>VXBC01005406.1:1607182-1687898 GCA_013399945.1 Ploceus nigricollis
AGGGGCCGTGCGGGCCGTCCCCGTCCCCCGTGGAGGTCACTCATCACCACCTGCGCGCCCCAGGGCCGCTGAGGCGGCGGTCGGGCCGGGGAGCGCCGCGCAGCCCGGGGAAAATGGAGATCTCCTTCCCCCGGTGCGCTTAGGAATGCAGCTGGGAGCCCGGGAGGTGGGTGAGGGGAAGGCGAGAGCCTGGCGTGTGCCGCTGAATCCTCCATCCTTCAGCCAGGGAGAGGAAAATGGGATGGGGTGGGAGAGGCAGGCGGAGAGGCCGCAGGAACAGGCTGCCCGCAGCCGGGCTGTAGCAGCGACAACAAACAGGTGTGGCCGGGAGAGCGCCCGGTGAGTGCCGCACGCAGGTCACAGCTGCCGCCCCTCCGCCTGCTGAGCACCGAAACCCCGGTGGGAATCGCCGCCTGTGCTTCCTGTCCTGGGGTAGCAGAGCGGTTCGATGTTTGGAGCAGCCGTGCAGCGGGGGAGGAAGGAAGGAAGGATCTGTGGGCTCCCAACTTACATCAGTGTGGAAGTGGGATGAGCAATAGGGAGGTTTTCCTGGCACTGGTGTAAGCGCTCCTGGGAATGCACTGTGGAAGGTTAGAGGAGCCACGTTATGTCACCTTACTGATGTGCTGGTCCACATCTCTGATGATGGGGGAGGCTCAAGCTGTGTAGCACGGTGGTACTGGTGAGGAAATGTTCTGGAAAGGAGATCTTTGTTGTTTTCTCTTTTTTCCCCTCCACCATATTTCATAATTTCATTGATTGGATTCAGCTGGATGCTTCAAATTTTTAAACAATCCTTTCTTCAGATCCTTAGTCTTACTTTGCCATGGGAATATTTCTAGGGCTGCAGAGCTCCTACACATGGGCAGCAGGTCCTGGCAGACACTTCACAACTGCTTGTTGTCACCAGAGATTTAAGATAGGAACACAAGTGCATGTGCCTCATGCACATGCGTTGGGTCCCATGGTAGAGGGAAATTTGGGAATGGCAGCTACACACTCTTGTACTTGCACACTTCATTAATAACTCACTGTGTCTTTTGGGTTTTTTTGTGTTTAGGATGTATAAAGGTTAAGTGCTAAGCGCCAAAATGAGCGTGACTTCGTGGTTCTTGGTGAGCAGCACTGGCATTCGCCATCGGCTCCCTCGGGAGATGATATTTGTTGGAAGAGATGACTGTGAACTGATGCTCCAGGTAACATGGATTTTTTTTTTTTGTAATTATTTCTTCTGAAGATGCAGTAGATGTGTATGTAATGCTGGGGACGTGTAGAGATGTTTGATGCTTCCAAGTGACACCTTTTAAAAGGAACTTCCTCTTTTATCCTGAGTCTGTGTTTCCCCTGAAGACTTCAAGTTTGTGACAGCGCCAGTGAGGTTTTCAAATTGCCATGTCATCAGATGGATGGGATCTGTAGTGGTGGGAGATTAATCAAATAGATTAACTGTCTTGATGCTGCTAGAAACAGTAAACAAAGACATACCATTCTGTCCTGATCTGTGATTATGCTGCTGGCTTTTTTAGCTTTTAACATAAGCGCTGTTTACATGTGATTTGAATGCAGGCAGGGTTTTTTGTTTACCTGTTTTTCCCTTTAAGTTTGATTAAATTATTTATGCTGGTATTTCTCAGGTATTTTTATCATGGTGGAAAATGCTGATGTTTAGCAGAAGAAATCTGTTTTGGTAGGCTGAGTAGACTGGTGACCTCTTCCCAAAGTAATTGTGTTACTTGGGCAAACTTTCAGCTTCTGTTAGTACTTTCCATACCAGCATGTGTCTCTGCTGGACCTAATCCAGCATGTCTGAAGTGTTGATTGTGGTCTGATGTTTGACAGCATAATGTAGTAGATGTCACTCCAGACGAATGGAGCTGGAATCTTGCAAAGAGCTTTTGACAGGAGCAGTTTAGCTCAGGAATTTGTAGAAGCTCAGAATTAAAATAGTGATTCTGCTAAACCCATGCCATGAGTACTTAAGTGCACGAAAAATGTTCTATTGCACCTGCCTGTCCCCCTTTTGCCCCTTTGTGAAGGTGGCAAACGTTCCTGTTGGTGGCAAAATTAGGAAGCTGCCTGCACAATGGAGACTCCCTCTTGATAATTTCCACTGCTGACCTGATCACAGGTATGTCCTAAATGCTGTGCTGATGCTCTACTGAGGAGGCTGCGTTTGTAGTTGCTGCAGGGATTTTGTATGATACGTTAGTAGGAGGTCTGTTTAGAGAGGTAGAAGTTCTTGTACGAGGTGTACTTGAAGGGCAAGGTGCTGCCTAGCTGTAATAAAATGTCAGTGTCCACAAGAGGAGAGCTTGCAGTGTTTGTCCTGCTCTGCCTGCTGGCACTGAGTGGCACGGCTGTGCTGTGGTGGTAGAGTCAGGAGCTCCTGTTCCACAGCAGATCGTTTGTTTGGGTTCTCCCATGAATCACACTATCTCTTATTTCATGTTTCTACATGTCTGGCTGGTGAGGCATGTAAAGGTAAGACATTAAAAATGTCCTGATATTTGCTGTACGTTTGCATTTGGCTGCTCAGGAACCTGATTGGCATCTTCTCTCGTGACTGGGAGGGAGAAAACACACAGTGTCCCTGGTTTCCAGAAATGGTCTGAGGTTTAGGCTGCCCATCTTAATATCTTGTGAAGGAACTTGAGGGTTGTTGTCAGCTTTCAGTACTCTGACAGTCATGTCTTAAGCTGTGGTCTCTAAAATAATAAAGAACCCAAATACCAGTTATGCTTAAAATGCACAGCTTATTTCTTTAGTTGCTTATGGGGTTAACTGGATGTTGTGGATTGTGAGCCACTCCATACCAGCCAGAGTATTTCATGCTTCTTTGCAAGTCTGAGCTGGCTTGTCAGTGTTGCTTGTGGAGTACCCAGCCTTGTGAGGCTCTTCATTTGCCATGCACTTTTCTACAACGTGAATGAATTGAGATTCCTGGAGGAGCCAGGAATATCTGTGAAACAGTTGTGTCTGGGGGCTCATAGGTTGTGGGTGGTATTAAAAGAGGTTTCCATTATTTCACCAGAGTGAAGGCTCTGGGTTGTCTATAAAAGCCAGCAGTTTGTGTTCATAGGGTGAGCTACATGTGACCCTTTATAAACATACTGGTCTGCTATCTCCAGTAATAAATTTTTTCTAGGCTCACATGTAAGGTTTTGTTTTGAACAGCACAGCACATTCTTTTCCTAGCCTTTTGCTTATGAAGATGTTTTCCAGAGCTACCTGGGGCTCCAAATGAGATATTTGTAGTAAGACAGATTGCAGAAGAGAGACTGAACAGTGTCTTCATATCCAAGCAGAATTGTATGTGAGCAGATGGAGGATGAGATCTAAAAATAGACTTTTTCCCTACTGTGACTGTCCATGTCACAAAATCGTTGTGCAGACTGGCACAATCATTTGTCTTGGGGGAAGCTTAAGAATCAGGGCAGTTATCAGAGCAGATGGACAGAGCTCTTGTGGCAGTTGTTTGCACTTTGTAGTATTTCTGTGGTACTGACCCTGAAACTGTATATTCACTTCATGGTTATTTTCCATATATATTTCAAGATACTGGCATTTAATCCTTTAAAGTGCACAGCTGGGAACAGACTGGCAGTGACTGGGTGACCTGGTCAGTGTTTTTTCATGTCTAAGGCTGTTACTGCTGATTGATTTCATCGTGATATGGTTTGTGGTTCCCTGTTGAGACCATGTGTAACATGGTGCTCAAACATACAACACAGAGATAATCCTTGTCCTGGAGACCTGCAGTCTTGTCTTTCTCATTTTACTGTTTTAGGAGTGTCTTGTCTATTGGTATTTTCTTGGAATGCTGTCTCAAGGTATCAGATCTCTAAACAGCAAAAAGGGATGGATTTGTCACCAAACAATTAAGCTTTAGCTTTGTCTGGTTTTCTTATTTCATAATACAAGTAGTGGATTTGCTTTCTGATTAACGAAGAGGTGAAGAAACCCAGAGTCTTTAATCTTAAAATTGAGTAGGTCTGATAGTAGGGAAACATAATCTACCTTGATATCTTCTATACCTACTAAGAGGATTAGAAATATTTTAAATATTTTTGCAGCCCTCTAAAGCTTCTAGTACAAGTAAATGCGAGATTTACATTGGGTTTGAATGTTAATGCATGGGTGAAAATGCCATGAAGTGTAGCTGTAGCTTGGCATGCAGTGTTGCTACCAGAGCCAAGGGCTCAAATCTACCCTTTTTCTAAGAAAAGTGCTTGATTTCTTCAACAGCCTTGCTGCTTCCTTCAGGTAACAGTCATCAAACTGCAGGACTGTGGAAATCTGGACCTTCACTAACTTGCACTGGTGTGGGTTTTTAATGTGAAACTTGGGGGTGGTAGGAAGTAATGGTCTGAAAAGATCTACTTTTTTTTAAAATCAAAAATAAAAGAATTTTGGGACCATCCTGCAGAAAATAATTTTTCCCTCCCCCCAACATCCTTATTTTGGGAAATCCAGCTGCCATTTTTATCAGCTTTGATCACTTGCTTAATGTGATGGGTACTCAGGGGACAAACATTTTGCAAACTCAAAAATTTCACTTAACCATTAAAACATTCCCTGCTGCTCCTAAGCAAAACTTTTTTTTTCATTTTTGCTAAAGGTAAATATTTAATGGAATGGAAAGCAGTGTCATGATTTCCCTGTTTTTGTTTGAGTGATGTTTACTGGAAAATTTGGGGAATAGAAATGTTTAATCAGTGCTCCCCTGATTATTTCCCTCACTTTAGAATGATGCTCTGGGTGTGTTTGTACATGAATGTGAGTTGCAGCAGGAGTAGGTGCAGACAGCATGGTGCTTTCTGTTTTATGCCTTTATCCTGTATGCCTTTTGAGACAGCCTGACATTTCCTATCAGGAGACACTGTTTGCAATTGCTTATAACTCTGCTAAACTTTGTAGCTGTTTGGGATGAGAGTTTATTTTCCAGGCATCTGTTTTATGCAGTATGTTCTGGATGCAATCATTTATCTCCCTTCTTTGGTCTTTGCTGTGAGCAACTCTGAGAAAAATGCTGTTTCCTTCAGGTCAATTATTTAAAAGTATATTTAGCCTGTTCTTTGAAGTTCTGGCATTGTAGTAGAGCTGGGTCAGTGAAGATTTTCAAGAGTGAATGACTAGGTTGGAGGTGGTGGGTTTTTTTTCCCCCCCCCTTAATCGATAATCTAAATGTGTTTGACCAAGTTCCAAACCTTTGAATAAAGGCTGGAGATTGAATGTGGTCAGCAGGGACTTATTTGATAGTATTGCCTTAAGTAATTTCATATGGGAGTGAGGTTGGCAAGGGCATGGAGTGGAGGAGTGTCACAGATTGGGCAAAGAGGAACTGGGTGCAGGTATTCACAAGGCTGGGGTGCAGATGTAACAGCAGCTGTGCTAGATTAGATCAGGGTTAGGTGTACTAATCAGGTTAGGTGGCAGGAGGACTTGGCCTGACCCAGTGGTCAAAGCAGCTGTCGAGGAAAGGGCAAGGACAAGCCAAGAGTGTAATGATACTTCCAGAATGCTTGTTCAACCTCTTCACCTGTGTTTCAGGAAGCCACAGGTCAGATCTTTGCATGTAGTCATTGGATTTCTACTCTATAGAGCTTCACCAAGTGATGAAGATTTGGCCAAGCGAGGAAGTACAACAAGAATTCTGTTTGTGCAGAGTGAGAGGAGGAGCAGGAGGACTTGGACAAGTGGGGAGGGTGGTGCACATAGGGTGAATCCTGCTCGGTGTGGGCAAAACGGGCATTACAGGATGTGGCTGCTGAGCAGCATCGCCCTTAGGCCTCAGATGGGTCAAGACTTGCTATTTATTATTCTGGTGTCAGAAGAGAGCTGTGAAAGCTCCTAGCCAAGCATCTGTCACTGGTCCAGATGGGACTTCACATGCTGCTCATGATACCAATTAGTCAGTTCAAGTGGTAGGGTCTTGTGAGCTGGACATACAAGTTTGTTCTGGTGAATCACACAAAGGTAACAATATTGCATTTTCATCTTTTTAGCTTGCTTTGTCAAAAAGACAGGGAATTGCAAGCATTCTAGGCACTGAAGGAGTATTCTTATGGCTGCTAAGTCAAGTGTTTATAACTGCAGAGCAGTTACAACACACTAGTGTGAAGGCTGCTGAAGGCTGCCTGTGTAATCCTGCCTCTGCCCCTGTGTACATAGGCATGAAGATGCAATCTGTTATTGTGCCGTTCCTGGGTATTTTTCCCCGCAGGATCTGTTCCGTGTCTGGTATGCAGGGTGCACGGCGTGCTCCACAAATAATAGAGTGCAAAGATGAACTCTGCCTGTGTGTGACATCTGGTCAAATTAAGGTTTCATTGACCTGATGTATCCTCCCTTCCCTGGGCCATACTTGATAATACCATGTTTCTCCTATGTAGTTTAGTAAGTGCATACATAAACAAGTGTGATTAGGTGTGGTGTGGGTTGTCTACAGCTTTATGCTGGGAAGAAGCAGATGGTGAGAACTTGGTAGATGATCTTTTTCCTGATCCTTCTAGGTGGACTCACTACAGTGCAGAAATTGTATTCCTCCATTGCTCACATATTTCCAGCTCTGGGAGCTCCCAGAAGAAGCCATGAGGAATCTCTGCTGGTTTTTGTGTCTGGACCTCCTTCCCTATGGCAGTGTAGGGTTGAAGTGAGAAGCTGTAGTCGGTACAGGGAGATGCCCCACCTCTCACCTGTGCTGTTTCGCTGCAATTATCCGGAGGGTGTGAACAAGCACCTAAGTCACTCCCTGGGTGTTGGGAATTGCCAAGAGTTATTCATTAGGTGTTACAAAGGAAGTAAGTGTCTTACAGAAGGGAATGGATCTAGCCTTGGGAAGGTGCTGCTTTTTGACAGGTAGTGTTTCCAGGTGCTGGGAGAGCAGCTGTGGGAGGAAGGATGCACATCCTGTATTTCCAGGCCTAGAGTTGTTTTTTTGGCTCTTCCTTGTCCCATTGTGTTCTGTTAATGTGCAGTTGATGGGAGGAGGTTACGCCTGATGGCATATGTGTGTAGGAGACTGGAGGCATAACAAGACTGGCAGACCTGGGAGGGGAGTTCATTGCTGGAGGCAGGGTAGGGAGAGAGGTGATGGTGGCACTGAAGGCAGATGGTTATTAGGGTTGAGAGGGCTTCATGCAGCTGGCAAGGTGCTGGAAGCCTGGACTGCCAAGGGAGGGTTTGTCCCACTCTGGAGTGGGCAGAGAAGAAAGGGAGATGTATCTTCCTTGTATGAGATGCTAATCCAGACAGTAGCAGCTCAGCGGCACTATAAAAATTCAGGCTTGTGTCACACCTAAAATGATGCTTTTCCATTCCTCCTGGGTGGCCATGTAAAACAAAGGGAAAGCCAGTGCATCAGTCGGCAGCGTGCTCCCTGCCTGCGGTCAGGATCTGACCCTGGGTCACTTCAACCAGTTCACTTTGGGAATGGGGAACCAGCAAGCAAAAACCCATTTTACCCCAAAATAACGGGTTAAGTTTTTATGGGAACCGTGCCAGCCTCCAAATCCCTTTGCCAAGCTGTGGGGATTACAGTTTCATTTTCCTGGGGGATTTCTCTCTTTTGTTCAGTGCCTTATTTTTTGCTTGAATACTCAGGCCCTGGTTCAGCCACAGATCCGCAAAGGCCATTATTTTGGCTGCAGCAAAGCTGAGGGCAGGAGCCTCTGCAGCCTGGGAGCTGTAAAGTGAGTCCAGCCCCAGGATGAGGTGGCTACACTTGCTGAAGAGATTTGTCTGCTTAGGCAGAGTCATTAGAAGCTGGCTGCACCTGCCCCTGGGAGTGATCAGGCTGCCACGGGGTGACACACTTGTGACCAGCCTGGGGCAGGATGGAGCGTTCACTGATATTCTGGAAAAGTACTGGAGGGGCCAGTGCACACAACGCTGTGAAATGCTTTGTGGTGAAAGAGAAGGACCCAGTGTTCACATCTGTCATTACATGTTATCCAGCATATGTTTACTTTTGAGGAGCAAAATTCACATTTCAGGCCAGAATGCCAGGAAACGGATTTTGGTTGTTATTGTTGTTGTTTTGTTGGGTGGGGGTTTTGTTTTTGGGGTTTTTTTTTGTTTTGTTTTGTTTTGGTTTTTTTTTTAATTTGGTTTTGTCTGTCTCCATTCTAAAGTGGGACACCAGCAGAGGTTTGTGTTTCTTTACTGGAACACTTGTGCAGAGCACAGTACTGGCAGAAATGTAACCTGTTCACTATGGAAAGTATTTGAGCAACTGTTTTATTGCATGCTGCCACCAGAATGCTGCAGTTATTTTGTGCCAGAAGTGCACAGCAGACTGCAGTGAGGAACAGGGAAACTGCTCATGTTTGTTTATTTTATCTCCAGTGCCACAATGCCTCGCGGCACTGGCAGGGCTGAGGTCCAAATCTCAGCCCCAACCGGTAGGTTTTCACCCATGGTAATTCTCCTGAGAAAAAAGTAGCATCTGTATCTGCACAGACAGCTGAGCTGCGTCTGCTCCCTGGCCCTGTGGGGAAACTCAGGCTGTCTGGCTGTATTTCTCCTCCTGCCTTCCTAAGCAGGTCTTTTTGCCTTGTGGATTTTGCTTGGCATCTCTGCAGCTCATGCTTTCATCCCGAGATCCCTGCTCTCTGGATCAGACCCTTCACCAAACACAAAGCTGTAGGGTATGTGCAGCACACATAGCCAGTGTGATTTGTGCCTCTGTGGAGATTCCTGCAAGCTTTTGAAGCTGATTTTGCTGATTTGATGATGTGTGCAGTTTTGAGAATCACAAGTGAGCTGCGTCGTTGCGTGACTGATTGGAAACTGGTGATCCAGGGTGTTGGTACCACTGTGGGTACCAACACCTGGTGACCCCCAGGTACCATTCCTGTGTTTTGTACTATCTCCTTAACATGATCGTGGAAGAAGGAAGAGCTATATATAAAGTACCTCCATCCTCAGTTATATGCTGTGTATGCATTTTGTCTACTAGGTATTTAAAACATGATGCATGGTAGATAGTATGACAGAAAAGCAGCACAACCTTATATTAGGAAGTAATTTGAATGTCTGGAAATTCCAGCCCTGGATGAGGGCTGAGTGTAGTAACAAATCAGTGTCCATGTTTTCCCTGCAGAGAAGTGTAAATATTCTTAATCAGAAAAGCACACGTGTTTTCCTGAGAGTTGTTTTCATTTGATAACAGGTCCGGTGTTAGGACACGGTGAGAATGCTATGTGCTTCCTTCTTTTCCAGCCTCTTGGAGTGTAGCCTTGTTTCTTGCCTGAAGATCACCACTGCTTGAAAGGACACCTCCCTTCCTTTTTTTCCCCTTCTCAACCTCCCCTGAGGTGCTCCAGCTCTGGTTTGGTTGTTTGGATCTCTTACCCATAGCTCAGGACTACTGCTCACCATATCACAAGTGCTTTTCTGGTGAAACAGATTAACTGCAAGGATGTACTAGTTATTTTTTGCTTTTGACATATGGATATGGGTAATTGAGGTTTCTTATTAACACTTGATTGGAGATTCTGTTGGGTTTTTTTTTATTTTTGACCCCTGTGTCTACTCATGACAGATCAGAATTGCCTTTGGTTGTGGAGGTCATGGCTGATCATTAAGCAAAACTCAGTATTTGCTGCACGTGTGCATTTAGGCTAGAAGTCCTCTTATGTTAGTGATTCAGTCAACTCTAATTGCAGTTCTTCAATTTATAGATGCCTAAAATCTTTCCAGTGAAGTTGCAGATGGCTGGGAGCTCTGCAGCCATGGATGTGTTGACTCAGGCTTCTTAAATCACTTTCTGTGATTCAGCAGGTCACTCCTTAGAAACCACTGGCCTGCTGGGCTGAACTGTCCCTGGGCTCTCAGCTGTTACCAGCATGGAAACTGGTTAGTCTCCTCATGGGAAGTGGGATTGAGGGAGCCTGCTCCTCTCTGAGACAGAGGCACCATCAGCCGCTGGGTTGCTGCTGGCACTGCACGCAAGAGCAGTTTATGTTAAATGTGACTGATGTTGAAATAAACCACACCTCAGTTCTCAAGTAAGAGTGACCTTTGGCAAGTCTGCATCAAAATAAATAAGGTGTGATTTTAGTTACTTTAACTTGAGTTTCCTTGGAGACAGGCCCTTAGGAACTCCTGCTGCCAGTTCCTGTGATGTTTGCTGACTTAACGTAAAAAAAACTAAGAAAATTCCTCTCTTCTCCACAAAAGCATGAAATTTCACAGAAGTACAATCTGCATAACAGTTTGCCTTGTTCCTGATGTGCTCTTAAAGAGATGCTGAGAGGTTGGATGAAGACTGTGGGTCAGATTTTGCATGTTGTTTTGGCTCCTTTTGCTGTGGGCTTTCTTGAACACAGCTGAAACTTCCTTGGAAGACAGGGTGGCATAAATTGGTTCCTTTGGTGACCTCTTTCTGCATTTATGGAGGGGAATATCATGTTGCTAGAATACACGTCTGCTCCCCTGAGATGACCCCCATCTGACTGGGGACCCCTGAGTGGCTGAAGTCAGCTGTTCACGCAGACCAAGGGCTGTGCTCAGTTACATCAGGGTCAGATGCAGGGCAAGTTGAATTTTTTGGAGACAGCTGGTTCCCAGAAATAAACTTCTTTTTGTGTGACCTGTGATATGTTTAAAATCAGATACCAGATCTGCCCCAGTTTTTTGTCTGGGTTAACTTTTTGGGCTGGAAACCTTTCTGCCCTTGGAAGGGGACTAAATGGTTTGTTCTACCTCTAGAATCTGTTAATCTTTAAATGAGCCTCCATGATGTGCTGTAAAAAGCAAAAGCAAACACTGCTGCACCAGTTAATCAGCATTCCCTTGTATCTCGTTGGGAACAGTGACATCCACAATTTTGAGTAGCAGAGGGATCACAGGGAAGACAGACCACGTCTGTGCTGTGCAGGCACGGTCCCCTGTGCGTGGTTGTCTTTGACTCCAGTGGCATGAAGCATAGCACATAAATGCCCATGGATAGGGAGAGGGGATGGTCGTCCCTCTCTGCTTTGTAGGTGAGGTGTGGTGAGCCCTCCAGGAGCCCTGTCCAGAGCAGTGCTCAAACAGCCAGATGGTTGTGGGAACAGACTCTGGGCTCACATCCCTCCAAAGAGTGTGAGGGACCATGTGACAGATCAGGAACAATCCCAGCTTGTGTAGTATCAGCTGCCTGATGGTACCTGAGGCCATGCCTGGAGACACTCCTGTCCTCAGGGCCATATGCTGAGGTGCAGGGCCTGGGCAATGTCCCTCAGCTGTGCTGACCTGGACCATCCTTACCTCGCACTGCACACACCTGCCACAGCCACTCGGATCACTGAAAAATGGACTGAGGAGCTGCATCTGGTGTGGATAATAAAAGAGAGAAGCAGTAGCTTCACTGCAAATGCTTAAGACCTGCCCTGCCTTGAGGTCAGGGGTCAGACACCAAGTGTGGAGATGGCATGGAGGTGAGGGGTTTGTGTGTGCCCCTCCGGGGAGGGCTTTGCTGTGTGTTGCTTCTCATGTTTAGTGCTCAGCATAGCAGGAGGCACAGGTGGGCTGTCCCCAGTCACGCTGTCTCTGCCTGTCCCACCTCTGTTTGTGTCTTTGGGCTGGGCAGCAAAGCATGAAGTGCTTCCTTGGAAGTCCAGCAGCATGTGGATAGCTGTATTAGTGAGGGAGCTGGAGGCCTGGGGTCACTTGCCCCCGTCCTCGCTGCCTCTGCCTGGGGTGACATGTCATGAATAGTGTGAGGGACATTGCAAGGTGGAAGGGTAATCTTATGGCCAGGTACGTGCTTGCTTCGTATTGGTACTTCAGGGTTATTCTGGAGGATGTGTCTCCTGGGCTGATGGATGCTCTGCAGGGGAAGGAGGTGCCATTTCTCAGGTGTTGTAGTACTTCCTATGTGCTTGACATTGGCAGGGCCAGAAGAAATTCCTGCAAATAGTAGCAGTTTGTGTGAAAAAAGCCTCTTTTGTTTTCACCAAGGAATCGCCTGAAACAATCTTTGCCTCTGCATGCTTGCAAGAGGCCAGATAATGGCTTGCTGAGAGCGGTGCTGTGGAAACCACTGTGTCTGTACTTGGCAAAAGGAAGGGACTTCCAGCAAGAACTTGTTGGTTGGTGCCCAGGAAGATGAGGATTAGCTGACTTGGAGCCTGGCTGGTCTCCCTGCTCCGGTAGCATGCCCTCCCCTCCCCTGGCCTGAGGTACCAGAGAGATCTCAGTGCTATGTGTACGTGCTGATGGAGTGACTGCTTCCAGTATCTGCCTAAGGTCAACTGCAGCAAGGATTTAAGTTACGAGAGGCAGCAGGTCTAAAAACAGACAGTCTGGTGTCTTTATAGCTGTAACACACCATACTTCAAAATTATTCATAGATCTTGTTCTAGTGCTTCTTCAGAAGTCTGACATGATGCCTGCTCAAGCGTCACACTCTGTTTTGAAGATAAGGTGCATTACTTGTGCATTGTGACAAAGCCAGTGGCACCAGATCACTGTCAAGTTCAGTGTACTCAAACCCAGTTTACAATTTATATTTTCCTGAAGTTGCTTTCTTTCTCATTCCAGGTTTACTAACCTCTCTCTAACTTGGAACACATCCTAAAATTTTAATAAATTCCAGGACATAATCCCAGGAACAGTATAAGTTTTGGGGAACAAGTTTGGTTTGTAACTCAAGAAAATGATTTTTTTTCTCTTTGAAAAATAGGAAGAAATGATCCCAAGTAGGGGCATCCCTAGTGTTGAGGCCATTGGCCTCAGCAGTTGAAAAATGGAGATCTTCTAGCTCATGCTGGCTCAGATGCTGGCCCCCAGGCTTTCAGTTTGACTGATTTTGTTCAGTGTGTATTGATATAATTTATTGAAATTGTGGCATAGTCTTGACAGCCTTCAGCGATTTTTTAAAAACTTTTTCTTTTCCCTTCTCCATGAAAATAGCGTTCTCCATGAAAATTGTCTTCAAACTCTGCAAACAACCATGGAAGCATTTACTGCTTATCCTTCCATTATTTATAGTAGTAAATAGTATTTAATCCCTCCTGCTTTCCCCCTCTGTCCCCCTACCCCACATCAAGCCAGTTTAATGTCTCAGTGTTGCTCTGATTACCAGTGTCTCTTATGCCTGACCGCTCTCCTTGTGCTTCCATTGCCAGTCCCGCAGTGTGGATAAGCAGCACGCTGTAATCAACTATGACAAGGAGAAGGATGAGCACTGGGTGAAGGATCTCGGGAGCTTAAACGGAGTAAGTACCAAACCTCCCAGCTGGCAGGGGTGGCCTGGTGCTGGGCTGAGTCTGCAAGCACTCATGTGTTCGCTGAATCCTGCTCTCAGACCCTTTTGGGTCACTGCAGCTGTTGGCATGAGTTAAGGCAAACATGCATAATTATTTGCAGGGCCTGAGGTGGAGGTCATGTAGCGTCTCATCTTGGGAGGGGAAAGCTTTGGTGAATATTGTATTACCTTTTCCCTGTCTCCTGGTGTCCTTGCAGAATGCTTCAGGAGTAACAAAATTATAAAGCCTCTTGCAAAAGGGGAGGAAATAAATGCAGTTTCATATTGGGAATGTTAACTTTAAACTGGTGGAGATTCTGGAGCAGCTGTTCAGCGTGAGCAGGGTGACCTTTTGATGGTTTCATTGTCAGTGCGTGGAGTGATTTATGGGGCGATGAGACATTCAATTTCATTGGGGAGAAACTACTTAAAGCCGCTTTTTTTTTTTAAATAATAAAAATTGCTCTTTTGCCTGCCTTGAGCCTGGTTTGCGTGAAAACTGAGGAATACTGTGAGCACAGAGGAAGGAACTGAGCCTGACTGAATCTTAACCCTTACTCTGGTTCAACTTATGCAGTGGTGTTAGATACCTGAATTTCACGATACTTAAATACACCATTGTTGTTAAAAATGTCCAAATGTCATAGCATGCCTCTGTTTTGCTAGTTTCTTCATACAAGTGGAGCTACTCCTCTGCTGGAGCAGGCCTAAGCTAGATTCACATAATTGTCTTCCCAGTGGGGGTTTTACTGCAGCCATTGTTTCATTGTTTTGGACTTAGAAGCCCTCCACCATCACAGCCACAAAACCACAAGATGAGCCCAGAAACTTGTACAAAAACAGTGGCTGAAGCAGCCCTCAACCATTCTGCCTCTTCTGGCATCTGAACACAGCAAGAATGAGTGCTAATCCTTCTCAGCCTAATAGCTAAAGGCACGGAGCCCTGCTGAAATGGGAATCTTTCCGGTAACTGGTCTGGACTCTAGCTGGATCCCTGGTTCAAAAGCTATGGTTTTTAACTCGTGGTGGCAAAATAGCAACTGAAGATTCTGCTTGCAAGGGAGGGAAGACTTGTACCATTAATTATTTTCTATCTTCACATGCTAAAGCATAAGAATTTACAACAATTTAATAGTAGACTTATGCTTAGAGAGGCAGTGGAGTAAAAGGGAGTTACAGCAGTGCCTGTCTTCTGCAACTGGTCAAACACTTCTGTTGAAAAAGACTGTTGTGGCTAAACAAATTTTGCATGCAAGAAACATGTCTTTATTTGAAACATGTCTTTATTTGAAAATTGTCACAAAAGCTTGTTTTCCTCCCGAAACTAAAGAAATCACTTTTGAGCACCTTGATTTAAAATCCATTTTCAGAATTTCCTTTTATTTTGTATTTGAGTAGTCAGCAATGCATTATATGGCTTTGCTGGATAATCTGGTTCATATTAATTGTCAAAGTGTTTTATATTGTTTTTATTATAATGTTCAGGTAATTCTGCTGTCTCTATTCAGAGGTTTTTGTTTTTAAGGGTATTATTTCTATCCAGATTAAGAATTTTACTAAAGTTACATTATCTCAAGTAAACATGGACAAATAGGTAACTATCAAAATGGGTTCTTGCAGACTTTTTTTAAGAAAATTCAGCAAACAATGTTTGTTCCGTATGCGACTGTTGTGGGTTTTTAAAATATTAAAAACTTTAATGCAAATCGGAATCCTGTGCCTTTTAACTAGCTTCATTCTTTTTATTCTGAAATTACAGGCCTGTTTCCCAGCTTTTCTATAAATTGCCAGGAAACTGGGGGCTGTTGTCTGCTGAGGTTCTAGTTTCCTGCTCTACCATTTATTTTTCCTCTGTGGTTAATACTAGGTCTTATCATGCATGTTTGGCTTGGCTGAGGTGAGAAGACAGAAGGAAAATACTGTGTTGCAGTCATGAAAACATGTAAATTCATTTTCTAGTGTAATTTTGTTTCCTCAGCTGCATTTGCATTCATGCACAAAGCCCCAGCAGCAGGTTCCTGGTCTGAGAGGCTGAGTGAATCCCACTTTGCCAAGTAGGGTAACTCCTGGTGTCTGACTGCCTGAAGTCCAGCTGTGGGAGTGGCTAATCCCAATCAGCACTCTCGGGGTTCTTCAGCCCCTTCTTATTTTTTGTTTGTCCCAGGTCATTGCAAAAGTACATGGGTTTATTTGTGAAAGATGTCCATGCATGCTTGATTTAATCCTCGGTTGGTCTGGGAGAATTGTTTCATAGTGGGTCCCCTCAGGAAGCAGAGACATCAAAGACATTTATTCACAGCTGTGAAATATATGTCTTGCACCTTTAGAAGGATGTTAGTTTCTTTCAGCCTCAATTAACTGCCTGGAGCAAGGTAAAAAGGGGCAGTGAATTTTTAACACGAGGGGTTTGGTTATCTCGGACAGTGTGGCCTCAGGTGTCATGGTGATGCTGCTTCAAATTTTTTTCCCATTTCCCTCTGCATTTTCACTTCCCCTTCCTCTGTGATAGGCTTTGCTTGTTAAATTATCAGGCCTTGGGGCTGACACCAGTCTTGTTTCCCATCCAGCAGAAAGCTGATTCCTAGCTCAGTAATTAAGGGCATGAGTTGCAACCGTTTGCTGGTTGAGACGGGTGTAGGAGAACCAAGAGCATTTGAATTTCCTAACTTCAGGCACCTCATTTACCTGCTCAAGCTGGGGACTCAAATTGCGTTTGCAGTTGGTGCAAAGGAAATCTCCCTAAAGGTCCCTTCACAGCACCTTGCTTTGAAGCATAATTGGGGTGCTCTGACTTGCCCATGGGAGCTACTTGCTGGTGTTGGTTTTTCCAGGGAACTTAGCTCATAGCTCCTGACTTGGTGCTGGCACTCTCTGAGTACGTGCAGTGCCATCAGCAGGTGGACACGGGTGCCCTCCAGGAGCACCATCCATCTGAGATCCATCACTCTGATACCCTCAGTCAAAACCCACTTCTGTGCTTCTCTCCTGCAGACATTTGTCAATGATGTGAGGATTCCTGACCAGAAGTACATCACCCTGAAGCTGAATGATGTCATTCGCTTCGGCTATGATATCCTTTCTGAAGAGGACTGGGACTCAGGCTTTGTTGGGGTTTTGTGCTGTTGGCTGCATGAAGAGGTACCAGGGCTAATTGTGCTACTGAGTAAGGTGTTTGTTTTGCCTCTTGGAGCCTTTGGATGGCTCATGAGCTTGTGTTTCTCCACCATGAACCTGATTCAGAGCACATTAATCATGATGCCTGCATTGGACTTTGGATCAGGCCCTGCACTGGCAGTACTGACTGTGGCAGTGCCTCTTCAGTCTCCTCCTAAGGAAGAGTTGCATTTTTTTCTTTTTATTTGGGTGGCAACTGTAGCTGCTACCAGCTGGGAGCAAACATAGTTCATATATTTTTGTATGAACTAACATCTTCCTATTTTTTTTTTTCATTCTATTTGCCTTGTTTTATTAGTCATTTCACCCAGATGCTTTCTTTCAGACAATTTTCAGGCCTTCAGCCTTCAACATTTAGCTGTAGAGCTTGTAGCCAGACCCTTGACTCTGTACTGATTAAAGTTTGCCTGTGCAAATTGGTTCTGCCACAAAATGCAGGAGTAAATCTCTCTTCAGCAACAGCACATTTCACCTCTAGCAAGGGAAGCTAGGTTGCAGTTATTGCTTTATTTACAGACCAGAAATCCTGCCGGTGTCTGCTATAACACCTTTGCTTTCATCTCTTTCCTTTTTTTATCCTGATGTGACTGTATGGCTGGCTATGAACATAGATGTTGACATGCCTTTCTGAGCCTGAAGAGCAGTAGTGATAAGTAGAGGCTCCTATTGCTGTCTTTTCATGTAATCTAATACTTTTTTCACTTTTTTTGAGTTGCTTCTATCTGCCAAACTTTGCCCACTCAAGCTGAATTTAGAAGTAGCAAGTGTCTTCTCCAGGGTTTTTTGTTTTTTTTTTCTTTTCTGGGGAGATGTCAATTAAAACAGTCCAGACATTGCTGAGAATAGAGGCAGTGACTAAGTTTTACCATTTGGTGAGGGAAAATGTTTGCCTGGAAAACTCTTGTGCATCCTTGACCCCAAGGCCACATTCTTTGCCTTTTGCTGTCCCTGTGATAATCCATTTGTGCTTGGCCATGCTTTAGCCCTTGAAATACTCCAAACCTTCAGCCTTACTGGTCTTCCAGGGATCTGGTACTTCAGCTATCAGCAGTGACAGTGCAGGAGCACTCACTGTTGCAACCAGGATTGCTTTAAACTTATGTGTGTGCCATCCTGGATCTGCAGGAAAGGAGGGTTTTCTGGGCCATGGATCATAATTTGGGTCACTGTCATCTGGGATCTTGTCATTAAAGGTGGTGTCTTGCTGCACATATGATGAATTCTGTTACAGGCAACCTCAGTTGAAGCATTTCGTGACTTTGTAAATGGTTTTTTTTTTTTTTGATGTAGCTACTTGTGTGTATTCTGGTCTCTTGGTGTGTGAGGAAATGCACACAAGACTTGCTGTGAACTCCAGTCCTGGGAAGGCAAAAATCAGTGCCTGGAGCATGGGTGGGTTTTACTGGCTGCAATACCAGTTTAAACTTTTTACAGAAAGCAATTCTCAGTAATGAGCAGCTGAGTTTAAGTATTTAGTCCTGCAGCCCTTTCATGGATATTCAAGTGAAATCAGTGATTATACTTACGAGTTGTAGAATTTATTGCCCTCAACAGGAAAATTTTAAAGAATGTAGGTTTTAGAGTAATCTTTGTAAGATATACTGTACTTATGGCAGCTATAAGGTCTTTCTCTGCTTTGCTGCTTCGGTGCCACTGTGTTTAGCAGAGCTTTCTGTGCACACTGCAGTCAGGTTGGTGTGGATGGCAGCATCTCCTGAGGTCTTGCAGTCACTGTGTCCTATTGCACGAGAGCATTTCTCTTTTCCATTTACAGTTTCACTTACAGGCTGTGCAGAGTTTCCCTGCTAGGCCAGTATCACTTGGTTTATTTTTAGTCTAACATTTTCCATCTTTCTTTTTTCCTCCTCTTTGCTTTCTGCTGTGCTGATTGGGTTGTTCATGATGACATTCCAGATGCCAGCTTTTTTTTTTTTTTTTAATACAGCACTGCTGAGGATTATTGCCTGGGCTCAACCATGTGAATGCCTCCCTTCCTAAGAGGTCACAGCAGCTCATGACCTGATTTACTTTTCATCTAGAAAACTGCAGTGACTGAAAGGCCTTGCCAGGGCAAGAGAGCACCATAGTCCCAAGCATTTGAGCAAGGAGCTGAACTCTGCTGCTCCCTTATCCAGCATGTGAGACTGGCCCATCTTGGCCAGGATACTGAGTGGTCTGCCTGAAGCCAGCAGCCAGGTGGAGAGGATCAGGGTGTGAGCTGAGCTGGGGCTCTGGTTGCTCCCCCAGGTCCTGCACAGAGTTGCTGGTGCTCCTCCAGGCTTCTCCTGCTCAGGTCCCCGTGTCTACTGCCCCTCAGCTGTTGTGGGTCTGGCCAGCAAATGTGATTGTGCACAACAAACACCATGCTGGGCTGCAGCACAGGCAACTTATACTACCCTGCATATTTTAAGACTTTCTGGTTTTATCATCCTGTTTTCTTTCTGTGACTAAATGCTAAATTTCTTTGTCTGTTAAATTCCTTTGTATTTTCCTTAATGAATTCTGTACATTCCAATATGTATGTCCTGGAACAAATTCAACACAAAGTCCCAGAAGAAGCACTAAAGGTAAGAGTGGCTGGGTGCAGTGCATTTAAAAAAAAAAATTAAGTACTCTAGTGATGGTCAAGCAGAGTGAAATGTTAAAATACTCTTGATGGCAGTGAAATGTGTCAAAATGTGAGGCTCTCCTTGGATTTGGACTTAATAAAACCCTCCTTTGAGGAGAGATACATTTCCCAGTTATCTCAATTCTGATCTCTCCTGTCCCTGTGCTAACATGTAGATCAAGTTCTTTGTTTCATGACTGCCAAGAAAAAAAAGGTTACTTAAGCTGTAACATGTTAAAGAACAACCAGCACATGAACTTGTGGGTGAAGCACAGCAGAACTTTTTTCTTCCCAGAAGTGGAGCACAGATGTCTTTTTCTGAGCATGGTGACTTATGCCAGCTCCACCACACCTCCTCAGTAAGGCTGAAGTGTGCTTAATTTATTCATGTGTACCATCTCATTTTTTCCCTTCAAGCTCCCAATCTTTACTTACTGAGCACTCAGTCCTCTTAGTAGTGAGGTGTTTTTTAAACATTGTTCAGTAGCAGGTAAGAAATATTCAAGCATCCCCTTATCTAAGGCAGAAAAGCAACCCCCTCTAGGCAAGAAAGCTGTAATGTTCAGCTGTGGGACTGGGCTATCAGTGCCATGCATCAGCTCTTGGCCAGCAGATACTGCCTTCCTAGCCCTGGTTCCATGTTTAGGACTTGGCAAGAATAGGAAATTTCACAGCTAGAATTGGGCAAATGATTCATTTAACTTACTAAGGGATAATCTGGATGGGTTCACCCTTTTATTAATTTACTTGTACTAAACCAGCTTCTAAATAGCTTATTTACTGTGTTAATATGGCACCTGTTTTAAGGTAGAATCACTTTCCTAGCTGGGGAGAGGGTTTGGAAAAAATAATTAAAATAGATTCCAATTGCCTTTGCTGAAAAACCAAGATAATGCAGATGAGTGCCCTGAAATAATTTATAATGTTCCTTTAAGAACAAAGGGGATTTCAGGATTTGAATCTTGAGTGGAGAATGCCCTGAGCTCTGATTCTTCTCAGTCTATTTTTTAAAGGATTTTCTAATTAGTTGTTTTGTAGAGCTAAGTAACAGTGACCTTCTTGTGTGCTACAATTGTCACTTAATGGCTTCCAAATGGGGTACTTCTCCTGTTCTGTAGCTTCTGCTCAGGTGTGCATGCTTTTTGTTGAAGGATACAGCTGCAGTGGAGTTTTGGGTGATCTACTGGTGGGGAAGAGGGGTTCACTGCTGTTTGTGTCTCTGCAGCATGAGAAGTACACCAGCCAACTCCAGATGAATTACAAAGGCACGGCCATGAAGAGGGCAGAGCAGCCCATGGAGCACGGTGTCTACACAGAGTCCCCACAAGCAAAGCTGGAGAAAGGAGAGAGGAAAGCAATTACAGGTACCTGCTTGGGAACCAGTTAATCTGGATTCTGAACAAAGTGCAGCCTGAGCCCTGTGCTGGGTTATGATTCTGACAGTAGAGTCTTGTGGGTTGCATTTGGGAGCAGTTCTGGAAGGATCATCTTTCTAAACTCCTGGAGTATTCCAGACTCTGAGTTTTCGGAGATTCAGCCTCCAAAAAAAAAAATCAGGTGGTGTGATGGCTCCTACATGCCTTGTCGCTGTGTGTATTCTGGAAAACCTGTGGGCAGAGCAGGTTTGGTAAGTTCTCTGGCACCTGTCTGGTCTATTTTTAATTTCCTAATCGTGAGCTGGTGTTTGAACAGAGAGGGTGACTCAGAGTAGAAAATGTATAGCTGCTGTGGCATGGTGCTGGCAGGCAAAGAAGCAGCAAGCCATTTCTTTCACAAAGCCCTGGATGGTTTTAAATGGCTGTATTTCCTAACGTGCCAATATGTGGGATTGAAACCAACTGCCAGACTGGGAGATGTTTGCTTCAGGTTCGCTGTTCCCCGGCTTCAAACTATTTGAGAAATTCCTTCTCCATTTTGTTACCAGCTGCTGCCTGCCTTTAAAGATCCTTTGTCAAACTTGCTTCCTCTGTATTCCCCATTATGATTTGCCAGAACCTCCCCAGCAGTCTTGTCTCATGCATTTCACCGAAATTCCTGCCTCCTGTGTGTGTTGTCCTGACAGGTCTCTCTCCCCAGTTCTGGTCAGGTATCAGTTCATGGCTTTCTGGAGCTTGCTGGTGCATGGGAGGAACAAATAAGGTTTTAAAGCATACTGGTGACATGACTGCCAGTGGTGGTCTTGTGGCTTCAGGATGGCAGAGCAATTGGAAAGCTTTAGTGTTTAGCAGGGGGAATTGCCCACTCTTTGTCCACTCTTTAGGGAGGAGGGGGATGGGCAAGTAAAAGAGTAAGGTAAACATCTTGGGTGAGTTTGCCTAGAGACAGGTATGGCAGCTTTCCAGAAAAGTGTACAACTTTGGGTAAATCTGTTAAGGCTTCCTGATAACTAATTGGAGTGGGTTGATTGACCATAATCTCCCATGTATTGTCCTTATGAAAATCCCCCTAAGCTGACATAGTGCACTAAAACAGTGTAATGTTCCTCCCTGGTCTCATTGCTGTCTCCAGCTGTGTGGGGAAGCACATGCACCCAAGTGCCCAACTCCCATTTTTTGTACCAGAAAACCTTTCTTTGTGTTGCTTTGGCTGTGTCTGTGTGGCTGGCTGTGTTTGGGACTGAGCTTGACAAGTGTGAATGTAAAGGGATGGAGTTGTGGATGATTGGGTGTGACACTGGGGAGGGTGAGAAGAGTGAACCCCACTGGGGGAACAGCTCTCCACTGCCTTTCAAGGGGCAGGAGGTTCTTGGAAAGCTTTGCCAGTAACTGGAACCACTTTGTATTTGCTACTGCCTGGTTCCATGAACACTCACTTTTTTATTCTTGGCACCTTCCAAAATACCCTCTCATTGATTTTAACCTACATAGCATAAGCAGTGGATATTTGGAACACCTTCAAAGCCAGGACGTTGAGTGACTCTTCAGCAAGGTGACCCGTTTCTCTGGCTTGTGATTCGCAGACCTGCATTATGTTTCTGTCATCTTCAGTGGGCACAGACCAGAGGTCTGAGGCAAAACGGGCTCTGTGTTCTTACTGGGGACCAGCACTGAAGTATGTCACATGCAGTGAGACTGATGGACAGAGCTAAAAAAATCTGTAAAGTGCTGCTAACCCCACTGAACTATAGAGGAAATCAGGATTTTTTGTTTGAAGTATTTTGCTGGATTGGACTGAAGCCTGTGGAAACAAGAGCCTGAGCATTAAATCAGTCCCTGGCTCTCCCAAAAGCATCTCTATCTCGTGAGTAGAATGATCAGTGGATCCGTTTCGCATCTGCGAGGTGACTAATTCACCTTGTCCTCAGCTGCACACATGCTCCGTTTCTCCTCGGCTGCTGGGAGGAGTGGCAGCAATTTGAAATGATTAGTGAAAAGAAGAGTGTCGTGTTCTTAAGGGGAGTGGGCTTGCTTAGTGGCAGCAGAAAGAGGCTTTAGGGAAAGAGCCTTTTTGCTAAGCCTGTAGGTATTTAGGAATTTGCATTGACTAATTAAAGCAAGGTCTGGGCTGACAAAAGCCTTTAGAAGGATCGGTTCCCAGGGCCCGGGTGGAAAAGAGGCAGAGGGAATGCAAGCTTTCAGGGAAGAGGTTTAACAAAACAATGTGAACAATTAGAGCTGCTTAGAAATGGGAGGAGGTGAGGGGCTGAGGATAAAGAGATCCAGGGGAGTGAATGGGAAACAGTCAGTTCAGTCTTTATGCTGTTGAACTTGCAGCTTTTGGATGTATGTTGCCTGTAAGCAGAAAATCATCAGTCTGTGAAATGTTTGAAGCAGGGAGCTTGGTTAGTCCTATAGCTTGGAGATGGATATGAATAAAAGTGTCCACAGTTCAGCTAGTTAATGCTAAAAATAGTTATTAGCTCTCATGTCTAAAGCCTTAAGTTATCAGGAAGCCAGGTAGAGCCTTGAACTGAGTAGATTTCAAGACAGTCACAATCCCTATTCCCATCTGTTGCTACCTGAGTTGAGGTACTTGATGAGATAAGCTGCTTTGTTGTCTTCTGTTCTCAGCACATAGTTAAATCCTCAGGCTGATCTTAATTTTTTGTTTTTTTAAAGCTGCCACAGCCTGATGGGACTGGGTAATCCTGAATCTGATGACTAACCTCTGAATAACTGCTGCAGGCCTGAGTTTCCAGGGGTGGAGGCTGCTTGCCGGGAAATGGGCATCATCACTTGCAGGAGTAGGACCAGTTGCAGGAGCTTCTCCCGGGATCTGTGAAATAGGTTTGCTCACCAGGTCAGCGTCCATGTCATTAGTTAAGACAGCAGAGTGGACGACTTGAAAGTCTTGCTGATGTCCAGGGCTGAGGTCAGCAGGCAGCATGGATGGAGGCAGTGGGAGCTGTGCCCAGTTGTGAAGTGGTTTCCATGGTCTTTGGCTGCTTTCCCCATGAGATCATGGCAATAGCTATTTAGACACACAGCACTGCCCTAGCCTTTAATTTAAGGGAGTGGTGTTATATCTGCTTTTTTGCCTGAACTAGAGTGGTGGTAACTGCAGCATGTTTTAAGGTTTGACCATGTAATTGATACATTTGTGATCATCAGCCTGATTTGAAAGTCCCTGGGGTCCGTGTATGTTCACAGCAGGTACAAAAGACCAGGGCCTAGATTAACCATGCACATAGGAAATAAATTGTGTGGCAGAGAGTCAGAGAACTGCTTTATGATTATTCCCACTAGGTCTGAATTCCCTATTTTGGAGAGGAGTTAAAAAGCAGAGATGTAAGGAATTAATTTTAAAATGTAGCTAGATCATCTTTTTTTTTCCCCAAGGCCTCTGCTGTAAGAAACCTACTCTGCATCTTCTGGAGATGGACATTATTGTTATTAATAATGAATCAAAAACAGTTTGACTTAAAGCAAGCTGGATTTCTCATGCTTTTGTTATGACTTGCAGTAGCGAGCTTCAAAGCTGTGTGTGCTTCTGTGAGCAAAGAAATTTGCTGTTGCTGACTGTGTCTCTCTCATGATTGTGTGAAGCTTTGTGAAGATTAGGGCAAAGCACAGTGCTCAGTCCTGTCCTGACCACAGGGGACACCTTCAAGAGAAATCAGGCCCCTCTGTTTAGTGGGAGCTGTGTGCTTGTCTTGAAAGCTCTTCTTCCTGCTTGATGGAAAGCAGCTTTAACACAGTCTTTCTCCTTTGCCTTTCATCACACGGAGTGTATTTCTGGTTGTGGCCTTGTGTTCTGTGTGATTCACTTCTCCATAAATACACCCTTTCTATTGACACATCTCATTCTCTCTTTTGGTGTCTCTCCTTCAGATGATCAATAGTTCTGTATCAATTTAACAGGCCACATTTTTGTCAGACTGTTAAGCAAATGGACTTCCCTTGTTCTATGCTAAAACAGCCTTCATTTTTCCTTTTGACTGACTGCCCCAAAGACTGAAATCCAGGAGCAGAACACGTGTATGTCAGTGGTCTTCCTTGTATTACACCATCACTGGTAGCTCAGTATTTATCTGGCTGAATGCTTGTGCTGACCTCAATTCAGTTATCTAAAAGGATGGTTTTCGGGCTGCCTGCCTGAATTGATGAGCCAAGAAATATGTCTAAATGAATTGGCACCATCTGGGCAGCCTGGCACAGAGTGGAGAGAGGTGGTAACGAGCTGCCATCAATTGGAGGAAGTCTCATGTCATTAAAATGACTGAGCAGTTCATTTTCATTGGTGTTCCTCCCTTCGCTGCTGACTTGAGCAAGCCCCGAGTTTCTCTGCTCTTGCAAGAGCATCCATCTTACACTAAAACAGAACAGACAGGAGGTGGCTTCAGGGTGCTTTGCATTTCTCAGGACACAGGCAAACATGCTGCTCTTGGATGTTGCAGGTCCACGTTGAGGTTGCTGCCCAAAATGGATCCCAGCTGGTGAAGAGCAAAGCCCGCTGGCACAACTGCATGTGTAGCTGCTCCCTGGCCCACTTCTGTCACAGCCATCTGTTTTAGCTGCCTTCCCATCGTGCTTACCCCCCCCTCCCCTCCCCTTTTTCTACAATATTGTTGTGTTAGAGCTGGAGCTGGGAGAGGTGTCAGTTGTGCTGGCAAATTAGAAGGGACAGAAGCTTCTGACATGAGCAGGGCAGCAAATTATTGTAGCTCTTTGTGCTGGTTTTGGCTGGGGTAGAGTTAATTTTCTTCCCAGTGGCCAGTATAGAGCTGTGTTTTGGATTTTTGCGGAACACAGAGTTGTTAATACAGAGATGTTTTTGTTATTGCTGAGCAGGGCTTACGCAGAGCCAAGGCCTTTTCGGCTTTCTGTCCTGCCACGCTGGCGAGGAGATTGAGGCTGCCTGGGAGGCTGGGAGGAGACACACCAGGACAGGTGACCCAAAGGGACCAAAGGGACATTCCAGACCATATCACATGCTCAGTATATAATATAGGGGGAAGAAGGAGGAAGTGGGAGGGGATGTTTGGAGTGATGGTGTTTGTCTTCCCAAGTCACTGTTATGGGTAATGGAGTCCTGATTTCCCGGAGATGGCTGAACACCTGCCTGCCCTTGGGAAGTGGTGGATGAATTCCTTGTTTGGCTTTGCTTCTGTGCACAGCTTTTGCTTTCCTTACTAAACTCTCTATATCTCAACCCATGACTATTCTGCCTTTTACTCTTCTGATTCTTTCCCTTATCCCACTGGTGGGGGAGCGAGTGAGTGGCTCTGTGGGGCTTGGCTGTTGGCTGGGGTTAAACCACAACACTTTTCTGAAGTCAGAGAAATTTTACTGTGTTTCAGGATCTGTCTGCTTTCAGCAACAGCCAGGAATGACAGTGACTGTGTCACTTGACAGTGTTACTCAAAATGCAAATTAATATGAATGCTTAGTAGAAACATTAATTGCTCTTAAAATATTGAAACTGTCTCCAAATAGCAAGATACTGACTCCTCAGCTTTCCACCTGTGCTTTTTGCAGTTTTAAAATGAAGTTCCTGTTCATTGTGGAGGTTGGGAGAGGAAAGGAATGAAACGCCCCATGTGCAGCTTTGTCACAGATGCTGTAACAGGCATTGAAGGTGGGGCCATGTGAGCTCTGTGTCATGGGGCATGAGGAACCCTCTGCTGCTGTGCAGTGAGTGCAGTGCAGTGTCTTCCACCTGGTGGCCCCAGATCTGTGCACTCTGGCCAACCTGGTGTACTGTTTTTAGGTGTTCCTAGGCCTGCCCTGGGATTTTGCTTTGTGCTAGCTTTTGTCAGAGGGGCAGTTAGGGTAATTTCCAAGTACCTATTAGGGCCCAGGGAAATTTGAGACAGCAGAGGAGCTGGATCATTTTTCTTCATAAATCCTTTAATTTCCCCCTTCTGCTTCAGTTGTAATCCCAAAGTTCCTCATCAACAGAAGAGGTCTGACCAAAAGTCTGACTTACTCCCCTGGCTGCCTTTTCCCTGTAGTAGAAAAGCTCCTGGCCAACAAAGGCAGAAGCTCCTCTGTTGTGGGCCAGGGAGCAGCTACACATTATTTTTGGGTGAAATAGTAAACTCAGATGGGACACAGATCTTTGAGCAGTTTCTGGGAAGACTTCTGTCCTGCAGGATGGGTGTGAGCTCTCTTAGCTCTCTTCTGCCCCTCTGGACACAAAATTGTCTTGGAATAGATCACTGGCAAGTTCTAGACTAGGGGGCCTTTGGGATCCCTTTGGGGCTGGGATGTGCTGGAGAGATGAGCTGTTAATGAGCTGCAACTCCTTGCAAGATGCAAGCAGTAACAGCAGCCATCCTTAGGAAAGGTGCTGCTTGTGCAACAGTGGAGTGCAGGTGGTCTTTGCATTTCATCTATAGGGTAGTTGATCCCTTTAGGCACAAATTACCTCAGACATCACTGGCTCTTGCTAGTGGATTTGTGTTAAAGTGTTGATGTCCTTCCCCTGGCTTCCCCCAGATAGCTGCCTCTTGGCCGTCAACCCTAACATCTGTACTGCAAGCCAGAGGGTAATAATGCATGGTGTGCCCAAAGTGCCTGACGCTGGTGGAGCAGATCCTGCATGGGTGGGGTTGGGGTCTAGTGGGCAAGTTATAGCATGAAAAGAGGATGGTAGGTTTCTGCTAGGCGGTGTGACAGAAGCTCTCAGCCTAGGAGAAACCAAACCCTATACTGGAGTAGGGTTCACTGACAACCTTGTGTGAATAGGTTTTTAAATTCTTTTTTCCCCCCTCTTCCATGAGTGGTTTACCCATCAGTTATGAAACATATTGCTTGGCAATTCCAATTTATCATGGTGAGAAATGCTTCCTCCTTTGAACTTTCAAAGGCCGCCCACATAATAGGGACATGGTTTATCTTCCATGCACTCTAGGCAGGGAGGAGAATAATACTTTCAGCCTCTTTTGATCCTCAGTGAGAGGTGAGGCTGCGTGGTTAACTTTGAAACATGAACAAGATCTCTAGAAAAGGGCCTGTGGGCTGCATCTGTAAAGCAAAATTTTTGCTTGTCAGTGTATGAGCTTATATATCTGGAATGATCCTAGAACAAAAATATCTGAAGTAGTGGCCATTGGGTTGGTGTAGCTTTAGAAACAACAGCATAAAATCAGGCTGCTTTTTAAATTTGAGTTATTTAATTCTCCCTCCTCTCCTGACTTCCCTTATGCTAACAACTGCTTTCTGCTTGTTACTAAAGCAGGGAGTGCAAAATTGCAGGGCTGTTTGAGAGCTGCTTTGCACAGAGCAGTGTGTGGCTTGAAAACCACAAGCTGAGCAGCAGCTGGCAGTAGAAGCCCAGCTATGGCTCTGGAGCTGGAGCCAGGGTTTCAAGACGTGGCCAACTACAGCTGCTATGAGCAGAGGCAGAAGCAGCCTAACAAAGCTGGATCTTAATCTCAGCCCCTGACCTATCCTGGTGTTTCTATCACCTCTAGATGAAAGAACAAAAACTACTTTATTTGCTTCTCTTGAACTATGAAAAAACCATAGTATTAACTGTTCCACAGGCAAATTGGGTGTATTCTTTTTGTTTGTTGCATAAACAGCAGCAGCCCAAGGCACTGCCAAAACACAACCTTGTTTTGTGGGGTACAAAACGAGGAGCAGTGGATCAGCTCCACTGAGTGGGTGCCAGTTGTTGCAGTGAAGCCCTGATCTTTCAGTGAGTGCTCACTGAGCAGAGAAATAATGTAAGCCTGGCTCTTCTAGAGGAAATTCTCCATAGAAAAACCTCTGTCCTACAATGACTATGCAACTCATTTGGTTTACTATAAATAAGCTTTAGAGAGCAAGAGTTTACTGCTTCTTTATGAAAGTGTAAGGAGATGGTTTTACTATTTTTCCTAAGTTTGTAATGCTTCGAGAATTTCCTGTTGTGGAATGTATGTCACTTACAGTGGGAGTCGTAAGTAGTGCAAAAAATCCCTAGCCTGGATACATCCAAGGACATGGTGGGACAAAAAAGGGTAGAGCTAAAGTCTTCCCAGTTAAGGTGAGGAAAAAAGATTTTCACCTAAATTGCAGATGCGTTGAAGACAGTTTTGTGGTTAGTGTTTTGTAGTCTGTCCTGCCAAAAATCTTCCACTTTGTGTGTATAGTAAGGCAAGAAAGGGACAAAAGCCAGTATCTGGGAAACACAGCTATGAAAGACAATGAAAGGAGGTGGAGTCAGTATCTTGCAATAGAATGTAAAGAGGAGAAAAGGGTGAAACAAAGAAAAGCCTGAACATATTATTATGTATAATTTGCTGTTGTTATAACTGTGATGTAACAGGTTCATGGTCTCATCTGGCCCTGCTGTTTTTACCCTTCTGCTGTGCAACTGAACCTAGTAAATTAGTATTTTCTGTGTTAAAGTATTTGCTTATCTTCTTCCTAGAAACGAATACTTACCGCACCCCTCTCTATGGGCAGCCCTCCTGGTGGGGGGAAGATGATGCAAATAACAAGGAAGAGAGAAGGCAAGAGGAACATTACTCAGGTAATGGAGGTGAGGTGGGGTGGGGGAAGATAGGGGACACAAAGTTTTGGGACACTTTTGATATTTACTGTTTGAAGCCATCCTGTTTCAAGACTTCTAATTATTACTTCTTTTTTGTGCTTGTATTTGCACATTCCTGTGTGTAGGTTGCTGCTGCTGAAACTGGAATAAGGGGGAATTAAAATGTTTTCCCTAAAATATTTGACCATTAGAAACAGCAGTTGTGGAGTAAATCACTAAGTTTGTTTTAGAGTTAGTTGTGTAGCTGTATCTGTTTCTCACCTCGTCATCCTTGGGAGCCATTTGGTCTTAACACTCCCGTTGTTGACAATCTGTGTGTATGGAAGAGGCATCTTGTTTTCACTTGTGCAGTAAACTTGATGTTTCCATCAAGCATGTGCTCTACTGCACAAAGAAGTGTTTTATTTCAATGCACACACAGTGTATCTGTTCTCTAGCAGAGAGGGGTTGTGATTAGTAGCCCTTCCGAGAAGTTGAAACAAGTGAATTAAGTAGTACTGAAAAAACGTTATTTTGTCCTTTTTTTTTCCACTTCTGTAGAGAGAGCAAAAGAGATAACCCAACATGAGGAGGAACTGAATGGGAATATTTCTGCTTATAGAGATGCCCAAGAACAGTCTGTGTTTGCCTTCCGGAGAGAGCCAAGTTATTTTGAGATTCCAACTAAAGAATTTCAGCAGCCATCAAAGTCTCCAGAAACACAGGTCCATGAGATCCCAACGAAAGATGTTGATGCTGTGGTAGCCCCTGTGGTACAGAGTCATGCCTCTTTCACCATTGAATTTGATGATGGTACCCCTGGTAAAATAAAGATAAAAGACCACGTAACTAAATTTTCACTCAGACAGAGAAGACCCTACAGTAAGGAACCAGCTCATACAGAAGTGATGTCAGCAGAGAGTAAAGTGGCTGACTGGCTTGTCCAGAATGACCCAAGCCTGATGAGAAGGCAGTCTGCAGGAGATGATGTTTACAGTACCAAGAGTGACCTGCCAGTTCATGTGAGAACGCTTAAAGGTGAGTGAATGTCTTGTCATGTGGACATAGCTCTCTGTTGGCCATGCAAAATCCAGCCTTTCATAATGAAATATGAAAACCCTTCTCCCATCAAGGAGAACTGGACTTAATTATCTCTGCTCCAAATTTGCAAGATGAAGAATATTACTTCAATGACTGTTGGTATTTTGAATGCAACTAGCATGCTCTTCACCTGGCCCTGAAGTCATGTGTGATGTTGGCTTGGGGACACTAATGTGACTCCTCTGCATCTATAATGCCAGCTCAGCAATAATTGGTTGAAAAAAAGATCTTGGTTTTTAAATGTCTAAAATAATTTCCCTATGGTCAGGCAGGCTGATAAACACAGATATTTCAGTGAATTTGGTTCTTTTGGCGTCTCCTAGCTGATGGAATGGCTTTTCTTTTTAACTGTAGTCCAGAGGAGTCTAAGCATGATCATTCTGCTGCCTTAAGTCTAAGTGTGATCATCTGGTAATGACCAGAGTCAGTTGGTTGGATGACAGAACGTTTTTAGAGAGACAATACTGGTAGAGTTGAGATACACATGATCCCTGGTAGAGGAAATTGTTGTGCTTGTAGGAAAAGGTTTCTTCTCCTAACCCAAAGCTTCTCTGAAATCCTGCTCTGTTCAAAAAGATCAGATTTAGTGGACCTGAGTCTTGTTAAGTGTGTCACTGTGAGGAATTCTTTGGAGATTTTCAAAGGTCTGAAGTGAAGTTTGGAGCTCAGTTCTTAGAGCAGCTGGTGGGACTTACATGATTCTGATGCAACCTGGAATACATTCTGCAAGATTTATAGTTGCTTGGGTGTCTCTCTTGGGCCATCCACGGAACAGCTCAGAGATCAGTGATGCCTACATTCTCCCTGCCTTGCCTCTGGAGAAGCTATTGTTTTGAACTGCAGCTTGAGCTGATGAAGTCAAATTGAAGGTTACCAGACCTATTTGTGCTTAAGTCCCACTTAAATAAGAGTTATACCTTGTTTTCTCTTAAAGGAATGTTTGCTTTGATCTTCTTGAAAAAAAAGAACCAAAACTTGTCATGATACAAAGAGTTTTACATATTACACCTCCAAACTGATGTTTGGGTACATATTTGTGGGAACCCTCTACCTATAAAAGTCTCATATTCAGCCATATCGTTTGGCATGGCATGGAAATTGAACTACTTTGTTGGCCATTGCTTGGTTCTAGTCCTTCCCAATAAGGGACAGCGTTGAGGTGCCCTGTTTCATTATTTAGGGTCTTATTTTCAGCATACTGTGACTGTGTGATGAAAGGGTTTGTGCTGGGATTTTTTATGTTATTGTCATACTGGATTTTGTTGACTTACTGGAGAACATTGTGATAGAAATGTGCTTCAGTGGTTTTGCTCTTTCCTCTTGGAGAAAACTAGAGAGCTGGGCAGGTGTTGCTGTTGTGATGCACAGGAACACTAGAGACTGTCTGCATTTGCCTCTCTACAGTCCATAAGGCATGGGAAGAAGCTGAGGTAATTCAGGGTGTAATTTACATATCAAGAAATCAACACTGGACATTTGATTAAAACATTCAGTGTTGATGGCCTGAGGAGTTGATCCGCCTCTGCTTTGGCAGGTGTTATTTATCTACGATAGCTGTGCAACATGTTCTTCTGGCAGGGCTAATGTTGAAGATGTCTTGGAGTTTGCTGCTGGCTGCCTACCCAGTTTGGGTCTCCAGGATCTGAAACGCCCTCCATTGGGGCTATCTAAGTAACATTTGTTCACTTCCAGCAGCAATGTGGTGAATGTAAAGCCTGGTATCAAGACTACAGGGTGTTCAGGTCTTAGCAGCTTGAGGGGATGTGCATGATGTTCTGCTGGGGCATCTGTGAGCATGGTGCATGTTTTCCTTGTGTCCTCACCGTTTTGCATTCATCGGAGCTCTTCGTCAAGACCTTTAATTTAAGAACTTTCCCTTCCAAGGATGAAGCTTATCAGCCCTCAGGGCACAATGCAAAGTTTGCTGGCTTTCTTCATGAGTGTATTAGCAAACTCTTCATAGAATTGACTCCTGGGTTGAATGGACCTTGCATTAAATTCTAATCTTTCACAGTTAACTTGAAATAATAAATGGTCTTCACCCATGAGTTTGGAGAACTTGCCAAGTTGGTTTGAGCAGTTTTCCTTCAAACACGTGGTGTTTTAGCCAGTATATCTTGCTACATATTACAGTCTAGAGCGCAGAGACCTCTTTCCCCGTTCTCCCGATGACAGGTTCCTGGTCGTTGACTGAATCGTGTTGTGTGCCTTCACACCCGTTTCCTTCTCCAAAAAAAGGTTTGTTTTTTGTTTTACTTTTAACTTTTTGTTTTAATTTTGACTTTTTGTTTTATTTCAACTTACTTTCTGAGAGTCCTGAGCTAAGATGCTGAGAGGCAGGCAGGCACTGATACATAGAGACAGTTGTAAAGACGATTGTTGCTAACATAAGTGAAAATAATTATGAACTTAGTTTAAGCTTAGTGAACTCTTAAGTAATGATTTAACCTTTGCATGGCTGGTGATAGGATGGTGTAACTCATGAGGGTGTCATGGTGTGATTCTTAAATCTCCAGGAAGAGTAAAGAATCCTGCAAATCCACTTTTCTGTTAGCCTCTGGTTTATTTCCCCTTGTAGAGGAGGGTGACATGGGTGCTCAGAGATGCATGTACTTGTAATGCAGTGATCTGGTCTTTCATTGTGGGGATTTGGTTTCATGGTATGCAGTGTGAGGGTTTTATTTCCTGATCCTGCAGAGATATTTCTGCTCTGTAAAAGAGAAAACCTAGCGAGGTGGTCTTGGACTACAGTAATTGGATAGAATGGCAAAATAATATCATCATTTTTATTTTAATTGAAAAAGTGAAGAAACAAAACATTAGGTATGTAAACCAATCACCACCAGCATCAGAAAAAATCAGAAATCCATGAGGCTGAAAGTACTTCTTGAATTCTTTTTAAATAAATAATTAACTTGGTAGCCAACCAGTGGTGAAAAGTGGGGTCAGGAGAAAGCTGCCTTCTCTTTATTTCTTCTGATGGGGTGTAATCCCTGTACCACACAGATGTGGAGTTTTGTAATCTTACAGAATGCTTTTCTCGTAACTGAAATTATAAATTTCAACTGGGAGGTAATGACAGGCCTACAACAACTGAGAGTATGAAGGTCAAATCTACATACCTTGTTTCCAGGCAACAGGCACGAGGACGGGACGCAGAGCGACACCGAAGACCCCAAGGCAGAGAAGGAGACGACGACGGGTGGGGAACGTCCGACAGAGCAGACGAGGCTGCAGCGCCAGATGAGGCGTGACCCCCACGAGATGCTGCACAACAAGCAGGCCTTCGTCATCGAGTTCTTCGAGGACACGCCGCGGAAGAAGCGGTCCCAGTCCTTCACGCACAGCGCTCACTCATCCCAGAGCGACACGGATCCGGGGCTGAAGAACAAGGTTGAAAAGCGCAAGAATGCGTTGCCAGCGGAGAAGCCGGGAAATTCAGTGCTGCCATCCCACCTCACAGCCCAGGGGGGCAAAGCCACCAGCAACTCCTGCGGGACCCAAAGAACGAGCTCCTTCAAGAGGGACAAGACGGAGGATCGGATCAACTCTTCATCCTCCTCTGCTCCCAGAGCCAAAAGTTATGGGAGCGTTGGGAGGAAGTCGAAAATGGCTCAGGATTTTATGGCTGAGTACTTGCGTGAGACTGCTCAGTCTGGGAAGCCAAACACCGAGAAACCAGCCCCTGTGCCCATGCCAGTAGCTCCACGCGTGGTTATATCCTCGGACCCAGAGCCTGCCTCTGCTCCACCTCCGGAGGGGAAGTCTGCCCAGGGCAGGAGGAATGATGAGGAAGACAGTGTAAGTGAGACAGGCACGTACACCATTGAGACAGAGTCGCAGGACAAAGAAGTGGAGGAAGCGCGAAAAATGATAGATCAGGTAAATGCTGCTTTTCTGTGCTTGGCCAGTGAGCTGAGGGCTGAAGGCTTGGAGGGCCTAAATGAACTGTTGCCATGAAGGGATGCAATTGGGTGCAGCAGGGCACTATAGTTAGGGGTGGAAAATCATCCTGGGTGACCTGTGCTAAGCATAAGCCCCAACAAACTGTGATGCTTGTCTTTAAAAAAATCACATCAAAACAACAAAATTACAAACAAACAAAAAACCGCAGAGTAAAAGAAGGCAAAATATGCCCACGGCAAAGAGCTGCTTGCTTAAAAATGGAATTTGGAAGCAAAAGGGAAAGAGTAGGTTTGCCATCTGTTTAGAGGAAAGGCAACACCTGAATAAAGATCAGGCTGATCCTGCTGACAGCTGTGGCTGGGAGCAGCTCTGCTCTCTAGGACTGCTCCCAAGCCTCTGCATTGGCATTGCATCACCTCCTGCCCGCTGTTGTGAAGATGGGAGCTGCAGCCCATCACTGATGCATCATCCCATGGTAGGCCACAGGAAATGCCAAGGGCTGGTGCTTACAAGCCTTAGTGGCAGATGTTTCTCTATTTGGCTATGCCTGATTAGAAAGGCAGTGCTTGCTGTCAGGGCAAGCGGCAGCTGGCTGAGATAGCAAAGGGTGTGATCTAGGGCAGAGGCAGTCCCAGATGGATCTGTACTTGTTTGGATTTTGCAGAGTGAGTGCCTAAAAGCAAAACTCCAGAGATGAGGGAGGCTTAAGAAGAACCCACCCAACTAACCAACCGCAGGGCAAACGAAAGTTTGGCTGATTTTCAGGTTTAACTCTCATCTGCGGTCTATTATGAAAACAAAACTGGCAAGTTGTTAGGAAGATGTAGTGAAATGTAGTCAGGAGGATGGCAAGGTTTAAAGGAAGCCTTAATTGAATCTGGCTTTAGAGCTTTGTATACAGCGTTTATGAGCCTGGATCTAGCTTCTCTCTTTTGTTTTTGATTACGTTTGTTCCTTACATCTTGTTTGAAATGTGATCGGAAGCTTTCAGGGCATGGTATTTAGGTCACAGCAAGGTCCTAGTCCTGACAATAGATGACTAATTGTTCTGGTGGGGAAATATGAGGGAAAATGCCACAAAAATACAAATATTTCTGGGGATTAGTCTTGGCAGCCATGTGACTCTGGCAGACAAACTGGCCAGCTTCTAGTCTGACTGTGCCATAGACCTGGTGCAGTGCAGACCTGCCACTTGTGAAACAGCTGATAACTGAACCTCAGTGCTTCTGTCAAGGAAGAAAGAAAATTAATTCTGGACTTACTTAGGTTCTGAGGTGTTTCTGTTTTTTCTTCCTCCACCATTGCAAGCCCATTTTTTCAACAGCAGTGAGAGTGGAAATCTTTATGGCTATCTCTGCGCAGCCAAGACACCCCCTGTCGTGGTATCTTCCTCTGAACTTATTGCAGTCAAGTGAGAGGAACAAGCCCTTCTGAGGCATGAGTCTTTGTCATACCCCATAGAAGACCTGTTTATCTTCAGGGGGAATCTGTGCATTGAGCTCAAACTCTCACCCATCTCAGCGGTGCATCCTGTCCCAGTTCCTTTTGGCAGTGCAGGGCTGCTTTGCTCAGCCCACTCACAGCTACTGTCTATGAAAGGCACTGGGGATGGAGCTTTCCCATTTTCTCTGTCTAAATCTTCGTGAATGAGCTGGTAAATAGCTTTCCCAACATTCATCCTAAATTTCTCTGATCTGAAAAGGGACTCCTTTTCAGTGAAAGTTACTGCTGTTAAAGGCAACACCCCTAAATAATGAGGGAGAGAGGAAAGGTGGGTGTGAGTGGAATTCTATGATTATGTATATTTAAAGCTGCTACTGTGGAGTACAGAATGAAATAATTTACATGGTTTGCATGGAAGCATTGGCAAGTATTTCTGGCCCCTTGGGATCATAGTTTGTGTGTGACTAATGTTTCACAGATTTTGGCTAATGTTTTTCTGTTTCCTTGCATTTTTATATTCCCATGCAAACATCTTTTCAGGTTTTTGGCGTTCTTGAATCGCCTGAATTTTCCAGAATCTCTTCAACCTTTAGACCAATAATTAAAGGTGAAAAAGATGACTCCGGTTCTCAGCATCTAATCAGTGAAAATGGCACTAGTCAGAAGTCACCCTTGCTCCAGGCATTTTCCTCAAAAGCTGTGAATGGGTCTCAGGCTGAAGCACAGGTATGGGCAGTCCAGGTGGATTTCCTGGGATGGTGGAGGTGTAGATGGGTTCTCTGTCTGGATGTAAATGAGATGTGTAGCTTGATTTCCATTTTGAACAGACTGATGTCAGTGTGAGAGGAGAGATTTTGTGGCTAGGATTTTGTGTACAAACCCTCTTTCTGACCTCATCTTCCCCACCTTGTTGTAGATGTCTGCAGCATCTCAAGGGAGTCAGAAGTGGGTGTCAAGGTGGGCGAGCCTTGCGGACAGTTACTCTGACTCTGGATCTGTCTCTGGGCAGGGTGATGGAAGTGCAGGTAAGTCTCATCCTACACTGCAGTTTGAAGGTATCTGAATCTAAACCAGGATGATAGAAAAAGCAGAAATTAAGGGCATCTCTGCATCTGGCTGTAGCTTATTTTCTGTTTTAGCTGCAGTAGTTGGAGATGGGAAGCACAGAGTGAATAGTTCCCAGTGGACTGAAGATGGAGAGAGCCTCTGGTTTGCATTTTGGAGTTACTCAGGAGGTTCTTAAATGTTAGGTTTGACATGACTAAGGGGAACCTGGGAAGGAGAAAGCTTGTAAGGGCTTTGGGTTAACCAGCCTCAAGCTGTGATTCCTTAGACTGCCTTATGATGCCAGATGAGAACCCTTTGCACATAGCCTTGGAGTTAGTTCCTGACTTGCATGTTTTTTGTGTGCTTCTCCTGTGTCTGGCTGTGCTGAGAATTTAGGCTGTTCTTGGGTTTGCTGTTGAGTGACAGGTTTAAAGGGTGGAGATCAGCATAGAAAACTAGATAGGGTGGGGGAGAAATGATGGGAGTCTGATCCCCTTCAACTTCCTAACTTGGAAGACACCTTACGGACCCTGTGGTCCTCTTGGTGTGTGAGAAAAGGAGAAAAGCACTTTGTTGGCTTTTGCAAATGTTTTCAACCTTTTTTTGTTTGGGATTACTTGTCATACGTTCTTGCCATCGACAGCTACAGATAGATCCAGTAAAGATTTAGAAGGAATCTTTGTTTCAGAGATCATTGCTACTGTTTTCACACCATGTAGGATACCTAACTCCTGGAGTGCTTGTAATATTACCATAGCCAAATAACCAGTTATCCTGGTATTTAGAGGTGTTATCAGATATGGAGGCCTGGCCAGCAGCATGGGAGAAACAGGAACACTCTTTCTATGGAGTGTTAGTGTTCCTGCTGATAAGCCCACACATGCTGGGGCAGCAAGCTTTAATTCAGAGCCTCTTGATTATTACAGGGTCTTTCTCCTGGGACTTTGCTCTGGGATATGAGTGCAGGAGAACTTGTACTGTGAAAAACACAATCTATTTAGTCATATGGGCAATGCTGCTTAGAATGGCACTTAAAACACTGCGTCACTGATGTCTGATGGCTTTTCATCTCATTCCTGTAGCCTGATTGATGCTAGATGCCAGCAATGTCATTATACTCCATAGTGGTTGTACTGAGAGGTATATTATGGGAGAATGAATCTGACATACTACTGTGAGAAGGGAAGGTGTTGAGCAGTGTGATTCAGCAAAGGAATTAAGTTTAATGTCTGTATTGATAAACCTGAGGGAGCAGGGACCAACCAGGCCCTGCTGATGTTCATATTACATAAAACCTTAGTTCTAAGCACATCTTGTGAGTACTTTGGTGGACTTGTACTTTGCAAGATCAAGCTCTTCCTAAACAAATAAATAAATAAGTGGCACAGTTTTACAGTAATTGATTCTTCTCCTCTTAACTCTCTTCAGAAAGTGGGGTACCCCCAAAACCTGGGGAACCAGAAAACTCTGTGCCCTCGAGAACAAGGCGCCTTCTTCCCCAGCTGCCACCAAGTGATAAATCAGACAGCCCCACTCCCCCAGTCCTGGTGTGCCAGGAGTCCTATTCGGAGGTTACCAAGAGAACCATCGTGAAGGACCACTGTGTGGAAGCCTATGGTGATTCCAGCAGCCGCCTCTTCATCCAAGAAGACCTGGATCCGGATAGCCTCAGCGATGCCAGCAGATCTGACGATGGCTTCAGCATGGAAAAAGGCAAGAAATATAAAGAGAACAGCAAAATGCTAGAGCAGATGAGGGAAGACAATAGATCAGAGAGCCGGCAGCCAGGAGCCTCCCGGATCTCTCACGTGAGAGCTGTGAGTGAGCCAGTTTCTACTTCGTTCTACATTGGTGATGACAGCAATGATGCAGAGGTTCCCTCCAAGCTCTCTCTGAGTGTGTCCCACACTCGAGCAGACAAGGACAGCAAGGATCCGGAGTTTTCCTTCACGTGTGCTGGCACACCAGTTTCTGGAAAGCCACCGGTCAAAGATGTTAGTGCTTATATAAACACGGCTGGAAAAGTTGTCATTTCCCTTCATCAGAGTCTTCCTCAAGATCAAGAAAACATGTCAGGAAAGGAAACGGCATCTTTTGTTAGACAGGAAAGTTTTACCAAAGATAAATCAAGCAGTGGTGTTCCTCAGAATAAACTCCCACATATTTCAAGTCACCCTCTGCTTAAAGATTTAGAGGCTGTTCGGTCAACTCGTATGGACTTTAGTCAGGACACTCATCTTCTGCTTAAGGACACTGAAACTGCCTTGGCAGCGCTGGAAGCCAAATTGCTTGGTCAAAGCCAACAGCTGGAGCCATCAGAAACTGCTGGTCAGCTGGAGGACTCCTTGTCAGGGGACTCAGATGTAGACACGGCCAGCACAGTCAGCTTGGTGAGTGGCAAAAACGTCCCAGCAAGTGCCCCGAAACGCAAAGCAGTTGTGAGCTTGCAGAAGGAGAAATCTTCCTCCACACCATCCATCCAGGACCAGTGTGGACAGCCCAGCGCTCGGGACAGGCTGACAGAGAAGCGGAAAACACAAGCACCAGAGGCGCCAAACCGAGCAGAGGCCGCCAAACGCTTCCAGATGAAGCGGAGCGCTGGGACTCGAGGTTCGCTTGACTTCACAGATGATGAGAGAAGTTCAAACTCACCCTACCTGCCAGTCCCAGATGCGGTTGTGTCTGACCACGAGCACTCGGTAACCCGGCCTGTTCCCAGGAGGAAACCTTTCACTCAGGCCAGCAAGGAGGACCAGAGCAAAACAACCTCCAACGTGCAGAAAATCCAGCAGGTTCTCACCCGGTCCAACAGTTTATCCACCCCACGGCCCACAAGGGCCTCAAAGCTACGCCGTGCCCGGCTGGGAGATGCTTCGGACAACGAATGTGTGGATGCTGAGAAAACAGCCTCCAACTCGGATGCCACTGCTCAGGGCACCAAGCAGCCCATGGAGACGAAGAAGCTCTCCCGGCTGGACATCCTGGCCATGCCCAGGAAACGGGCAGGGTCATTTACAGTGCCCAGTGACTCGGAGACGGCACAGTCAAGGACAGGGTTTTCAGGCCGCAGCGCCGAGTCCTATCGGAAGACGGGCGTTTCAGAGGTGAGAGCTGCAGCCAGGAAAACAGCAGCTGCTGCCTCCGCCAAGCAGCCTTTCAGCAGGACTCGTTCAAGCAGTGTCAAGTATTCCTCCTCATCATCCTGTAAGTGCTCCTGCTTTATGTTTCTCCCCTCTTCCCCTGTTTCTGATTTACAGGCAGCATGTGGTTGCCAAGGATTAGTATTACAGTAGTAGAGGTGCTGCCTTGGTGAGTACAAAAGTCTGCATTAATGAGCAGCACGGCTGTTGAGATTTCATGTGCATTTGGAGACAGCAGAGCACTCTTAGAGTCGGTGAGATGATATTGTGGTTATGTCTGTGACGATACTACAAATAGCTACTTTTTTTTTTCTCCAGTGGTTTGTTTTTTGAACAACCAGTTGCCATTTGACAGTTGGCCGTATTTTTTTTTTAAAGATAGAATTTAATGCTTTTCTAGGCTACAAAAAATTCTGATCTCTTTTACTTGTAAGATTCAAAGTTTTCTCCCATTTATAATGAAATGTTTATAATGATGTTGGTGAAAGCTGATATCCAAGGTGGCAGGTTTGAAGGCATCTGAAACTGGAGAACAAGCAATATATGTCCCTGCATTGTGAAAGCTGTTCCCTTGTTGTTCCTGAAAATATACATACAGAGCTAGACACTGCACCTTGATTACCCCAAGAAATTGACACTTCTGTGTATTTTCACTGACTTTTGCCACAGCTAAGGGAGGTTCACAGTTGTGGTTCCCATGAGGCAGAGTCCCATGGGGACTACATTGCCCTGTAGTTGATCACTCAGCAGACCCTTGAAATACCAGCATTTGTCATATTGAAATCAGCCTTCAATTAAGAGGTGAGGACAATTCAGATGAGAACTTTAGAATGGTAATTGGTAATGGGAGATTGTTCCTGAAACCTTTGGTCTAAGTTCAGGTCTGTGCCTGTAGTTCTTGACCTTCCACACATGTAGCAAAGCAGATGTGTTTGCTTAGAATTTTAGGAATGATTGGTAGCCAAAGGGACAGGAAGAACCTCTTTGGCTGGATTTCTCAGTCCTGTTGAGAGGAATGCTATTTTCAACAGTTTCATGATTTTGTAAGGGGTCTTGGAGTTCTGGATGTGTCCTTTAATATATTTTCATACAGCTGAATATTTATCCCTCTTGCAGTATTCATTTTTATTGCATGCTAAAAATGTTATTTGCTGCTTGTTTTGATTTGGATTGTTTTAGTACATTCAGCTTCACTCTTAATTTTAGTGATTTTTTTTTTCTTACACACTTGTATATGCATGTAAATCAGAATGTGATTAAGCTAAAAGAGTATGTACAGTCTCCTCTCTCGCCTTTTTTGAGATGATGCTATTATTAACTTCTTGTTAATGCTGATAAATTTAAAGCAAGATAATGTGGTCAGAGTTTTCCAAACAGCAGGTGCTCTTTGCACTCCCTCTGCCTTAGGACCACAGGCTTCAAATCATTCAGAGAAAAATTATAAGTGTTGGCCAGTTCTTTATTTAAATGAATTGGTTTTTGATTTCCACACCTCTGTAGCAGCATGCTAACACCTTTCCTTGTCCATAGTTGCAGCAGATGATGCTAATCCTTCCTCTGAATTAGTCACTCTTAAAATACTAACCTCCTAATTCCTTGATAGGAATTGATCTTGTGCAATGTCTAAGTACATGCTGGTGTATTCCAAGCTTCATCGTGCTTGCTGTTGTGTGATCCATGCTCCTGTACTAATGCTGTTATAGACATAGCAAATCAGCAGCTAGAACTCCCTTCCTGCAACAAGAGTGACATGTTAAACTGGACTATTGCACTGTGCCATCAAGACTTTTTTTAGCATGATACAACAACCCTTGAAAGCTTTGACTGTCAAGCCTGGGGGATAAGGAGGCAGATGTGGTTGATTTATTCCAGGGGTTCTTAGTGTTTAGCTAACCATAGGAGTTCCCAACTCTCCCAGTGGGAGAAAGTTAATCTCGCTAGTGGAGGAACAGCATGAACTGTCTGCCCATGAGACAAGAAATGCTGGTATATTGTGCTGGTATATTGTTGGGCCATCTGAAGTAGCTTTCTGTGAGAGTCACAGATAACATCAGAATAATCCAAGTTACCAGTTCTGAAAGCTAAAGACCTGTCTCCCGTTCTCCTCTGTGTACACAGTTTGTTTACTCAGGGTAATTTAGATGATACTGAGAGAGCTGATTCTGATTTCCCTTGGCGTACAGAGATGGAAAATGAGTCTCATAATTTTAAAATGGCTGTTCAGTGACAGGGTGACCTCTTGATTCCAAAACTGCATTAAAAAGAAAAAAAAAGAGATGCAACTCTATGAATTGAACATGAGCAAATTTATTTTTATTTTATATATATATATATATATATAAATCCCAAGCCAAGGCATTGTTATAGCTATGGGTGATATAGCAACGTCTAGGAATTCTTCTTTCACTATACAGTAATTATCTGTAGTTTCTACCTGCATCTTACACGTCAAATGAGTTGGTTTTGTTTGTGTGGTGTATGATGCTGATTTAATTCACAGGTAGTGTTTCAGTGTTAGGGTTGTCTTGGTAACACAGTGAAGTTTTTTGGTGTTGTAATTCTAAATAACTCATCTGGTTCTGTGTTTGGTGGGTCTTCATTCTCCAGGGGCGGACAGAAGGGAATGAAGCAGTACCTGTAGAGAGTATAGTGAGGCAGCAGACATTGGGAGCCCAGTTTTCAAACAAGGACACCTTGACATTTCCCATGCAAGGAAGACCTGGGTGTCTACAGATCTGCAGAACAAGTTGGGATAAGTGAGCAGCTTCCACTTGGCTCCAGGGCTTGGATCCAGTCCTGACTGTGAACACTTTCTTGTAGTGTCATTAATGGTGAATTGTGAGGCTGGAGGTGAACACGGGGTGTGGACTCTTGCAAATAACACCAAGCACCACAGTCTACTCTTCACTCAAAAACCCCTCCTTCTGCTTGTACTTGAAGCTAATTAGAAAGGTATCTGCAGGCTTGAAAATTGGGCTCTCTTTAGAAAAGGGCTTCTGTGGGACTATGAGTAGTCTGAAATGTGTGCTACTTATACACAGAGCTTCTGTGCATGGAAAGCCAAGTCTGTGGTAGTAATTTACTACAGTGGAGGCGTTAACACAGTCATTATGATTTTCCATTGGAATTTTCCACTCCAAATTTGTACAGTGAATGGGAGCCATAGAGGGGCTCAACTTTGAAATAAGCTCAGAGAATGTGGTGTTTTAACTTAAGATCTGCACAGAAACTCTCCTTTCCTTGTGCTCTTGGGCTAGTTTTGTGTTACCTTTCAGCCTTTTGTAGTTACTCTTGACTACTGTCCTCGATCTGAAACCAATTCATTTTTTATAAGCATCAAGGCGGAGACCACAGGGTTCAGATTACACTTCTACTTCGGAGGAGGAATATGGCTCAAATCACAGCTCCCCTAAACACAAACGCTCCCATACTTCAACAGCCACACAAACACCGAGGATACGTGGCTCTGGGCTGGGCAAGCAGAAGCACAACGGCAGAGAAACAGATGAGGACGAAGATTTTGATGACAACCCTGACCCCTACAACTTCATGGCGCAAACAGCAGAGATAGCAGAAATAGCCAGGTGAGGGGCTTTATCTGTTAACCCACAAGTTGAAAATGGGTTGTTTTCTCCTTGGTGTTCAAATCAAACCCAGGTCTGGGGGTAGAAGGAGAGGCTCTCTCCTGTTATCTGTGTGCCCACATCTCCTTTATATATGAACATTGACTTGGAAGGTTTTCATGAACCTTTACAGCCTGGATGTGCTGGTTGTACCTTGTATCTACAAAAGGCCATGGCGCAGGGCATTGTCTCTTGGTTTGTTTCTTGTTCAAGCTGTGGGAAGTCTAATTGTTTATACCTGTGTAACTCTGCTCTCTGCTGGAAGTCACAGTGTGTGTGTGTGTGTGTGTATGGTGTGGTTGGTGTGAACTCTCCTAATTCTCTGCAGAGGAAGTCAAATAGAGTAGCAAAGACTGAATATGTAAACTGTGGAAGCTGCTTTGCCTGAAGCTGGTGAGGGAGCAGTAAGAGCTGTAGGGCAGAAACCTCTTTGCTTGGCACAACTGAATCTGAACCTGTCTAGACCTTGTATATAAATGAATCGTTGCTTAGCTTGATGTCCCTGGATACGGTACTTGCTGTGTACTGGTGGTCTGATGGTTGCCTGGAGGACTTCAGCAATAAAGCAAATAGATTCTTTTTTTAAACAGTGGCATTTGAGGTTTGTCATCTCTAATACGCAACTGTGTTATGCCAACTTTCCAGAAATACTGGTCTTCCATTGTACTGGCCATACTTGACATACTTTTGCCTGAGGAAGCTGCCTTGTGTCTGCTTTTGGCCACATCGCCCTCGCCACTGCCGCGCCCACCTCGAAAGGGCTTTTCTTGCTGGAAGTTGCTGTCAGGCTGCTAGGAAGTGTGTCAGCCTTCAAACCAGGCTGCTCTACCTGTGCTGCACGAAGTGTGTGTGTGTGTGTGAGATGCCAGCTTCCCTCCCAGCAGCATTCCCAGCACCGGGGAGCGCTCCGGCTCTCAGCAGCTATAAATAAAGGGTTGCGTCAGACTCGTCTGGCGCTGCACCGTGCAGGGCTCTGTCACAGAGTCTGCCTGGTAATTGCAGTTCTGATTTCCCTTGCTGCTCCCGAATTAACTGGGAGGGGTTTACAGGAGTCAGGGAGAGTTAAAAGGGAAAATGCCACTTGTTTACAGTACTGAGTCACATAATGGAAGTGTTTAGTGACAGCTCTATCCAAACCAGCAGCGAGAGGGGTTACCTTATGCAGGCAGCTCAGCCAGCATTTTATTAGTTCAACTGTGCATTTTCTTTCCAAGGAAATGTTTTGATGAACTGACAGTTTTATCACATTGCTTATTTTCCTTGTGAGTGCCTTCCAACTTGGAATATTCCATAATAATGTGGGGTTTTTTGTTGGGTGGGGTGTTTTGAGGTTTTTTTTTGGTTGGTTGTTTTGGTTTTTTTCATTAAAAGAAGACAATTGTTTCAAATGAATCTGATTAGCTGTAAGATTATTTTTTCTTGTGGAAGTTTTCCTTTAAAATTACCAGAACAGCTACTTCTGGTATGAAGGTGTTTTTTAAAGCTCTACTACCAACAATCCAGAGACTTAGGAACTGTTTTTGAGCTCTAGAGCAGATAGAGCAAGGTCCTGCCAACACTGGGTGTTAACTGGACACCTGTCAAGGGGCTTGAAGTTTCAAGACTTGGTTTCTGAAAACCAGATCCCTCTAATGTATGCTATGCTTATCCTCATAATCCCTCAGCTCTTCTGGAGAGCATGGAGGCATATTGTGATTTTCAGTCTACAGACCACAAGGAAGATGCAAGAGAAATGGAGGGGTTTTTCTTTAAGTAAAAAAAAAAGGTTTTTTCCCCTGTATGTACTTTTTAATGGAAAACAAAGAAGACCCAGGAAGAAAAATTAACTGTACTGTATTAAGAAAACAAACCAACGAGAGAAAGAAGTCGAGTGAATGGGTGGGGGAGCAATAACATAAAATTTCTTTATAGATTGTCTTTACTTTCTGGCAGTGTGTAGTTACTAGAATTTGCTTTATATGAATTCTCCACTTTGAAGCTGGATTCAGGCAGGAAGGGGATTTATTTTTTATGCAGCCAGAACATTCCTCAGCACCCTGCCAAGGCAGCCCAAAAAACCCTGCTTGCCCTAGCCTCTGCAGAGCTTATAGTTGCCATGAACCTTTTGTGGTTTGTGGCTCCTCTTTTTATGTCTTATGAATGTGAGGCATGTTGTATTCTGTGTCCTAATGGTTCTGCTTCGTTGCCTGTGCTTTAGGCTCAGCCAAACCTTGGTGAAGGATGTGGCCATCCTTGCTCGAGAGATTCACGATGTTGCCGGAGATGGGGACTCACAGAGTTCCTCGGGGACGGGACCAAGCCCCTCCCTCAGCTCTGTGCCCAACACTCCGGCTTCCACCATATCCGCGAGAGAAGAGGTAAGGTCTGGAATCACAGAGGTCTCTGCCCCTTGGTGCTAGTAAGTACCTGGGGCATGATTGGAGTGGGAGACCAGGGCAGCATCCCCAGTTCCTGCAGCACTGAAGAACCTTCATTCCTTGTCCTCCTAAAAAGCACCACCAGAAAGACCAACTGCAGCCTATTTAGGGTGCTCTTTATTTTGTCCTCTCTGCCACAGCCAGCCTTGCAAGAATCATATAATTTCCTAAGGCTCTCAAGGCTTCTCTTTGGACACGGGTCCCTGAAATTTGCATCTGAGGAACAGGATGGAGGGGATGTGTTGTGCTGCTGTGCCAGGGAGCCAGAGCCTTCCTCTTTCTTGCACACAAGGCACTGACCGTGTGCGCTGGCTGCACTCTCTGTGTCAGCTGTGTTTTGTACTTCTGCTGTGTCCTTTCTGCCAGGACTGTTGAAATGCTGTGCAGGTGTTGCTTGAATCCCTTCCTTTCATCTGAGTATTGATGGAGGAGGGCAAGGACTCTGGGAGCTGGGCAGGGGGGGAAGCAGGTAGCTTGGGAAGTGCTGTCCCCAGCCCTTCAGAGAAGCTGTGGCTTCCTCCCACACTGTGTAGCACCGTTTGTCTGCACTAGGCTGGGAAGGAGAGAGACAATTTCTTAATTTGGTTCACTGGTGCCACAGTGCAAGGACAGCTCAGCTCAAATTTGGCTGCAAGGACACCAGGAGGCTTCAGCTGCTGAAGCAAAATTGCTTTTGCTACTGTTTAAATCCAAATTCCCTCCTGTGTACCACCAGCGTGGGCTTAAAAAATACACAGCTCTCTGCTGCTCAGATGGTTCCCCTGGCCCCCTGTTGTCTTTGACTGTTGTGAGAATTGCAGACCCATCCTAGGCAGGGTTCAAAGCTGAGACCAAACCTGTTACTCTGCCAAGAGAGTCCTTGGAGGTCCCGTGATCCTGCTATGATCAGCACTAGAGGTGCAAAGCAGAAGTTTAGGGAGATACCCAGAAGATCAGGTGAGTGTGGCTGTAGTTGTGCTAAACTGAGATTAGCTGCAGCCTGCTCAGGGAGGGGTTTGTCCTGGGGCCTTTTGGAGCCAAAGTGCACAAATGTTTCACAATAACTGCAGGCTCTGAGATAAAGCGTTTTATTGCTTTGTTTCCTTGCAAGTGCCACACCTGCCAGGCTGCCTTTTGTATTATTCTTTTCAAGCAGTAAAGGTGACATGCCTACTACACTTCTGACTTGCAAATGAAACATTTTACTGGGCTCCCACTTGCTTACAGGGGAAGAAGAGCAGCATCCCTGCTTTTTTTTTTGGAGTGCCACTGAAGGGTTCAGTTGTAACTCAGGTCATACAGAGGGATGGTCCCAGCTGCTAGAGGAAGACACCTGCAAAAGTGTGTTTCTAGTTTCTCTAGTGTTTCTGCTCTGTGCAAAATGACAGGCTCCAAAGCGTGATGATGAATAGCAGAATCACAAACCCAGGATTGCTCAGACCTGGATGAGGGTTTCTCTGTGGCTTTGCAGTGCTGCTGTGTGGGACATGCCAGTCAGTGCCTCACAACAGTCAGGGGAGCAAATTCAGGACTGTCACACCATAGGGAATACTCCTGGCAGTGCCCACTGCTAGAGCAGTCTTTCAGGTCTTACAGTGGTGTGACGGACAAAGCACTGATGGGAGCCTGTGAAGACAGATCAGGAGCCATAACCTTTGGTGTGTTCAGGTGGTGGCTGAAAACACTCCAAAGGCTTCTAATGAGGTTTCCTCTGAGCAGGAGTGGATATCAGCATGATTTCAGCAGGGCCAGCATCTGGCAGGCCATTTGAGTACACCCAAAATGCCACAATGCATCAGTGTTGCTGCCTTATGTGATCAATAGCCAGGAACAGGTTCCATCAGCAGGGCTTTTTGCTGGCAGTGCTGAGATGTGCAGCAGATCCTGAATAGCTTGGGGTCCTAAACAGTGCAGCTTGGGGGTCTTGTTATGAATGCCAACAATATAAACTGATGTGAGTTTAATAAAGAGACACCTCATCTTTGGCACTGGACCAGATTCAGCACCAGTGCACTGCCACACCTGCAGTGTAAGTGTTTTTGAAACTGTGATGAATTAATAATTTTGGCTTGATGCAGAGAAGCTACTGGGAAATGTCTGAAGATCAGTGTGTGTGATGCTAAGCACTGTGAATTTTGTGAGTGTTTATCAAACAACTCTATATTAAATATTCTAGGAAAGGACACAGTGATGAGAAATAGCTACCATGGTTGTAATAGTAGTATATTGAAATATCTGATAGAAGGGATTATGTGAATAAGAAAAATTTTCTCTCTGTGGCTGTCTCTTATGCTGCAATGGCTTATGCAGTGTTGTATGCCATTCTGCATTCTAGTACTAAATATTTATATCTATTCCAAAAAAGTGGGGGAAAACACAGGAAAAATAAGTACTGATACTTTTGAGTGTTTAATGCTGTACCAGAAACATCAGTTGGGACCAGTGTGTGGTTGGCATTTCTCGGCTTCAAATGAACTGCTTTTTAAATTACTTTCATTAAGAATCTTGGTCAAAGTTTAAATGAGAAGTATCCTCTTATAAGTTAAGGTGGAGCCTTAGATTTAAACCTTATTCTTCATGTTTCAGGTTCAGTGCTGGTTTGGATGTGTGCCAGGGAGGCTTTCCATTTCCTGAGTGTCTGTTTGGGGTGGTTTTGTTTTTCTAGCCTCAGCTGTACAGTTTATGATAAGATGGATTCTTGGCATACAGAACTGAGTACTGCTACAAATTAAGCAAATTTAAAAAAAAAAAAACAAAAAAAAAATCAAAACAAAAGAAAGTTCAGCAAGGGTGAAACCTTAATGATTCCTGTTTACCAAAGCCTAGGGTTGCTTGGGATGCCTTGCTTTGTGGGTGTGTAGGTTTTGCAGGACCCAGCTTTCTGCGGAGCTCAGCCATCAAACTTAAACCTCAGCTGCTGCAAACACAGTCAGGTTGGATCATCCCAAATCACTGGCTGCTTCTGCAAATTTTAGACCTGCGTAAAATTCTTTTGGCAGATCTTTTTTAAAAAAGTTGATAATGATGTAACAAAAACTAAAGAGCCTGATTAGGTTTGTTCAGTTGTTGTGTAGCGTACTCAGTATGAGTGTTGGTGTGACAAGAGGAAATGCTTACAGGTGTGACGGAACAGAAAATGTGAGATCAGAACAGGTCATGTACAAAATCTCCTGGATGGTGGAGCAGGTGCTGTTCTTACCTTGTTTTCAGCTGGTTGTGCTGAGACCTGCTCACTGTAGGAATATCTCATTCCCTTCTGACACTTTTACTGCTGCAATCAGCCTAACTTACTGTTTCTGCACTTGATGAAAGGAAGCTTATTAGCTAAATATTTTGGCTGTTCTGCCCCTGTGCCATAATATCTCACACCTGCTGCCTGTGTATAACCCAAGTGCTGCTGCATAGTGTGGGGAGCCTGGACCTTGGATGGCACACAGTTTCCTCACAAGGAGCTGTGTGCTTTGCCAACCAAAAGGGCCTCTTGGGCTGGGTGTTCAGCCCTTTCCCAGCACTCTGGATTTCACTCAGCACAATCCAGTTTGGAGTGACTGGGGAGCTGCCCGAGGCCACCTCAGCAGAACTGGCTGCTGACCAGGATCTCTGTGGGCTTCAGTGCATGATGGGGGTGGGCACCAAGTGCTGGTCCTCAGGAATGTGCTTTTGGGAATGTCAACCCCAAATAACCCCAAACCCTGTGTTCTCTTTGATACTTGCTGTCACAGTCATTCACTAGCATTGATCTCTTTGTTTCTGTTTTAACACAGATTGCTCGTAGATCTTTTCGGCTGGCATATCCATCTCAGGTGCACTTTCCATCCCATTATTTTTGTACCTCTGTCTTGTCACTGTTGTTTTCTTCCCCTTATTTTTAAAGTTTTTGTCAGTAAACCCAACAGGAGTAACTGTCTTGTCATTTCTGTTCTTCCAGTTAATTATTTGCTTTTTTAGTGGTTTTGTATTGCTTTTTCATCTCTTTCATGTGTTACTAAATGGTTTCTGATTAATTTGAGTGTGTCTTTAATGTTACATTGATATATTAAGACATAAGATATGGGAAAACAGGGTCCTTTTGAGTTTTAGCTAAATTCAAAAAAGACAAAGATGTACTTTTCCATACATGCTCAAGACTCAAAATTTTATAGTAGAATAGCCCCACAGAGTTTTGTGGTATGACTCCAGTGGGTAGGCACTTGCAGGATTGGGGTCTAGTAATTTGCTTACGAGCCCATACCTGTCTGAACAGGACTTAAATGAATCAGTGTTCCTCTCAAGCTTGCCTGAAAATCTGCAATACCTGCAGTGAGTGCCTGCTTTCCCTAGTAATTTTTAATGACTCATTACTCATTATTTCCAAGTTGGTGCAGCACATTCCAGAAGCAAGTCTGAACTACCAGAAAGTGCCTCCGGGATCAGTGGAACTGAAGGATTTTGACCAAAATATGAACGATAATAGAGAAGAGGATCCCTCAAGAAAAACAAGGACAAGAAACCGTGAGGAGGCAGGCCACCTTTTTCTTTACTTTATATATGACATTGCTTTAAGCTGCTGTATGTAAACTTGTTCTTTGTAAGCTGCCAAAGGAGGCTGCTCAAAAAAAAAAACCAAAACATACTTCTCAGCAGCCCTGATGTAAGGGTACAGAAACAGTGTTTAAAAAGAAAGAAGAGGAACGGAACCACCCCTCTTGCCAGTAGTGACTGGAAGTTTCCTCTCTTGTGTAAAATGCCAATAAAACCTGAGGCTTGGTCACCTGTTTTTGGGAGGACACATGCAGTGTCAGAGCCTTCTTCGGCTGTTTCACTGCTATCTTAGAGAAGAACTCAAACATCTCAACTTTGAAATCTGAAGCACTGATAGTTTAATGGCACCTTACTGTTCTGCAGCTGGCATCCTGGTTAGAGCTGCTCATGGAGCAGCAGTGGCAGGATCTGGACCTTAGGAGGGGGTGTGTGACTGGTGCTGTGGCACAGCTGGCTTGCTGTGCCCTGCAGTCTGTGAGCATTGCTCCCTCCAATGTTACGTGAAGGTTTATGTGCAAATCACTGGGGTGATGCTAAAGGCTGAGAAAGCCTGGCCTGCACTTGAGGCTGGGGATGGTGTTGGGATGAGGGGTGTAGTGGGGTGGTGGTGCCAGAGGGAGGAGGAGAAAGCTGCTGATCCAGCACTGGCTGTTGCTCTTGCTTGCTTTCTGCCTGCCAGCTGTGGTGGGAAGGAAGAGCTGGGGCAGAGGCTTCAGGGAGGCAGTGCAGGCAGGAGGGCAGAGCTGCCTCCAGCACATCCACTCTGGAGGTGGAGTGTGACTCACACAGGCACATACAGGGGACCATGGGCTGAGCCACTGGAACTGATCCTGTCCTGTGACTGGTTTGAAGCAATCCCTTCCTCTCCTGTAGAGAAGTGTCAAGGCTGGATAAAAGGTGCACTTCAGAGTGCCCCCAGCTTGATGTGGGCTTTCCTGGCAGAAGCCTGGAGGCTCTGCTAAGCCACAGGACTTGAATATTTGGGGTTTGATAGTATTTTGTTGTTACTTTTAATAAAGCAGAATGTAACATGGTAGGATACCTGGCTGTGAAGATGGTTTGAACTCATATGTATCACATTAGATAGTTTCAGTGAGACTGCTTGTGGGGCTTCTTGCATTGTGGTTTTTACTTTTTGGGGTTTTTTTTTGTGAGGTGTGGAAAGTCCTAAGTGCTGTTCTTTCGGAAATGCTTAAATGCTTATGTTACTGCAAACAGCTGTGTCTCTGTCTCTAGAAAAAGTCTGAACAAGTTAGTATTAACCATTTTGCCAAAGTGCTGCAGTAAAGCTGCACGTCATCTTAATCTTCCTTGAACTTCAAGTATCATCCACACAAACAAAGATGTTTCAGTGGAGATAATTTACTGTACAAAAAATCCCTGTTTTGTAATATGCTGCTTTTGCTAAAAGTTCTCCAATCTGTCCTCATATTTTAGGTAATCTTTGACAATCTGATGTTGAACCCAGTGTCCCAGTTATCACATACAATCCGTGAAAATACAGAAAACCTTGCTGAAAAAATGAAGTAAGTAACTTCTTGTCCCTGGCCTGAAATATTGACTTGCTGGTTTGTTGACTTGCTACTTGTGGAAGATATTATACTGTTGTCTTGGAAAGTTCTGTAATCAGGATGCAGGGAATCTACATGTAGGAAATTGTGTGTGTACCCAACCAGATGTAATATGATTATTTGCTATCACTTTTCCTCATATCTTTGGCCTTTGGAATTTTAATGCTGGATTTGTAATGCCTGTTGATGCCTTGACTTTGAAATGCTGCCTATACAGGAGATACAGCAGAAAACTGGTGGATTGTTTCTTCTTTCCTTTTCTGTACCAAGGCTCTTGTAAATATGCAATATGTTACCAAGCTTGTGAAATCTTTTCAAAGTTTGTTGTTGCTCTAGAGACATCAGAGGGAAGGACTTTGGATTGTTCCTAAATCAGCTGAAAGGAGCTTTGTCCAGCTGCTAATCCACTAATCTCTTTTGTTGCCACATCTTGTGATAATTAAGTCTTTAAAACAAGCAGTTTTTTGATGGCAATTTTAAGATCTGCTCTACTTTTTGTGTTACAGGATTCTGTTTCAAAACTCAGAAAGGACCTGGGAGGAAATGGAGGCCAAAATCAATTCAGAAAATGAAGTGCCAATTCTGAAGACATCAAACAAAGTAAGTCCATGCAAACAAGTGAAATACTAAAGACTAGATCCATGAAAGCTTTGTAAGAAACCAAACCAACAATCTCTGACCCTTCTCAAACCCATTTCTGAAATTTCTGGTCCATTTTCATGTGTTGAACTGCTGGATTTCATTACTGTTTGAAGTGTCACAAAGTGAGTTCCTTCTGTGGTTTTGTTTCATCAAACTCTTTCCCAGTTCCTTTGCAAATGATTTTCAGAGACTTGGGTCTCTTAACAGATGTTGAAGTTCAGGGTCATTAGGCCTCATTTAAACATTTACCAAGGGTCACCTGCCATGTGGTTGCCACAGCTTCAGTTGCAGACAGGTGTTTCTCATGAATGTTTGTTTTCTTCACCTGTAACTGTTTGATGTTAGGGCAGTAAAAATCCACCTCAAGGTGCATTCACTCAGGTGATTCAGCCTCAAGATGGTGCTTGTGCTCTCATGACCTTTCATTGTCCTTGAAGGGGGATTGTCAGTAAGGATTTAAGTGCAGTAGTGGACCCAGTGAATATGATTAATGCTAAACAACCTTGTGCAAGACCTGTGTAGCTTGGTGCTGCAGCAGTATAAATGTGGCCAAATACCCTGTCTGGTCTAGGAGTTGAGTTTATAAATATCTTTGTGTATTTCATATTAAGGAGGAGTCTTTGTACAGGTGTAGCATTTCATATCTAAAAGCCACTGTGGCTGTGAATGGGGTATGCAGTAGCACTTGGTGACACGATGCAGAGCAGGCTCCCTGTGCACTGACCAAATACAGCTTTCCCTGTGCCCCTCAGTACAGCTTTTCTGGTAAATGAGCAAGGTTGGGCCTGACTTTGAATCTTCTTGCTCAGATAAGGCAGAAGCAGTAAGACTAAATTCCTGTGTCAGTTGTATACTTTGTTGCTTAATTTTCTTTCTGATGCTTTTGTTTCTAGGAAATCAGTTCTATCCTGAAGGAGCTCAGGCGAGTTCAAAAACAGCTTGAAGGTTGGTCATCTAAAATGTTCCTGTTGTCTCTCAAATGCCAGTAGAGTTGCACACAATAATGTTGGCCTGATTTGTCAGTGAAAGCTGGGAGAGGATGCAGAAGTTCAGGCTGTTACCACAGTGCTGCCTGATGAGTGCATAGGGACTTAACAGTAGATTTATCTTATACTGCCAGTTTTTAGGAAAATTTTTGACTATTGAAATGTAGAAGCTGTTGCTATGGAAATGCTTTGTTTGTGATAATTAGCATATTCCCATGAGAGAAACTGGTGCAAGACTGTTCTGATGAAATAGTATTTAGCAGCTCCTTCAGCCAATAAGCTGTGCTGTGCTTTTTGGACTTGAATTTTGCACATAGATCTCTGCATTAGAAAAAGCAAGACAAACTCTTGCATCATCTAGAAGCGTAGTAAAGGCCTATAAAAACATCCAGGCATCATTTTGGGCTCCTGCTAAAAGCTTGCCATTTGGCTGCTGTAGTTTGTCTTTTCCAGTTTAGCCAGAAAGTTGGGAGTCCACATCTCTTCAGTCTGGGAGAGGTTTTGCTTGTTAAAGCTGTTTAGACCTGAAGGTATTAATGAGGAAAATAACCTGACTAAAATGAACAAAAGTACTGCTTACAGTTCTACAGCCTTCAAAATGAAGGCAGCAAACTTTTGTTTGGAAACTTTGCTGACTGCTGTGTTTATGTCTCTTTGTTTTTTTTTTCCTTTTTCCCTAGTCATAAACGCTATCATTGACCCTACTGGAAACTTGGATATAGTTGCCAGTAACAAAGCATCTTCTGCTGCTAAACAATCTACAGCCACTAAAGTCAGGACTGCTAACAATTCTGGGTCCACACTGGAGACTTTGTCCCTAGCACAGATGAGAAACTACGCTCAGAAATCGAACTGTGGGTCTTCTAGCTTACAAGAGTCGAATTTCATTCCAGATGGAGAGAAATATGTGATCTGATACAATATTTTGTATTGCTGTTATACTGTAATCTACTGTTGCATTAGTATTGTGTATGAGTGGTTTGTGGACAGTTTGTGTGGAGCAGTTGTTTAGATTGCTAACATGTTGCACAAAAAAGAAAAATCTATGCTGTGAGGGTGAATGGAAAGTCTGTGTATGCCTTTTAAACAAGACTAGCACTGTGGAGCAGCACATACTCAGCACAGAGGCAAACTGATTTTTACTAAATTACTCATTTATTCTTCCAGTGTGCCATAAGAAAACAGGCTTTGCATATTTTCCATTCAATACTGCTGAGGCTAAAGTGCTCTTGCATTGGCCTGTTTATAACTATTCAGTTGTAATGAGGTTCAATTTGAAAAAAAAACCCACACTTTTTTGGTACTATATTTATTTGGGTTTTATTTGGTTGAATTTTTTTGAAGTGTACGAGTGAAGCATTACAACTCTGTTGGAATCAACTTGCAAATCCAACAGAATGAATGTGCAATATCATGGGTTTCTGAGAGAAACCTTTACTGCAGTTGTGTAAGATTTCCTTTCAGCAGTCATAAAAAAGCAACCACACTGAAGTTGTGCATCTGTTTTTCAGTCCAAAAACCAAAACAAGACAGAATAAACCCTTTTGTTTTTCTCTTGGGAAAGTATAAAAGTTAATAACGGTATGAATGTCAAGACTACTGATACAGCTACTATTTTTGATTATATTTCAGACCCAAAGTTTGGGGTAGGTACAAGAAGTTATATTTTACAATTAGCTTGCCAAATTTTCATGATTTTGGTACAAATGCTGTCTTTAAGCTGCTTTTCTTTTTTAATTTAAATATACAGTCTTTTCATAATGAGCTACAAATGCTCTTGGCTGGGCCAAAGACTAAGATATTTGCAATTACCCAGTTGCAAAGAAAACCATCTGTTCCAATGGCTCATGGAATAAACTCAATTACACAGTTGCTGTGAACTAGTGCAATCACTTGACAGCACTGATAAAATAATGGCTTTGATGTAGCTCCACATTTATGGCTGGTTCTGTTATGAATTTTTTTTTCAATGCAAAAGTGCTTGCAAAGGCCACCATTGTGGTGTGCCTCAGAAACTATTCAACAGTGTCAAGCACTTGTATAGGTACGTTTGGGATTTTTGTCTCTGGATTTAATTTTTGGTCCGTTATAATCCTAGAAACACTAAGGATTGTGTACAGTTGTTTGAGCAATTTCTTATTTAACAAAAGTTGGGATTTATATTCTGTCTTTGTGTTAAACTGCAAAACACTAAGCAATTTTTGTTGCTTTAAGAGCAAAAATTTTGGTTTTGAGGGGATCTCTTCCAGATGTGTTTGCTCCCAGTTTTTTCTGTCTTGTATCAATTCCTTTTTCATTCTTCCAGGTCAACAAATAGAAATCAGGTAAAGAAATTATTTTGTAGCCGTGGAGAATACATTTACTGGGAAAGGTGAGCAGATGAGTTCCACTTTGCCCTCATACAGTATGTAGTTTAACCAGTGAAAATGGTTTCCCAAGCTTGACTGCTTCTTGTGTGCTGACTCTATATTTTGGGGTGAGTAGTGGATTCCTTAGTTAGCTTCAGTAGTTACCTGAGCTTTTCTGCTAGGATGTTGTAACAGTGGGAACCTGTTAAAATAATTTAAATAAGTAGGGATGCTCACAAAGTGTTTAACCTTACTAGTGAAGAAGGTGATTGCTTTCCTGGTGGAGCCAGTGAGAGCTTTCCATCAATTTCAGCAGAGACAAGATCGGTCCCAAAATGGGAGTATGTCAACACGTCATTAGTTTATTTTTGAGCCTGCAAGATGCTGGCTGGTAAATAGTAGGTGCAGATATCCTTCCGAGATTTCCAGTAGGCTATAAGCTCATCTGCTTGTGTGGAGATGCCCTTCCATGAAGAAATCTGCTGGATTTCACTTAGATGAATGCAGAATAAAAAGAATTTGCCCTTGATGTTGTTCTGCCTGTAATATACGCACTATCTGAATGTGTTAATTCAGTTGTTGATCCTGATCTGTCTTTTCTTGAAATACCTGACTGTGTCCTTGGTGAATATCATAAGTGGTGGTATCGTTCTTGACATATAACACACAATTTTTCAAGCCCTTCTTAGTTAGGGTTTGAACTGACCAGGTGCTACCCCAACTCACTAGGAGTTGAAGGACCTTCACAGATAAGGTGTTGCTGTTAGTTTCAGTTTTGCTGTAGAGACAAGTGAATTACTAAGATGTACATCTGACTTCTCTGATTATTTGTTATTTCCACATCTTCATGGCTATGCGCAAGTGGATTCTGTTTCTCTGCAATGTGTCCTTGATGGGACTTCTGTTTACTTTCACTTGAAAATTGTTTGATTCTTCTTTGATTCTTGAACACATCAGGGAGGGATTTTTCTCCCTTGGTTGCTCTGTTCTGAACTAGAGAGAGCAAGCCCACAGACACCTTGCATCAATTAAATCAACCTGCAAAATACAGTACCTCTTCAAGTGACTAATGAGGATGCAACAATCAGTGTCTCTTGATAATTTGGAAATGAGTGTGTGAAGGCAGGGAGGATGCACAGCTTGATTTGTTTTATTTGTGACTCAGCCAAACTGTAAAATGCTTCTGTGTCCTGACACAATGCTCATTTTTGGATCTTTGCATTTGAAAAGGTTTTGCTAGTCAGCGATGAAACGCGACATTTTTTCTTGTGTTCACTGCTTCTGAAGTACTGTGGTTTGCACTTGTCTGCTCCAGATAAGCCAAAGAGCTATCCACTCCTTTGCTGATTGTTGGTTCTTACAAGCAGTACTGTATGCAACCATGGAAACATGCCTGTGTGACTCCAGTGTGAACCTGACCCATGCGTAGTGGTGTATCTGGGGGGCCCAGGATCAGTGCACGAGATTCCTGCTGGCTCCCATGAGCTGTGGATGAGCCCTGCATTGAGCTTGGCAGGGGTGACACTGCCCTGTGTGTCACTCCTGGGCCACTTTGCTTTTGTGTGTTTTGTGTTTGACTAAAGCAATGTAACGAAGGGTGGGATTTTCGAAGTCTTGGGGAAGCAAGTGCTCAGGTCCTTTTGAGTTTTCCATATGCTTTGGGTGCTTGATGCCCTGAGCACCTTCCAAAATCCCAGCCCTCAGCTCTTCCACTATACTTGAAAACTTTTCAGTTCGACGCTTTCAAATGTAAAATCCTGTTATTCTGTTCTGATGGCGTGAATGTAAATTCCTGTGAGGGTGTGTAGGAGCTTTGGGAGCGAGGACCCAGCTGGATCTATGGTGGTGTCATGTTGTGGTCGTGCTCCAGGAGGAAAGAACGTCTGCATCATCTTCGAGTATTTTAGTAAAGGTACAAGTAGTGGAATGTTTACATACAGCCTACTGACAAAAAAGGAGACAAAAAGATAAAAATGTGTAAAGTATTTAAGTGCAAGACTCTACTAGTTTTTTCTTGTTTTGCAGATCACACTAGCTATTTTTGAAGTTGGTAAATGTGTATAACTTTTGCAAAGACCAGACAGAACTACCTGTTCACTTTCAATGTGCCCCGTGCTGAATTGTGCCTATTTCACTCTCTGCTGTTGTGATGCTGCTGATTCTGCTGTTCTGAACTGTTCACTGGATCATTCCATTTGCATGCAACACAAATGCAAGCTGAGCTGTCTGAGAGTAAAGCTGAAACACGTTTGTATAACTTGAATCAATTAATGACTTCCTCTTTTCCACGCCCTCTTGAAATGCTGTGTATAATTTTGATTTGTTTCTTCTGCCCTGATTTCTTTCCACTTTTGGTTTGTTGTTTTTTTTTTTTGAACGGTAATTTATTTTTGTTTGGATTATAGGCAGTATCTGTACATTTTGTTTCAAGGTGATATTGTGGATGTCTTTAAAAAACCAAATTGTTATTTTATATAATTTTATCATAAAGTTGCTCTAATAAATCATTCTTTTATCATGTGACAGTGATGCTGCATTTTGTGCATTAATTTGGAGGAGGATGTGTGTTTGGTAGATGGATTGTTTCAACTGCCTGTTCTCACTGGTGTTAAGTGCAGTAAAATGACAGAATTGTCAGCAACTAGAGCTCAGAGCACGACTGGATCAGTCCTGTTGACACCTATGGCTGGGCAGATCCCTCTCCAAAGAGCAGGAGTCCCCTTATTCCCCCAGAATGTGCAGGGTTTAAGTCCCTAAGTCCCTTTAACATGAAGGTAGCACATCTCAGTATTGTATGGTGATACTTTATTGAATTTTTAGTGCTGTTTTGTTTCATTGCCATGATTAACATGGTGATTGAATCCAGCCTGGAAGTGATCATTCCCCAGGAGGAGTGTGATTGCAGAACATTATTAGGCTTAATTTTTTTGCTCTCACTTTAGATATATATATATAGCTTATGTGTCTGTGAAATAGTTTTTGATGTTTTCCTTCATTCCACCAGTGTCCTCCTTCCCTCCTGCAGTTCTGTCTGAGCTTTGCATCCTTCCTGGCACTTTAGAAATAATGTTAATTCCTCCTTCTCTGCACTGCCTTCAGCCTCCCCCACCCTGCCTGGTGCCACATGGGACTCTGCATTAGCACAGCTCCTGTAGGAAACAAAACACATGCAGCTGATGAAAACATGGCATTGTTTGCCAGCAATAACTAAAACAGAAAGGGGAAGAAAATGCTAGTCCCTAACTAGAATCACTGGGAGATTTTCCATCCCCTTGTTACCTTTCCATTAGATACTTGGATATGGAAATCTTTTACATTTAAAAGTTTTAGGGAGGGATTTTGTGTTTAAAAAGCCAATAAATCGAATGCCTCTCTTGAAAAGCCTTCTGAAGCTTAGTTCATGTGCTATGTCTGCAGAGGTTTTCTGTGTTGCCTGCAATGCAGGGCTGCATTACACACTGACAATATTGCCTTTCCCCAGGCTTGCCTGACAGTATGGAGCAGTGTTTGAGTTGGGATGCTGTGCAAAGGGCCCTTTTGAAATCAATAGTGCACCCACTTCATTAATTTTTAACAGTTTGACTGAATAAACATAAGAGGCGATGGAACTGTAGCCAAAACTATTTGCAACATAATGAAAGCTGCTAGAATTGAAAAATAAAGGATTGATGGGAAAAGTAATGATCTCCTCTGTGCATCTTCCTGCTGAGCCTTCAGCTGCAAGCCTGGCTCTCCAACATCCTCAGCTGCTTTGGGAAATAGAGCCTGGTTTTCCACATGTGCATAGCAGGGAACACCAGAACGCTTTGCCTTGAGCAGGGTTTCAGGATCCTTTCTCAGAACAAACCTTTTAATTCTTTGGAGGAGACAGGTTCTCTTTTTTGGATGTTGTGTGAAGAAACAGCAGTAGGCCCTCATCTGCTGGGTTCTGCCCACGTGATGGTGGGAGAGCACCGTGTCTTTCTCAGCAAGGACATCCTTGGGCTTTGAAGGGAAAGCCCCGCTGGTCTCAGCGGGTGAGATGGGGTTGGTGAGGGGCAGCAGTGGGCAGTTTGCCTGCAGGGGTGCTGCTTTCCTTAATGGGGTGCAGCCATTTGGATGCAACCCTGCAAAGACTCTGAGCACCAGCACACAGGAGCTCCTCTGTGGAATCACCTAGAAAAGATGTGTTATTTTAGTGGGTTGGCTGCTGAGCTCTGTGAGTGATGTGGGCTGAGCAAGAGAAGCCAAGAACAATGAGTATAAGAAAGTAGCCCTCATTAGGACTCTACCCTGATTAAGCCTTTTCTCCTCTGAACAGAAAATACTGGAAATACTGTACTTGCCAAAAGAGTTGGTGCCAGAAAGGGTATGTACAACACTAAATGCTTCTGTCAACATTCAAATCACAGTAAGGACAAAAACACCAAAAAACCCAAAATATAGCATCCACCTGGCACCTGCGGACACTTCCCAAACAGGAGATCCAGAGGGCTGGGTGAGGTTTGGTTTCAGCAAGAGCAATAACCACAGAGAGAAGAGAAGGAGTATAATTTTTATAATAGAAAATATATTCAACACAGTATACACTGAAGTATCTTCCTAATACTTGCAAGTCATCTTTCCCAGGTGTGACTGGAGGGTGAGTGCTCCAAAAGATGAGTGGCAAGACTGAGACAGCAAAGGACTCTGCAGTCTCTTGTGCTATATGAATCACAGCTTTATTTATTTGTTTTCAACTGAAATATTTTTCCAAACAAAAGATGGCTGGCAGGCATTCAGTATTTAATTTTAGGCTGAATAAAATTATTCCATATAAGTTAAATATCTCAACTTAAATGTTTCAAGTCCATGGTCAAATATCTTAGTAGTTTACTGAATATTTTAAAAAGTGGAAACTGAGTAAATCTTGAAAAATACTTCCAAACAAATCACAATTTTATTTGGTCTTTGAAATTTTCCCTTGGCTTGTCAGCTGAATCACTTCCCAGTTCTAAACCTGAAATAATTTCTTTTGCCCCGCCCCCCCAGCTAGTTTAAATATACAATCTTTTGGCACAAAGTATAAATAGAGCATTTTTCTTTTCAAATGTACAGACCTTGACCACTCCTGCCTCCCATCCTTCTGTCAGCTGTTGGTATTTGGAGCCCAGCCTTGTTCTCATGAAACAGAAAATGTAGCTTTGTAGTAATCTCTGCAGTGGTACTGATGTTTTTGTCTATAATTAGCTCTCAGAGATGAGAATGCGTTAAACTGGCAGGTTCTTCTTTGCAAACCTCCCACACAGGCAGGAAAAGCTCCTCCACTGTATCTTTTAATGCACCCTATAACAAACTGGAAGTCCAGGCATGATTTTTAGGGGGAATGTGTTACCCACAAAGTGCCACCCAACCGTACAGCAAGAGATGCATTTATTCTGTGTGGGATGGTGGCAAGTCAGCCAGAGCAACTGGTAGAAGGAGCCTTGTCTGAGAGATGGGGAAGAGGAAGAATAAAGAAAATTTCCTGTTTGCTCTAAAACTTGCTATTATTTTTTTCTTTCCTCCCCCCAGCTGCATGAATTGGTCAAATAGAACCATATTCTACCCATAAACCCTCTTCCATCCTGAAGCTGTCATAGCTACAACACTGTTAGTAAGATCAGAAATGCAGAATGGGTGGGCTGGTATGTGAGGTCAGATGAGAAGGAAACCAGGATTTTGCAGCTGGAGTGGAGGAGGACAGTGGAATTTATCAGTGCTGCAAGTGGTTAGAGAGCTGAGAAAGAGGAGAAATACAGAACATTCCTTTTCCTGGAAGCTGTTCTTCCTCTGATACAACCCACTTAAGCGGGACTTGTAATATTAGAGAAATAAATGATAAATCTTGAACTTAGTAAAAAGGTGCTGCTGCAGCCTGTGTGGTTTGATCCTGAAGTCAGTGGGAGCTTTTGTGACTACTGCTGACATAGTTCATGCCAGGATTTCAGTCCTGCACAGAAGCAGGAGCTTAGCTGAAATATTTAGTTGGAATGCTCAGCCTCTGAAGTCATCTGAGGGCCAGGGACACTTCCTGGGGGTGATTTGGGCCTTTAGCAGGGGTGGCTTTCTGGAGCTCTTTTCATTGGCTGCAGATCCTGCCTCCAGCTTTCTGGTAATTCGGGTCTGCAGGGACAGCAGCAGCCTTTGCTTTGTTTTTAAGTCCTGTTGTAAATCCAGAGATTTGGGATGGCTCCCATGATAAGTGATCTGTGCATAGCAGTAAATTCAGGAGTGAGGTGGCTGGGCAGAGAGGTGTCCTATCTGCTCCACTAATTACTTTTTGGGCTTCTTTGACTTCATGCTTGTGTTTTGGTCTTGAGGGAAGCAGAGGACTCATGGCACTTGCAGATTCCCAGGGAAAGGCCTCTTCCTGTTGTACCAGTCCTATCCTCTGGCTCCTTATTTTTTCCATCTTCAGCAGTTTAATACAAGATGTGCTAAAGCCTCATGTTCCAAGCTGTGTCTCCATTGACTCCTTACAGCATCCTTCCTTTGGTACTGCACTGGGGAACTGCATCCTTGGGTTCAGTAGGAGCAAGAGGCTGCCTGGAGAAAACCAGCAGCATTCCCAGAGCGATTTGTGTCGGCTGAGGTGCAGCCTTTGGATTTTTATAGAAGGCATAATTTCTTAGAAGCTGCCCCAAACTCAGTGTCAGATATAACCCCTCAACTGCAAATTCCAAATGCCACGTGTTCAAGATGAGGACTGCATTGTTCCAAAGGAACTGGCTTGCTCCCTTGTGTTTGTCCAAGCACAACTGAGCAGGAAAGTGCTTTCAGGAAAAACTTTGTAGAGAGGTTGTTTTGCAGGGTTTGTTTGCCTGCTTAAAATGAAGCTTCTCTTTAAGAATAATGCAGTGAAAACAGAGCCATGTTTGGGCTGCTAACAGCACCAAAGCCAAGCAGTCCAGTGTCTTCTCATGCTGATGTGGACTCTGACTTTCCACCACTGAGTGGGAGCTTTGCCATCCAACAGAGCAAGTTATGGCAAACATGTGAAGATCAGGACCTGGAGTTCAAGAACTGGGTCACAACAACTGGAGGATAACTCAGTACCCTGTCAGTACACGTTGTGAAACTCAGTGTCTAAGAGGAAGTGATCTACAGCAGCAGAGGGAAAAAACCAGAAGAACCCTAAACAAATGTGCTGACAGAGCATGAGTACTGCCTTTTGTACATAAGGCTGGGAGTAACATCAGAGTACAGTGGGACATCCACACAGGAGGAGACGTTCCAGGATGGTAAGTACATTTGTCATCATCTTGAGAGAGCTGGGGGGTGGCCATGGAGAGATGAATGCACCTTGTTCATCTGAGGAACTTCAAACAGCTCCTGGGGAGGATTTGGTGTAGTGAAAAATCACGTTCTTGTGTTTGAAATTCAAAGTCTGACACAATTTGTTGCTGGTGGAGAAAAGTACCAAGAGGTATTTTGGAGGCAAGGAGAAAGCAACCTTAATGTTACAAACAGCAGTGTCCTGTGGGTACTCAGCATTACTGGCATTAGCTGGCGTCCCAGCCTGTGAAGCAATGCTAAGTAGTGCTTATATTTATTGCTCTTGGATGAACTTCATTCAGTCATTGAAACTGGCAGCTGGTAGAGCCCTGAAAGCTTCGAGGGAGCCGTACTTAATTGCTGCTTAGCTACAATATTATTCTTAGGAATTCTGTTTGTGTCTGTGATGTTTCCCTTCTTGAAAATTAAACTGTTTTAGAGCAGTTCTCACGACTTCTGTACAGCAGGTGGGACTTCAACTCATCACCAGTCAAAAGCATCAAGAAGGGCTTTGTTTGAACAGAATGGTAGATGATTCTATCACAGCAGATACGAAATCTGTTCACCTTTGTATTTTAAGAAAAACGCTGCTTTTGGAAGACATTTTGTAACTGTTGCTGAAAAAGAGAAGTGAAACAAGTTGTTTCTGGTAAGCTCCATCCATCTGAGGCCATCATGTGGCTCTAATAGCACTGACACCTGCAGTTTCTTACCAAGACACTGCCTGGGTCACCAGATGTGACTTTGGGAGCCAGAGGGACAAGGGAGACAGAGGGACACCTCTCAGCTCCAGTTCTGTGATGAGAAGCACTCATGGTAGCTGTTTGTTCCTGGCCAGCCCAGCTGACTGGGACAGCTCTGTCAAAGTCACAAGCTGTGGAGTGTGACCTGCAGCCTCAGTGGGCTCTCCTGGCCCAGCCTGAAGGGCTGCTGCTGTTTGTCAGATGCCTTTCTTCTCCTCCTTTAAAATACCTTTGCCTCACTTTCTACCCTGCTCTTTCACATCTTCACTCTTGCTCTCTCTTCCCTTTCTTCCCACTAAGATTTCTGGATTGGAATGTGACCATTTCCTCTCATGTGTGTTGCTGTCACACACCTGTCTCTGTGTGGTGGGTTATATCCCCCCATCTGCTTGGGCTGTCAGCTCTTTGGGGTAAGACAGTGGGTCTTTATATTGTGCTGAAAACTTGAACTGGGATTTCAGAGCAATGGGAATGGTGAACTGTCCTTCGTTGCTGGCAGCCACTCCATTTCTCCAGGGCTGGGAGAATGGATGTTTATCTGCCAGCATTTGCAACTATTTCTAGTGGAAAAGCTTGCAGCTGAGCCTGGGGCAGCAAACGGAAGTGACAGTGAAAAGTGTGAGTAAAACTGCTTTGGGAAGTGGGCCCTGCTGTAGAGATTACAGCTGATAACAACAAGCAGGTCCCGAAGTGGAAACAGGGCTTTCTTCTATGCAGCTCCAGTCCTGCTTTTAAGCAGGAGTGTTTGTACCTTTTCTTCCCTCTCCACCTTTTCCGTCTTTGTCATTCTCTCTTGTCTGCTCTCTTACTGCAGGCCCTCCCTTTCCACATCCCTCTCTGTGTTCCCCAAGTCACTGTTTCAGACCCCCCCCCCCCTTGTCTNGCCTGTTCCCTGCAGCCACAGCATCCATACAGAAAGGTGGAGTGGGCAGGAGCTGGAAGCAGCCGGAACGTGTGTGGCCATGGTGCTTTACTGCTGGGGGAGGGCAGACACTGTAAGCCCACCCAGTTCAGGTGACAACAGCTGTGAACACATGGCAAGATGGATGGGACAAGTCTGGCAGGATCCTTCCCAAGTAAAACTTGTTTGAGTGTGGCCACCCACAGAGCAACTCCACATCCAGTACCACTGCAGCAGGTTCATCCTCCAGGCTACAAAAGCCCAGTGGCTCAGGGGTCAGAAGCAGCTGTTCAGGGACTGGACAGGTGGTGGTATCATCTGGTAGCACCTTCTGAGATCTGCTGTACCCCATGATCTGCTTCTTGCTTCTGAGAATGAAAAGTGTCATCAGGCTCCTGTGGGGTAAATTCATCTCTGCCAATGCTGGGATGATTCATGACCCACTGGGCATGTGTCAAGTTTTTGAGAAGGTAAAACAGGCAAGTGCCAACTCCCCCTGCCTGGCCATCTGCTGTCATATTGGCATATTTTGGTATTTGCTCTTATGGTTGCCTCTGCTGATGGTAACACAAGACTGGAGAAATACTGCCTGAGAAGGAAAAGAAGATAATTTATTTTTGAGAGTCATGACTGCAATGGGGAGAAGGGGAGTTTGTATTTCAGCCTGTCCCTGTCCCATTAACAGAGTCACTTCTGGAAGAGACACTGGCATTGAAGACAACTCACAGGCACAGGAAGAGAGCAGAAGCCTGACAGAGTCACATGCAGGATGAGACTGATGCTGCACACTATCACCCACTGCTTCTGCATTTAATTACTGCTTGTTGGCAAATATGCTCACTTGCAACAGGACAAAAGTGGGTGTTGAAGGATGGCTGGAAGAGGCAGCGATGCAGTTGTTTACACATTAATTACTGCAGGGACTTTTGTGTGTAGACAGCACTGGGGAAAAACTGTGGGGACATGTCTTTCTGTCACTTTGGAATCTGTTAATGTCACTCAAGACCCATAATACAGGGAGGATGTTGCACAGATCCATACTCAAATCTCAGAGCACTGTGTAAAGCAGTGGCAGTAACCTGCACTTTGTGTCTGTAATTGGCTGTACACAAATGTTGTCATAAAGCTTTATTTTTCCCCCTTGCATACATTTCTCTTTTTCAGATTGTGAAAAAAGCATTAAAAACATCCCTGATGCTTAATGAGTCCTCCAACATGAAATTAGGCGTGAACAATCAAAAAGACGTCAAAACGGTAATTATTGGGTTACACCACATTTGCTTACAAGAGCTGAGATTGTGCTGACATTTCTGAAAAGAAATAACAGGTTAAGAAGAATTATTTTATTGGCCGTTTTAGAACTCTGTGTAGGTTTCAATCCTATTTGTAAACAAGTGAGTGACAAAAGCCTCATTGATTTATCTGGTAGACTGATCAAACCTTGCCCAGAGGGAGTAATGTGGAGATAAATCCTGCAGCTCCGTCTGGTCTGGCTCGGGACAAGGAAACCATGCTCGTACAAACAGCCTCACTTCCACCACTGGCACTGCATTTATTCATGGATTCATTTGTTCATTTATTCAGATGCCCAGAGTACCTGGACATCACAGTGAGAAGCATGGTGACAGCCATGATGTGACTTCAAAATAGACTTTTTACCTTAGAAGTGTCTTCTAAGTCTTGCTAACGTGTTCATGTGATGAAATGCAGAACTGTTAAAAATAGGTGGGATTTTTTTCTGTGGTAAGGTGGAGAACAAGCCAGAGGGCAAAAATTTAAGCAGATAGCTTAAAGATGATTATTTTATTCAAATCACAGCCTGAAATCCATGTCAGCACTGTAGATTTTGAGAAAAGCAGAGAAGATTAAAAGCAAGAAGCTTTATCCACATAGAAACTGAAACAGAAACTTTCAGAGGCTAGTGGTTTCTGTGTGGTTTTCCCATGTGCCCTTTTGGGAGCCCAGATTTATGGCTACAGCCTCACGACCACCCCAGACTTGATTCTCCTGCCTGGAAGCTCAGAAGCTCAGCTCTGAAATCCACGTTGCCTATCACAGGCTGGTGGATGGTTCTAGCTCCCACAAATTGCCATGGGGAGCCAGACATGATAATTACTGGGGGGAAATAGACCTGCATGTGTGGCTGGTTGTCTTTTCCTGCTCGGTACAGGGCAGCATTTAGAGCCTGGTGCTATAATTTTCAGCAAGTGAGTGGCTGGACTGCAGATCTGAAGCTACCAGGTAGCCAGGCTGCTTTTTTTTTTTTTTTTCCATCTACATTCAGGAAAAAAAATGAAAGTGCAGCAAAAGGGAAATGAAACTAACTCACCACACTAGAATGACATGGGAATACTGTGCACATGGATAAATGAGATTTGTGTAGTTTCAGTCAAGGGAGGTTTAAGACAAAACCAGAATGTGTTCAGAAACCACAAAATGTCTTTCTGCCTCTGACACTTTCTGCCTGCTTTTTCTCCCCTGACAACACAAACTTCCTCTTTATGGTAATGCTTGGCTTAATGCCACAGCTAACATTGTGTTAGAAATTTCCCTATTTTGATTTTGGTAGAAATTTTGTTGAACATTCGTTGGTCCTGTGCTAAAATAAAGCTAATCAATGACAAATTAATCACAAAATTTGGGAAAAAACAAGGGATCGATATGTTGGCACAAAAAAATGAAACCAAAAAATGGAACTAAAATCACAGTCTTCACATAAACCAACACCAATCCATTTCCAAATTTTCTTATTTTTTTCCCCAATTGCACTTTATTTGATCATATCTCCTTTCCAGAGTGTTTGTTCCACTTGATTCTCTGATTTCAAGATTTCATGACATTTCAGGAAATTCTTCCTTTCAGGAAAGGGTAAGAAATCTTGCCATTTCAATGAAGATTAATTGGGCAAGCTTTGGTCCATTTCCCTGCACATCATGTCATCCCATTGGCTTTTATTGTTTTCACTTAGTTTCAGAATTTTCTCTTTCGTTTTTTAGCATTTCCTTTCTTCAATTTATTCTCCTGTCTCTTTGTTTACCTTTTTTCCCTGATTTTGGGGTTCCAGTGTGAATAATTTTAGCAAGTTTTGGTCCTTCTCACTGCACCTCATTTGAGCTTAAAGGGACCTTTTAAAGGTCATCTAATCCAACCCCCCTGCAGAGAGAAGAGATGAAGCAACATCTTCAATTAGATCAGGTTGCTCAGGGCCCTGGCCAAGCAGACCTTGAGCAGTTGTTCCTCACTTTCAGTGCTGCACCTAAGAACATTGTCTGGCAGTAGCTGCAAGCAGATCTCCTATTCAAAGATTGTGATTTATTCACCTGCACAGGTAGTCATCCAGTAGCTGGTGCATCAATGTCTTGGTGATCACTTAAATCTTCTCCTCTGTGGGTTCTGTTCTAGTTTCAAATCTTGGGGGCAATTCTGATGCTTGGTCTTGTCCTGATGGCTTTTTACTTCCTGAGTGTGGACAGCACAGCTGATGCTAACAGAGAAGAAGCAGTAGTTGTCAGCATTTACAGAAAGGTGGGGGAGGAAGAAGGACGGTACAGAGATCTCCCAGAGGAAGAAGGACTCTATGGAGATCCCCCAAGGACCACAAAAACTGAGGAGGGCACCAACAGATCCAACGACTCCTGCAGGTGAGTCAGGTTAGATGGCACATGGAGAAGTCATCACCAGAGGGAGAAATAATTACAGTACTGATAATATCAGCATGGTTTTTATTATCTTCCCACTGTATCATAAGTGATGAAGCACCACTAATTTGGGAAGAGTGGGGGTGCAGTTTAGGCATTGGGTAATTGGCAGTTTCCTGCTGTGAGGGGCAGTAGGGGCAGTGTCACAGCTCCTCTCCCAGTCCTGTGCTTGTATGTTCATCTCAGCTCGGTTCCTCCTCTGCCACCTCCAGCCAGCCTCCTTTTCTGTCACAGCAGAGTGACCAGCTGGCAGAGCAGTGGCTTCTCAGAGGCTGGAGGGGCAGGGAATGTCTGTGCTGGGAGAGGGTGAAGAGGGTACCCTAGCAACATCCAGCTATGGGGGTTTGCTTTTCTCCACATCTTAGGCATGGTAAAATGAAAAGCTCAGAATGGCTACTGAGAAATCCCAAATTCTGCTGAATTTGGGAGGTGACTGCACAACAATATAAGCCTGGCTATAAAAACTAGGGGTAGAGAGCACTCCCAGCCAGTTTGTCCAGCTCATCTTGTTTGCTGTGGAGGTTGACACCCAGCATGGCCAGCTGTGTGGCCTGACAGATGCTTGGTGTCCTGCTGGGGTCACAGTCACTTGCTTCACAATACAAAATTGCCATTGCAGCTTTGAACTCGTGGAAAATGTTCCTTATGACTTACCCTTCGAGATAAACAGCACTGCAGCCAAACCCTTGTACCAAGCCTGGACGAGACTGCTTGATCTAGCCCAGGAAAAAGTGCACGTGGCCTCTTACTACTGGTCTCTTACTGGGAAGGATATCGGTGTCAATGACTCCTCCTCCAGGCAGGTAAGGTAAAATCAACAGCAAGCACGTCTGTCTGTGCTTGTTTTTCCTCGTGTCCATGTGGTAGAGGGCAGGCTGGCTGTGTGGTCTGTCTCCCAGAGACATTGCTTAACTCCTGCAAATCCAGGAAGGTTTTCCGTGCTGTTCTGAAGCAACACTCCCACTTTCCTCCTTCAGTCAAGTTAGACTGAAATAGGTGAAATTTCTGACCTTCCTTGTGCTGAGGCTCTTCAAATTAAGTACCCATTAGTAACACTGCCCTTGCATATATCTTACTACACCTTCTGTAACAAAATATAAAAAATAACAATGTACCACACAGGGTGAAGATATTCTGCAGAGGTTTGAGAGGTTACTCGCAGAGAATGTCTCTTTGTATATTGCAGCAAGTTCACCAACTCTGGCTACAAAATCAAGGGACCTTGAGCTTTTAGAGGAAAAAGGTAATTATTTCCCTTCAGTGATCCACTCACAGCTTCTGTATTGCAAAAAGGCATCAGTGGGAAACTGGTTTCCAAGGCCTGTTCTGATGTAGTGCTTCAATGGGTTCACAGGACAAGCACCATCTGCTCATTAGTTCATGCTTTCTTTCTGTGTTGCCATGCTCTTTAGGATTTTCTGAAGGTTCACATTTTGCATTTTTTTTTTAAGTTACTGTGTTCCCAGGAATGAGTGCTTGTGAATATTGGTAGCTGTTACTGCCTGCAAGAGTCAGACATGTAGATGTTTTCTGGCTGTTGAAGAACCATCTCCATGCTGTATCTAAACTCTTTTTCCTCCCTCTCCATCTTTCTTCAGGGGCTCATGTGAAAAAGATTGATTTTGGACGTTTGACAGGAGGAGTGTTGCATAGCAAATTCTGGATAGTAGACATGAAACACATATATATTGGTAGTGCAAACATGGACTGGAGATCTTTATCTCAGGTAATGTTTGCTGCTGCATATTCAAAAATCTGGGGGAAAATTCACGTCCTAGCAGAGAAAAATCATAATGATGTAAAATATTGTCAGAGCAGAAGAAACAGCAAAAAAAAAAAAAAAAAACAAACCCTGGAGGTGGCTCTTTCTGGGGCTGTGACACAGCTTGCTCTCTTTGCAGGTGAAAGAGTTTGGTGCTGTGATGTATAACTGCAGCTGTTTGGCTCAAGACCTCTGGAAAACATTTAGTACCTACTGGGATGTTGGATATCCTAATGCTACCATCCCACTCCCTTGGCCTCTTAATTATTCAACCCACATTAACAAACATCAGCCTCTGGAAGTAGAATTTAATGGAATCTTGACAGAAACCTATTTTTCTGTAAGTATGTTTGGAAATAACATGACAGACTGTTTAAGGATTGAGCTGGAAAGTTTCTTCAGCAGTCCTCCTCAGTTGCTTTGTTCCAGGTGGATAATAATTTGTTCCTTAGGTTTCTCTGGAACTGTTCAAAGGATAGGGGTAAACCCAGCATAAGCTGTCAAACTGTATGGCAGGAACAGCATGCAGGTCTCTTTTAATCACCTGCAGGCTCAATATATCAATAAGGATCTGACCCAGCAGGATATGGAAGGCATGAGGAAAGATGGTAGTCCATCTCAAGTGCTTTGTGATATTTTAATGAAAACTAGACAGACCTAAACATAAAGGAGTCTGAAATTTAAAAAAAAAAAAAAATTAAATCACTGATCTACGCGTTTTCTTTTTTTTTTTTACAGGCTTCCCCTCCAGCATTTTGTCCAGAAGGCCGCACCCATGACCTCTCTGCTATACTCAGCATTATCAGTCAGGCACAGAAGTTTGTCTATGTTTCTGTTATGGAATATTTCCCTACCAGCCGTTTTGTTAATCCAAAAAGGTACAATTTTAATCCTGAGCAAATCAGCTACTTGTACTATTTAAAGAAAAAAATATATGATTCCCCTCCTTCTGCAATGAAAATATTCAGAATGGAGAGAGGCTTTGCTCTGCATTCACAACCATCCTGCAGACTGTGCCTCCCAGGTACCAAGGGACAGGATGAGAGGAAACAGCCTCAAGTTGTGCCAGGGGAGGTTTAGACTGGATATTAGGAAAAAGAAATTCATGGAAAGGGTTGTCAGGTATTGGAACAGACTACCCAGGGAAGTGGTGGAGCCACCATCCCTGGAAGTGTTTAAAAATTCTGTGGATATGGCACTTGAGTACATGGTTTAGTGGTGAACATGGTGCTGGTGCTGGGCTGAGAGTTGGACTTGATGATCTTAAAGGTCATTCCCAGAACCTAACAATTCTAGGATTCTGTGATTCCAGTCCTGATGCTGCAGGAAGGATGATTACCAATACCTGTGTGCTTTGCTGGTGTTTTAGAACACCCTCCTGTGCTCTACACACAGCAGAAAAGCTGTGAAATGCCACACTAGGGACAGTCAGGTCCAGCATCCTCCAAAATTCAACAAAGCAGCTTTATGAACTGAGAGAGGAAAGGAAACACCAGAAATATATCTGACATCAGATTTTTCAGAGAAAACATTGCTGTGCTCTCCTTCCTTGCTCCCATTTTTCTTTCTTGTTATCCTTTACTTCTGAAGAGTCTTGACTCCCTGCTCTATTTCCTGCTTGATGCACTTGACCAATAGTTTAGGGGGTGGTTCTTGACTCTCCTGACCTTTGCAGTGAGAGCTGAAACAGCCTCTAAAAGAAACTTCTGGGGTTTTTGTTTGTTTGGGGGTTGGTGGTTTTTTGTTGCTGTTGTTGAGGGGGTTTTTTTGGTTGTTGTTTGGGGTTTTTGTTTTGTTTTTAATAATTCCATCTAAATTCCAGCAGCAGCTTCAGAGATGAGGTGATAGTGGTGATCTGGAGTAATCACAGAATCATAGAATGGTTTGGGCTACAGACCACCTCCTTCCTCCCCTCCTGTGCCACGGGCAGGGACAGCTTTCACTAGACCAGGCTGCTCAAAGCCCCATCCAGCCTGGCCTTGTGTGTGGTGAACCACTGCCATGGTCCCAGAGACTGCCCGAGGCCACAGCAGAACTATGCAGGCTCTGCACATGAACCCAAACCTGAGCAGCACAGAAAGTTAGCCAGTCATGGGGCAGCACTAAGACTCCCAAATCCTCTTAGATATGCTTGAATTGGGATGTTCATGTGCAACCAAGTGCTCTGAATTATCTGCTTACAACATTTCTGAGTTTTCCAACCACCTAAATAATCTGAGAAAGAAGTTCAAGTGAAAGAATTATGTACAACATGTCTTGTTGAATAGGGTAAGCTCTGGGCTGCCATTTAGCCAGAATGATACCATGCATTATGTCCCTCTGTCACAACTGTGTAAAGCCTCTGTTGTTCAGCTGAGGCATAGGTGTGCTATGGGAAGATTTTAGGATAATTGAGAGATGCAGATAATTCTACTGTCCAAGAAACAAAATCTCGAGACTAGTCTCTACTTGGAGGATAGCTTTAATAAATCAAACACCTCAGAGGATTTTCAGTTTATATGTAATACAATGGAGTCTCTGGGTTTCTCATCTTCTGAGAACCCACTCATCTTTCTGGGAATAAGTTCCCAGAAAGTCTCTTTTCCCCCTTAGGACTGAGTGCATTAATACTCCTTATTCTTCATCTGAAGGCTTAATCCACAGTTTGTGACATCTAGGGCTGATCAGATGCAAACAAGAGTTTGAAAGGCCCAGGGAAAGCAGCACAGGGCCTCGGGCTATCTCCACAGCAACCAGCTGTAGTGCCATGAATTGAAGCTGATTAGTTCAGGTTAGGTTCCTCCAGCAGCTGAGGCAGAGGGAACAAAGCTGCTGTCTAATGCCTGAGTGTTAATCAACTAGAAACTGATATATTTTAAAAATTGAAACCATTCAAAAATTGTGTTTCAAATAGCATGATTTTCCAAGCTTTTCAGGATCTATAAGTCAAGCCTGAGCCTCAGAGCACGTGGCCAGGCCATTGATCGCAACAGGACGATGCACGGGGGAGGATTAGAGAATTCAGGCCTTTGTACATAAGACCAAAAGGATTAAGTTAGGCAAATTAATTCATCATTGCTCATGGGACTGTGAGCAAATGCTGGACCTCTCTCTCTATCAGCCCTCCAATCTGTACTAAACTTGCTCGTCTCCCTCTGTGCAGCATTTGTCAGGATCTATGCAATGGAAAGGCCACGTGGGTGTTTGGAGTTACCAGCCCTGGGATGCACGCTGTCCAGCTCTTAGTGTTGTGTAGCTGGGTGAAGGATGTTAAAAAAGTTCCCCATAGCTACAGCCAACACAAATGTCAGGAAAACAGATTTCCCATGTTCAGGGAACATGGAGAACACAGCTGCCTCCATTACCTTGGGCACACACAATGAGGACAGGGAGGGGTGGGGAGGGATAGAGTCTGCCCACGCTGGCTGATGGCACAGAACCACTGGAGACACTGGAAACAGTCTCCAGGGGTCTGAAAAAGCAATATTCTGCAAAATGGTTCTTAGACTTTCCTCTGGGCTCTGCACTGCCCTTTTACTCTGTGCTGTGTGAACTGGCTTTACCCTGGAGTTGCTATTGTTATCTTCAGTTTCCTAAGGAGATAAGCATGGTGGCACCATGCTGTGTGTGTATCTGTGTATGTGCACTTTACTAAGCTTTAAACTTCTGGATGAATTTCACCCCAATTTGGCAGAGTCTGGAGGTCTCAAAACACGTTCTGTGAAAAGAGTGGACTCAGCAGAAGGCAGAAACCTTGCTTGTACCTCCAGGGAAGCCACAAGTGCTTCACTTACTAGACAGCAGAAATCCCATCTGTGCATCATCACTTGTAGTCTCAGTTTAACTTCACAGCTTTCTAGTGAACTGTTTAAAAAAAAAAAATCCCTTTTTGCACACCTCCTTCTCTGCAGGTACTGGCCAGCCATTGACAACGCCCTGAGACGCGCGGCTTTCAACCACAGGGCGCAAGTCCGGCTCCTGGTCAGCTGCTGGGCATACACTGACCCAGCCATGCTCCACTACCTGAGGTCTCTGCGTGCTCTCAACAACCCACATGCCCACATCAGTGTCGACGTGGTATGAATAAGAAACCTGATTTTGGAAAGACAGCTTGAGGATATGGTCCCACGCTGATTTCTGAGAATAAGCTGTTGTTTGTGTGTACAAATGTTAGCTTTTAGAGAAGCAGGTTGTCTGTTTTTGCAGTGACTGCTTCCTATTTTTGTGAAAATAAGGCCCAATATATAATCTTTTAGGAAGCAGCTATTTCAAGCTATTAGTGATATCAGGTATGTGCCTGGCTATAGCACTTGAGACATTATCCAGGCAGTTAGTTTTGCTGAGCACTGTGACAGTAACAGTTTATATGATAACTTAGTGCTCCTCTGAGAGACCTTTTCCTGCATGGAATATGTTAAATCGGTCTAATTGGTATCAGTTTTTTTAAAATTGAGAGCTCTGCTGTCTGCCTATACAGACAGATCTGTTCTTGAGCACTAAATATTGCACACAGGCCATAGGCATTAGGCTGGAATGCATCAGGTGGAGTGGGGATGGTGTGGATGCTCCCAACATGATGCAGTAATCACAACAGAGAAATAACATAGAAGGAGGAGTGGGTTTCAGAAAAAAAATACTAAAAGGGAAATGTAGATTTTGGTAAGAGTTAACACAAAAAGTTAGGCATTATAGTTGCCTACAGTACCCCTTGTGTCTGTGATCAGCCCATTCTCGCACAAAATAAGAGCAGCAATCAGTGGTAAATGCAATCTATTAAACAGCTGCCTAAAACTGCATTTAATTGTCTGCCCTGTAATGATAATAGCTGTGCCACTAATGGAACATTGTGAGGCAAACATTTTCTGTATCTGATCTTAATTGCTTATCCAGTTTTATGTATAGTAGAAGTATTATTTGCTAGTTTTCTTGGATAGGAGTAAAATCTCTTCCATGGTCTATTCAATAACAGCAGTATGTTCTCTTTTGTTCTTCCCATACTCTTCTATTCTTTGAAACTATAGAAAACATTCACTGTCCAATCATGACGTCTGTTCCTCACTCTAGTATTTGTGTTAATATTTTTAATTTCTCTCCCTCCAGAAACTCTTCATTGTTCCCGTTCTCAATCACACAAACATTCCTCATGGGAGAGTGAATCACAACAAATACATGGTCACTGATAAAGTAGCCTACATCGGTATGTATTCCATTATTCCAAATACTTACAGTATCTCCAGATGTACTGGACTGAGACTGAGATAGGATCAGTTGCAATACCAAAAAAGACCTCATTTTGCCATATAAAGCAAAGTCTGTCCTAGGTAAAGAAGTACAGATGTGAAGGGGAGAAAATAATGTAGGTCAAGTTCAGTAAGAGATTATTTCATATGATTGTGAACCATTAGGAGCAGAGCATGACAAGGCTGAGAGCACAGCCTGTGACAAGCGCAGTGGGAATTTCACAGCCTGTGTGCTCAGAATGACACAGGGATAGCTGGTGCTCCAGTCTATAACATTATAGTGCTTTAATAAAAAGGAACTGCTGGGAGTAATTAATTCTATGCACTGTTTGTTGAACAGAATTCTAGGAAAGGAAATGAGAAAACAGTAATGTCAACTGTGCGCTGTTCCTGAAAGCCAGGATGGTGTTTACGTTTTGTTCTTTTATAAGGAACCCTCAAAAAAGGAGACGTGAAAGTGCTCCGTCATTTCAGCCAGCTCATCCTCCCAGCAATACACACCAGCAAACAGCCTGATCTTCCAACTGGCTGAGGGTTTACAGCTCCAACTGCCTTCAATACTTTAATAACTTGTTTTATACTTGAAGGCAGATATGCAGATGATTTGTTTTCATGCCTAAGCACCTTCTGGAATGGACAGATTTTTCTGGCTAAGGCAATCACGAGGGGAAGTGCATAAGTGATAAAATGTGTACTGTTCACAATGCTTGATTTTCTGAATTGAGGTAGCTTTGGAGAGAGCCCTAGACAATGTCTGCAGCTGGATTTCCAGCTTTGCCTGGTTTAGAAGCAGGCTTTACATGTTAAGCTCAGAACAGCTCCCGAGGGTTTATTGATCAGGAGTCCAGTTTCTCCTTTTGTTTTCCTTTAACAAGTGGAGAGAATTAAGTAAATTAAAGACTTTTCTCTTTAAACACTGAAACCCATGTTAAACACTGGCTTTTACTTCTCTTAATACTCAAATATTGCACTTTATTACCATGTTTATGAGTAGATTTGTGCACTCTGTCACAGGCTGTAATGAATCAGAAGGTTATGAACCTTCAGGGTTGCAGTTAATAGCAAGTTTTCAAAACCTGAGGTCTGGCATAAGAAGGAGGTGACCTGATTTTTGCTGCCTCGTTGGTCCTAATGAGATTTGCAGTCATAGAGCAAATCAACAAAGCCCAGAGATCAAACAGAACACTGGGAAATGAATGTTTTCTAATCAGCTACTTTTCCATTGCACAGGGACTTCCAATTGGTCAGAAAACTACTTCACTGATACAGCTGGCGTGGGACTAATTATCAAACAGAATTCGACCAACCTGCAGAGAAGGCAACAACCTGTCCAGGAACAGCTGAAAGATCTTTTTGAGCGAGACTGGAATTCCAAATATGCGGTGAATCTGGAAGATGTGCAGGGACAGAAAGACTGTAACTGGGACGCAGACCCTGAAGTGAATTGAAATGTGTACTTAAAATAGAAACAAAAAAATGTATTTGAATCCTGTTCACGTGCAAATCAAGGAACTCTCTACTTTTTGTCTTTGTCAGAGAAATCACTTCCTTATGGCATCCACATTGGTGAAATGAGAATTTCTGATAGCTGACTCTACCTGTAAAGCCACTAGTCAATTGTGATGTTTGATTTTTTTGTGTGATTACCTCATTGCAGAGTTAATGAAATGGATACAGTGTTGTATGACAAGCTGTCTGGCATTAAAGCAAACATCAGAGACACAGATCATTATTGCTCTGCTATTTTATCCTTAGAAACTATGTATTTCAACCTAGAAGTTCCATTAACAGTGTGTGCTTACATGTGTTTAAACATTTTTAATAAACTCCAGGCCACCTTAACATTTCAGCCATGTATACGATCACCTACAATAGCAAGGGCAGATTTTTAAAAGCATTTAGAAATTAGAGATATAGGGATTAATGCTGGTTGAAGAAATCAGAGATTACCTGTTTCTAAGTGTTGAGGCTTGCTGCTAGAGATGAATGCCTGGGATTTAAACTTTGGGGCCAGTTTCCAACTCAGCTCCCATGGAGCCCCGAGTATCTGGGGGTGTTTGGATGTCTGTGTGTCGGTCTTGTGCAGCAAACAGGATGGGGAGCAGGGCAAAGCTGCTACATGGGTGCTGTTGTGGCTAGGCCATCCCACCTGCACTGTGGGCAGTGCTTGGAGAGCTGCCTTGCTCCTTCTGGGCTGCCCTGGTGCTGGCCCTGAGCAGTGCTGTGTCTCTGGACTGCCTTTCATCCTGCAGTCACTCAGGAACCACAGCCCTGAGCCATCTGGTGCCTGATATCCATATCCACCACAGCTCTGCCCTGGGTGACTTTCTGAGGTAACAGGAAAGGAGAGCAGGGCTCGTGCTCCAGCTGTGAGTGCTGTGAGTGACACTGGGCTAGAGCTCCATGAGCCTTGCCAAGGCTGTGCATACACAAAAATCCCCATACAAACAAGGACTTTTAGAGATGACCCCCATCAATGTTGCATTTTTTAGTTTCCAGACTGCTCCTTAGCTATCTCTTCAGACACTTCTAAGATTCCTTGGAGTATCTTATCCATCATTACAAATCAATGCTTCCTGTTACTGTGGCAGATTTTTTAAGACATGTAGTTACATGTACAGATATCACTGAAATTTTGTGAGTATTCACATATATGCCAAAACATTGAGGAACATGCAGGTGCTTTTCGTGCTCTCACATCTTACTTCCTTACTAGAGTTAGCTTGAAAATCTTTGTGAGACGTTACATCTTCCACCAATAAACAGCTTTCTGTCGAGGAGTGCATTCCTCTAGATGGCACTCCAAGCTGTGTTTTCTGTTTTGGCAGGGATAGCTATTGCAGGAGTAAGAAGAAAACTTCCTTCTCTTCTACTTGGGAGCTCAAATCTGACAGTGCTGGATTAGTTGTTCAGTGGGACAGAGTTTCTGGACAAGGTGGCAGAATTTTTCTTGTGGCCATATAAACCTCAGGTGGGCTAAGGTTTCGCTTATAAAAGAAAAATGGATGCTTAGGAGAGTGCTCTTCTGTTTTCTCTACTGACATCACTGTTGGTTTTCCTCTACATATAGGAAGGTGAGGGGGGAGTTTACAATTAATACAATGAACTTGATCTAAGACTTACTTGGGAGTATTTCTCTGGTTACTTGTGGGACTTTTGAAGCCTGTTCATACCTTGATTCTTATTTACTTGTTTTCTATTAGAAAGGTAGAATATAATGTAAATTATAACCAGGCTTTGAGTCTCAATTCTTTTCTATTTATGAAACAGGGTTAATAATAGTCCTTATCCATTCATCTCTTACTTGTCTCTTTAATTTAGATTGTGATTTCTCCGTTCTAAGGACTGTACCAAATGTATCCTGGGTCCTCCAGTGGCATTTATTAACATCATCCTTGGACAGATTGGCTATTACAAAAAGGTTCTTCACCCAGAGGGTGGCTGGGCAGTAGAAAGGCTCCCCAGGAAAGTTGTCACATCAAGAAGCTTTTGAACTACACTTTTGGAGATGTGGTGTGATTCTTGGGGTTGTACTGTGTAGAGCCAGGAGTTGGACCTTGTGAGTCCCTCCCTACCCAGGATACTCTATGATTTTCTAGTCTGACTGTAGGCTGTACAAATTTTTGTCAGTATTGGTTTATTCGTGTCTAGAAAAGGTCACTGTTTTGGCTCTTGAGCATGGATACTCTCCTCTGATCAGCTCATCTCAGGTACCTTTGTGATGAGGGGGTACAAGGTGTGCAAATTGGCTCTGCTTTACTGCAGTGACTTTCAGGAGGAGCTGCTGCACTGCTCCCCCAGCAGGATCATCCCTGGAAGCTCTTGGTGCAGTGCCTTGTGGCTACAGTGCTGCAACAGCAATGCAGGTGACAGCAAGACAGAACCTAGCTGGCTCCATGGGTTATGGAGTAACCCATGTACTGATATGAGTACTGATACAAGCACACAGTCACCTTAGACATTAGACACCAGCTTGTTCCAAAAGCTTTAGTATTATCTGTTCACATTTTTTTCCTGCCATTACCCAGGATTTTCCTTTCCCAGTTGTTCCAGATAAAACATACTTTTGTTGTTTTAATACAGGTACTGAGAAAACATTTATGCCATATTAGGGTACACTTAATTTCTTGAGTCATGAATATCTCCTCAATCCTTAGAGGATAGCTCTTGGGCCATGGGGACTGACCCACAGACCCCTGCTCTCTGTAGAGGCCCAGAAAAGTCAGCTTTAGTTGCAGGGAGGATTGTAGTGGTGCAGCTTCCTGAAGAGGGGAAGTGGAGAGGGAGGTGCCAGTTCTTTCTTCCTGGTATCCAGTGTTAGGATGTGTGGGAATAGTTCAAAGTTGCATCAGGGGAAGTTCAAACTTGACACTAGGAAACATTTCCGTACCAAGAGAGTGGTCAAACACTAAACCAGACTTGTCTTGAGAAGTGTTCACTGCCACAAGCCTGTCAGTGTTCAAGAGGCAGTTGGATAATGCCCTTAATAATCTCAATGTTTTTTTGATGTTTTGGTCATCCCTGAAGTGGTCAAGCAATTGGACTGAATGATCATTGTGGGCCCCTTTCAATTAACTATTCTATTCTGTTCTGTTCTACTCTAAATGTCTTTAACATGAAACAGAGTTAGATCAGATATAAGGAAAAAATCCTTACTGTGAGGGTGGTGAGGCCCTGGCACAGGTTGCCCAGAGAAGCTGCAGCTGCCCCTGGGAGTGTTCAAGGCCAGGCTGGATGGGGCTTTGAGCAAGCTAGGGGCCAGTGGAAGGTGTCCCTGCCCATGGCAGGGGGTTAGATGAATAATCTTTAAGGTTCCTTCTGTCCCCTTAACATTCTATGAGTCTGTGATAAGAAGAAGAGAAGAAATGAAGAACATCTTAATCTACAGATGGTTAGACAGCCAAGGGCACTTCACTTACAACTCATTTCCTAAGTGTTTTGCTGTGTCTCCCTTCCTGTACTAAGTAGAATATGGAGAAATATGGGAAGAGAAAACTACTCTAATGAAGCATGTCTGCACTTGTCATTCTGGAGAGAGGACCTCGTGAGTGAAGTGGTGATTGCAGCCATCTTGGCCAAAGAGGCCACAAAGAAATTGAGTTTAAAATCTCTGTTGACAGAAGGAAAAGGGACAGCAAAACTTCAGCTCTGGACAGGAGGAGAGCTGACTTCAGATTGCTCAGGGAACTAGTGAGTAAAGTCTCCTGGGAAAATGTTTTTATATTTGAGGGGAATGTCCTGCTCTGCTCTAAGCTGGGGCAGCCTTGCCTGGAGTCCTGTGAGCAGTTTTGGGTGCCACAATTAAAAAAAGGCATTAGAAAGCTTCCAAAGGAGGCGGCAGGGATGGTGAAGGGTCTGGAGGGGAAGCTGTGTGAGGAGTGGCTGAAGTCGCTTGGGCTGTCCGGCCTGGGGGACACTGAGGGGAGAGCTCAGTGTGGCCTTCAAATCCTCATGAGGGGAAGCAGAGGGGCAGGT
>VXBC01005409.1:145-98281 GCA_013399945.1 Ploceus nigricollis
AGGGTGGTCTCAACTCCCAAGTGGGAGGAGGCAAGGAAACTCTAGTTGGTGAAGGGGAAGAGGGAGTTGGGGAGATGGTTGAGGAAACTGGGGGAAGGGACAATGGAATAGAAGTGGGAGAATGGAGGAAAGGAATCAGGGGCTCAATAGGAGGGGCCAAAGGAGTAACTGGGGAGACGGTTGGAGAGGTAACAGGAGTAGAAGGGGGTAGTTAATCAAGGGGGTCTTATTTTTTTCTTTTTCTAGTCTCTTCTCTATTCTCTTTGCAAGCTACGAAGAAATAGAGTATTCTCTAGCTAGCAAGCTGCATAAGATAGTTGTTCTACATCGAGGCTCTCTCGGGTTTTTAGGTGTTGGTTTAACTGATTATACATCTACTGATCTTGGGTTCTATACTATGGCTACTCTTTCTGTAATTCTAACTTCAGCCATACTTCTATACTGTAATGTATCAACTTACTCTTGTCTAGACCCTTTGTGGTCTCCCAAGAATCTCATTTGTCTAACAATTGCCCCAAGGGGCTGTTAGGGGGAATTCTCTCTGCTTTCTTTTTTGAAGGATCTGCTCCTTTACTATAACTTCTTCTCATTTTCAGGCCTCAAAAAGAAAAGAGAAAAAATATACTTTAAATGGTGCCTCTATATTAAATGGAATATAGTGACAGGCAACTAAAGCTCATCTGGCTAGGTCAAGGTCTAGGTTAAGGACTGAAACTACAGGTGAACCAAAGTCTGCTCTCACACCTAGTCTAAAAAAGCTAAGCTACATAACAAGCAAAGTCATACAGAAAGACTGAACCTTTGATCTGCCATGTTCTCAGAAAGAAAACAGCAAATGAACATAAAGAGTGGGAGAAAAAAAATATTTTATGATGTATCCTTAGAGTAAGTGATGTTAACAGGGCCTCTGCGTCGCTTCTCTTCCGGCGCTCTCGCCAGGGCTTCGCTGTTCTTCCCCGGGCGCGCCTCGTCGGGGGGCGACATTCCCCCGGGGACAGGCGACACTCCCCCGAGACCGAGGACCCTCAGAGCAATCGCTCGAGGACCGGCACGTTAAATGAGGCGAGATGGGCCTTGCTTGCCTGTCCAGGGATCGTTTATTTATGCCCAGATAAGGGGCGAAACAGAAAGCAGTTCACTACCTGAACATAGGGCAGAGGCAAGGACCCTGCGCACAGCAGCGCAGGGGGTTTTAAGGGACAAGGTTGGGGAGGAGTTTGGGTGGAGTTTGGGGAAGGGAACCAATAGCTAAGGAGCAGGGGAGGTACACGGGGAGGAGATTACAATATCAGAGCCAATACAATATCAGGTAGGTCCAGGGGGAGGGAGTAATCTAACTAAACCAATCAGGTAACAAAGGATTCATGAAAGACAGAAGATTCTGGAAGAGGGGAAGGTACAGGGGAGGATTGACACTTAGGAATGGTCCATTGCCTCAGGGAAAAGGGGGATTACAAAACTCATAATTGACAATCATAATACAGAGGGCAAAACCAACTAATAAGGGTGACAATACAAGAAACATGCACCGCAACAGGCCTCGATTCATTCTTCCACTAAGCAGTCTCCCTGCACCTCCCAAGGACAGGGGTGCACATGACTGCTCTGTGGATATACTGCTAGGTTGTCAGAAAGTCATGATTCCCTGGCTACCTGGAGAATAGTCTGTGGGAACATACCATGGCTGCCCCTGCATGCAAACTCCCCTTCCTTCAGAAGTCACTGGCTGTAACTGGGTCACTGTGGCATTTTCAGTAAGTATTACTGCTCAGAAACCCATCCCCCTGGGTGTCTCCAACAAGACCTTTTCTTTGGTCCCAACAATTTCCTGCTTAGTACTTTCGCATAGATTCACAAGTGGAGTAACTCTCACATTTTGCTTATGTTGATTTATTAAAGAAATATGGATATTGACCTAGTACCAATATCCAACTGAGATGGACAAAAACCCTCTAACAGTTTAAAGTTAGAAAGTGTATGTTTATTGTGACGCCGGGCAGCGTGCGGGATAGTTCCCAAATACATAGCGCACCTTTCAGGTGATTACAGAGTCCTTTTATCCATACAAGTATTGAATACCCAAAATACAAATACATATTCATAATTTTAGTACATCCCATTCCTCGCTCCGTATGCTAATCAGTTCAAAAGCTGTTAAGCATGCATAGTTTGTTCCTTGAAATGGGTCGGTGGTCCCTTTCATGGGGAGGGGTCCCAAAATGAGGAAGTAAATGAAGTCTTCCTCCTTCTGACCTTTCTACCTTTTCAATGCAAATATGACAAATGAACTCTTGGTAGAACTCCCATTCCCTATCTTCAATTGGTTTCGGAACAGAGGAGGCCCACAATTGTCTTATGTTCCTAAAGCTATTTGTCAGTTTCTATACTCTTCATTATAAACCTAGCTAACTAAACATTGTGTTGACAAGCAATCAATTATTAGTTAACTACTAACTCTTAACTTTTTCAAGGCCTACCCATTCATTTTAATTAACTCCAATAAGGCTTATCTCTAACTAAAATCTTAGCTCCTCTAAAATCTCTAAATTTCTTAAAGTTTATGTTTCAATGTCATCAAACTTCCAATCTCATTCTCAGTTTATGAAGCTCTATCAGGTATAGTTTCCTCCAGTGTAAGGGTAAGGAGTTGCACTGAGACTGTGCTGTTGTTCACATCAGTTACTAATTCAGAAAAATGTCTCATCACAATCTTGTCAGTATTGTCAATATTCTCAGAAAAAGAAAAAAAAAATTAAGTAACTACCATGTTCTTCCAGACTGTTCAAATTAGTGTCCAAGTAGAATCAGTGTTTAAATTAGCTCACTCCTCAGTCTTTTTCTGTTACTATTTCCTGGAAGGTTACAGACAGTATTATTAAACTTTCTAGCTCAATAATATGGCAGAACTGTTCTCTCAAAACTCTAAACATGCTTTCTTCAGCTAAGAATAATATCATGTTGTTTCTTTCATATTTATGGGCATGGGGTTTACAGTGCACTTGAATTAATAGAAAATTTCATCCATTGTAAAATGTTACCAATAAATGGATTGTCTTGTAACTGACACAGCCCAGGTGTAAAACTGAGTTATAATTTCAGTATCCTGCAACTCAACCATCAATGTCTATTTTTAAAATCTCTGTGTGATGTGGTTATTATTGTAATCACTTGGTCTTTAGCTATATTTAGCTAAGAGTTGAAGACAACATGGGTGTCTCATCTCTACCCTAGCTAGACAACTACCGATTCATTTATATATTGTATCTTTTGATTAAGTTAAAAATAAAAGCATTTGAACTAATTATTTGTTTATACAGATGTTAAAATTCAACAGGAAATTAAAACTGACAAAAATGTCAAACCACTTTAGAGTACGATTACAAATGAGAAGTGATGGATGATTTCAAGCTTCTGAAACAATTCTTTCATGAGAACAGGATTGGCTTTTACTGAAGAATGTAAAAAATACTGACTTTGTTTTTAAGCAAGCTCTTGTGATAAGAAAAAATAATAGATCAAAGACAAATGATTCAGAAATTATTCAACCTGTCACGGCACAAAGCTGCTTCAGTGCAACATATTCACAAATTGCAGTAAATCTTTCTGTTTTAATTGGAACTCGAATCACCTTGACCTTTCCTAGCACAGAGGAGAGTGCCCCTCTGAACCAACGGCAGCATCTGCATCCTCATTCCATTTTAATCAGAGCTCAATTTGGATTTCTCTGTCTCGGCAATCAGTGCATTGCAGAGCAAGGAAACTGCAGAAATAAATGAGATGTTGCCTTGTTCCAGTTGATTAAAACATGATTCAAGGTGACTTTTAGGTGACACTACAAGTTGTCAGAGCAGCAGTGTACTTTTCTTTATGACAGAAAAAAATGTGTGAGGGATGTTTATTTCCCCTATCTGAGATAAGTGACAGAATTGAAATGAGAGCACTGGTGTGTCCATGAAAATATATCAGTGTTTAAAGAATCCTATTATTAGACACAGTGGAAACTACATCTTGGATAAGCCTCCCATACTGTGGGTAATTATCACAAGCCAGAATGCTAATTGCTTTTCGATCTGCTCTGTGCCTCCGATGAGTCTTGTTGAGGGCTACTGGGGCTGTACCAGACACTAACACTTAATGAGACCAAGTTTATCAAAGTACAGCATCAGCTATTACCAAGTGAAGAACAGGAAAAATAGGCCTTAAAATGAAAAGAAGGGGAAAAAAGAGATGAAACTGTGGGACAACAAGAAGAATTAAACTACAAACATTTTAATTAAAATTTCTGGTGTTAAGTAATTATGACTTCATCACAGATAAAAAATATATAAGTTTATGTGTCATGGTTTGGTTACTTGGAAAGGTGAGTACTTGTTCTGTATTTTAAAAAGTTTGCTTGTTTCCACAAGAGAAATTAGGAATTCATAAAGCATTTTTCCTTTCTGTTCTGACTATTGTGGTTAAGAACAATTAAGGATGGGTGTCTATATATATTTTTCCACTTTTTGTGAAAAATGACCAAAAAAAAAATTGGAAACTATCTTCTGGATTATACACCATGTCTTTGATAGTAGATTTCAGTTTACACTCTGAGACTCCAGAAAATATGTAGGATGGGCAATGAGCATTTTCCAGGAAGCCAACCCAATAAAAAATTACAGTTTGGAAGAAATGTAGGAACATTCCCACATTTATCTGTTTTACAGTATTTGTTATCTTGTAATCAGATCTTTTTCATGAACTCAAGGGATTAGGTAGGCAATTACCACAGTAAGCATTCAAGGTATCATTAAAACATGGTAAGAGATATTGATTGCTTTGGTGAAGTCACCAAAGTTCTACTGAAAATCTTCAGGAAAAGGGGGGAAAAAAAAGCATCAGTGCTTGTGATGTAATTATTTCTTCTTATAATCTCTAAATTAGAGATTAGAAAAACAGGTGAAGCAAGGTATGCACCTCTAAAGCAGAGAAATAAGTGTTTTACTTTAGTTCTGCAAAACGTATCAGTTCTCAGTGCTGACAGTTTCAAGTGCAGAGGTCAAAAGAGCAGCACCAGAGACCACCAGTTAGACCAGTAAGTTAAAGACCTCAACAGCAGTGACACTGATCACAGTAGCTGTGAAGATGAAAGCAAACCTGAGTAGATCAAGTGAGCAGATTATATCACAAAATTGTAGATGTCAGCATTTGTGCATGTGTGTGTATTCACTCACCTTAATAGAAAATACTTTGCTATTCTTGTTACTATTTAAAAGAGTAAGACAGACTACTGAAATATAATGATTTTAAACCTACTCTTCACACACTCTAGCCCTACCAGTTCACACAAGCTGATGAAGTCAAGCTAGCCTATTGCTAATAGGCTGCTTTGAGTCTTCATCTCTCAGTACTTTAAAAGAAAAACTTCTAAGAGTCTAACTCAAGAGAAACAGATACATCACGGAACACAAATTTTCTTATAAGAAATAAACATTTGATTCTTCATCTGGTTGAATTCTGTTTCTCTTGTAATCATAATTATTATTACATGGTATTATAGTCCCTGATCTCTGCCTCTCATAATAGGTGCAAGCTTTACTTCTAATAAGGATTTTTAATACCTGAGTCCTTCCCTTAATCTTACATTACTCCATCTCTAGGGCAATCTCATCTTCCCTCAGAAAAAGTGACCTACTTCCAAGATGAAGCCTAACAATTGGGTTATTCAGTGACAATACTGCTTTTCTTTTCTTGTGATTTTTCTGTGAACAGTCTATTTGCCTTGCCCTAATTTTCTAGAACTTTTTAGTCAAGTAAATTCTTGACAGCTTGTCTTAATATCAAGTATTATTGCAAATAAGATAAATATGCCTCAGCAGTGGCTATAACATTATCCTCTGAATTCTCAGTACAATCAGTCAACAAAAATATTTCATTTCATACATCATTTAGCACTTCTGTAGGAATTGCAGAAGATACTGCAAATGAATTCCAAAGTGAAAGTTTAGAAGCAGCAGTGGATGCATGATGTATGTGTAAGATTACCTTCTACCAGTTCTTTCCACCTCTCCTCATCATGATCCATAACCTATGGAATTAAACTTTGTAATGAAAACTACAGAAAAGCCATAGAAAGGAGAAAGAAAACAGAGATAAAAGATAGCTACATGGTAGATCTTCGTCCTCTGTATGGACCAACTCTTATTCATGAGATCATGACAGTAATTGGGTAAAGCAACATTTGAACAATTAAAAAAGGGGGTGGGGGGGGAAGGAAAGAAAGGATCAAATAAGACAAGCTTTCCCTAGCTGGTATAAACACTGCAATAAGAGTATGACTCTACCCACAGTATTATCCTCCTGCTGAATCATTTTCTTTCCCCATTTTATTACTGTATAAAATAGAAGGGAGCACTGTTATAGTTCTAAGATGACAGAGAGACCTTTAAAGTCAGGTAACACACTGCAACAGGAATCTCTGAAGCTCAGAAAGTCTCTTCCCAAGGAAATAGTCTCATGTGAGCTCTTTCTACTTTCTAACTCTCTAGATGTGCTGACCATGGTACCAGGAAGAGATGATGAATCTGCTCACAATGGAAACCAGTCAAATAAAAAAGCAATTTTTCCATCTGTCCTGTGTTCCTCTCCTATTTTCCAAGCAAAATTTTAAACAGAAATGAGCCTGTGTTTTGAGGTTGTTTGTTTGTTTGTTTGTTTGTTGGGGAGGGGTTGCTTATTTTGTGGAGGGTTTTAATTTTTAAAATATATATCAAGTGATAATTATCAGGGAAAATTACAATTCTGCTGAATTCTGAAGGCATTTTTTCTTTTATTAGACCTTTATACACACTTGCCATTGAGATGGTTATAGTAGCACCCAACAATTATAGCAGGTTTTTGTTGGTTTTGGGTTTTGAGGATTTGGGGTTTTTGACATCTAGACAATGTTTTGGCCATGCTATCCTTTTGGTAGTTATGGTAGCAGCTCTGGCTTGTCTTGTGGACTGCTGTCCAAATGTAGGCAGCTCAGCCCCACCCAGCTGCTCATTCACTGCCTCTCAGTGGGATGGGAAAGGGAATGGAAAGGGTAAAAGTGGAAAAACTCACAGCTTGAGACAAACACAGTTTAATAGGTAAAACATCTTTAAGAATACACAGAAGGTTTTCCCAACTTTTCTCTTTTTGGTTATCTGCTAAATATGGTGTGTTATGATTCTTTGCTTAAGGAAGCTAGTGATTTTGGAATCAGAGGATGAACTCTGTTACAATGACCAAATCTACCAGATTCAAGTTGAACTCTGTAGTAAGGGGCCACATACCCCACTGCAGTTAATTAGAGTAGTTCAGTGTATTTCAACAGGACTTTATGTCCCTAGCTTATATTGTGGAATTCTTTGTCCATGAACTCATAACATCTCAAAATATATCTAAATATTTATTCTGCATTTAAAAATATTTAAAAAGTGAGAAATTAAGAAATAATATGGACAAGAATAAACAACGATCAAGGTTAAAAGATTAGAGAAGTGAAGGGCAAAGTAAGCTAGCACAACTTTGAACTTTATAGGTCATGAAATCGTTGCTGCTTTCAGAAATGATAACGTTTTGAAATGGAAGATTGTATCTCTTTTTACACTTTGCTTTTTTAATTCTCTCCAGTGTCCAAGTTTACAAAGGTTAGATGCCAGTATAATCTAGAATAAGACCATCTGTGACTGATTTTGAAAGGTTACTGAGAGGGAAATCGGATGCGTGAGAAGCCTCAGGAAATGCAGCTGACTCCTATTGTTTTCTAATAGATCTGATATTCCAATGAAAGACAAAATTACTGAATTCTTGCTTGGATTCCCAGACAACACATCAGGATACCTAAGCAGTCAAATTAGAACATATTTTACTACCTTCTTACCCCTAATATTGTGACAAATTGTTGTCAAAATCTGATGCTTGTCAGAGATGTTGTGAGCACTACCTGCATATGATATGCAAAATCAAACAAATAATGTGCATTTATTCTTTACAACCACTAAAAACTGTTCAACCTTTGCAAGTCCTGCTTAATAAAATAGACAGACTATTGCAGTAGAGAAGAAAGGCCAAAATTAACATTCATCACATTATTTCTGCAATTTTCTACCCATCTATCATCAGGTCACACCAATAATCAGGGTTAACCTGAGGAAAAGAAAATGTTATCCAGTCTGAAATGGCACAGTCTAGTCCTATAAAGGGCTTTGAATATTAAATGGAGAATTCTCCCCAGGGTCTGTGAGAGACACCAAAGCATAGAAAAAAGAACTTTAACCACCACAGTAAGCCTACTTGTGAAAAAATGGGGATGTGGTGCTTTCTACCCAGCAGTTTCCCAGGAATATATATTATTCAATAGGTATGAATCAAAGAAATCAGTATACTTGGACTTCAGGAGTCTAATATTGTGCAATGCTAGTCAGGATTGGGAGAAAATTTTCAGATGAATAATTTCTTTGCCCAAAATGAAAGTCATCTGAACTGTTTCTGAGAGAGTGATTTACTCACAGAAGAAATACAGATGTAAAATATTTGCAAATGATACATTTCATCTGGGTCAATTCAGATAATCTGTGTGACTTAAAGAAAAGGAAAAAAAAGTTAATATTTTATTTCAGCCAGCAAACCAACCAACCACCTATATGAGCACAGTCTAAAATCTGTTCAGAACAGATATCAAAAAACCATTGTGCACTCTAGACTAGCAGCATATAATCACCATATAGAAACAGGAGGGTTTTGATGTAGCGATCTTGTGTCAAATTGATTCTTCCCTTCAAATACTATGATTTCCACCCTCCCCTGCATTCAGTTTTGGCGAAATTTCAGATTCTAGTATGACATTGGGAAAACTGGGATAAGATATCCCTACTCTTGGTCTAAGGGACAAACAGGAATGCCATCTTTACAGAAAGCCAAGGAACTTGCATTCTTTTACTTTATCTCTCAATAATTTTCTATAAAACAGGAATAATAAACAGGAAGAAGACTGATTTCAAGAAAGAGAAATACTGCCCACAGTGAAGTATTCTGCTACTTCATGCAAGCTCTTGCAGACACATCACAGGTAATTTTGAAATTGATAGTTTTTAAAGTTTAAAAAATGTTTTCTCTGCACCATCTTTTCTCCTCATAAGGGAAAACATGTTCTAGTAAAATTTTGAAATAGAGCAATCTTTAATGATAATTATTGAATTTGATATACCATAAGAAGTGTTAGCTTTAAATCTGAAGTGTCAATTCGGCTGGAAAAAAGGTAATGGTACTTGAGGAATCCAGATACATGTTAACTTTTTGATCTAAATTACTTTTTCATAACTTATACAAATATTCAAAATTACTTAGAACTACATTTGTATCTATTCTGGACATCTAATAGTCTAGACTGGTTATGTGAAGCTCCTCTTAAAACTGTATCAAAATGCTTATTGCAAATAGTCCAGCAGGGAATGAAATCCCTAGACATTTCATTCCTCATCTTTAAAAGTAATTATTTTTATTAACCATTTTTAATTATTTTATATAATGTATGATTTTGAAAAAGGCAGGAACATATTGTTATCATTTATTAGAGAAAGAACTTAGAAGTACGGAAATAAAGTTGCAGTCTATTTTCATGCCGTTTCTTTTATCAAAATAACCATATTTGTTATTTTAATAAAACAAACTGCATGAAAATAGAGTGCAACTATTCAGCGTTTCAGCAACAAACCATTCAGCAACAAACCATTTTACTTACAGTTATTTTGGCATTATATTTTGGCTCAGAGGGAGATAAGCATCCTAAAGGGTGAAGACATAATTCATTTGTCCTCCTGAAAACTGAACTGCCTCCACAGTTCCAAAACCAGAGAGAGAGAGCAATTAAAAGAGCAGGCAACTGAATCTCTGGCTTCTCTGGCTCCTTCAAACATATTGTGAGTAGCTGTTCTGCTTGTGTTGAGAAATTATTTGAATTTGAACATATTTTCTAACCAGGTTACTTGGTAACATTAAATAAAACCTCCAGTCAGGTAATTGTTTCTCAGTCCAGCTTGAATTATACCAACATACACCAGCTAATAAGGCAATTTGTTAAGCTCACTAATCATACAGACAGGCTGTAGCAAGTATCAATCTTAACAGTAGTGCATGAAGAATTATCATAGTTTCCTTTAAATATAAGAGGTAAAAAGGAACAATCACTTTGGCTTTTATAACAACTTTTTAAAAAAGTGTCTTGTTTTTCAGTAATGTGTGTGGTACAGAAGTCGTAAACAGGTTTCCAGACAGCACATGGCTAAGTTGTACCATCTTAAGTGTGTCATAGAAAGCTTTTTTTTTTGGGGGGGTGAGGGTTTGGAATCCATCTTTCTTGGATCTGTGCTGATGCAAAGAGAGAAAAAAAAAAGAAATAAAGTATGCTTCAGCACAGTGTACCAGTATAGAAAATTTACTTTTCTACTGCGACATAATTTTTATTTTTGCTCAGTACAGAATTCCAGGACATACTGCCAAAGTCTGGACCACAGTAAAACCAAGCTGGATTCAAGCCTGAATGCTACAGAAAGTTCAAATTGCAGAGAAAAAAACATAAGTCTTCCATCTGGAGGGCCTGTGACTCTATATTCCAGATGCTAAAGAACTTTAAATGAAGTTATTAAACAGCTGCACCTAAGCAATACATTTTCCCTGCAATAATATGAATTGTGAGCCACAGACATCTTTCTCAACTTGCCTTTTTCTACAATTTCTAAAGCATCTTTTTGGTTTGCCATGTGAAAGTACACTTCTGCTAAAGGACTTGATGATTAAATTTATCAGATTCTGGCATATGATACCAGAATTTCAGAGGCATAGCTTTTAATATAGATCTCATTTTCTACATTGAACATGCCATTAAGAAACAAAGCAGAGAAATTTTCCCCCTTAGTTTGTTTTTAAAAAGAGGTAATGATTTTATTTGTTATGAACTGCCAAGTACAGATGTGAAATTTTGAGAGTCTAGTGAAAACATGTTTGGGCCCTTGAGATCCCTTACCATTTATTCAGTTTAAGGGTCTAGTAGTAGGGAAGAATGTATGAGGAAAGAAAAAAATATTAATGAAAAGAACATTTACAATAAAAATATCTAATAAAGATACAAGATATGCTGTATTTCAGGTGTTTTCTGGAATCACAGGCAGAAGAGAAGCAATAACCACTAAGGCCACCTATTTGAAAGACATAAAGACCAGAAGTATAAACTCACCAACTGTATCTTCCTTGAGATAGGAAATGCTGTCCCAACAACACAGTGACTTTACAGGAGATACTGTTATCACAGCCAAGAGATGCAGTGGTCACATATACATGTGTATACAAAGCATACATTACTCCAGGGTTCTCACTTGCTAAATATTGCTTGATTTATTTTTCCTCACCAATAATCAGCAAAGAGAAATGACAAGGCTGATTAGCACACTGAAGAGTTTTACTTGATACCATATACCTGCATGACATCGGCAAAATTAATCTAGATATTGTTTGCTACTAAGCCAGGTTTTTTTCATTGAAGTGTTCAACTTAATTTAATTTTTTGTTGTTGTTGTTGTGATGTAAACACATGAAGGACTGAGGATAAACAGAACTGAAGATAAGTGCATCCATAAGTCTAACTTTCAAGGCACCTGCATCTTGGTACGGGGTCATTAGATGTGTTGAACATGTATGTAAGGGAGACAACAGAACAACTTAATCTAAGGAAATATTGGTTAGGCTTTAATTTTAGTTAAGCTTATTCTGCTTATTTGGAAAAAGGTTTATGCAGACCTTAATTGTGCAGGTCCCTATTTTAAATTTTTTCAAGTAATTAAAAAGTTGCCATGACCTGAGATGAACACTACCTAGTGTTTATCTTCTCACAGACTAAATGAACAACTTCAATTAATGCATTTATGTAAAAATGAGGATAAGAAATGACATTACATGCAAAGCTATTAATTTTTTGATTTAGCTGTTCCACAGCTGAAAACAACCATGTGTTGATGTGCTATGAAGCTGAAGAAACCTCTGCCATTCATTGACAGTAATTTATTAAACAGTTAAGAGGACTATTTAGTAATGGTTTTTTAGTATTTAGGACTTTTTTAGGCATGGTTTATGAACTTACTGACTTCCACTGACAGTTAAAGATAGGATATCTATATGCCTTCATTTGATGATGATTATAAATAAAGTTGCAGAGACTGAATTCAATCTAAAGGTCCTCAGACATACTTAATAGTTGTGTGACAGCTCTTAGGTTGTTCCTATGTCATAACATGCATATTCATAAGAAAAATAAAAACATTTTATTATACAAAAGGTTTGGGGTTATTTTTTATTATTATTGTTTCTTTGAAGCAAAATTCAATGAATTCATAAAAATGGACAGTATGAATAGAAGTAGTAGAGACAAAGATGGTTTTATATACGATTTTTTTAGTAATTATTCAAGAGTCAAAGCCTGAAGTGTTCATCCTTCATTTAGAGCTTGTCTTGTCTTAACCTCGGCTGGCAGCTCAGCCCCAAATTGCCACTCACACACTCAGCCCTGGTGGGATGTGGAAGTGAAGTGAGAAAACTTGTGGATGGAGATAAAGACAGTTTGATAGGGAAAGTAAAAGTCAAGTGCACAAGTAAAGCAGAGGAAGGAATTCACTCACCAGGCAGGCCTTCAGCCTTCCATGGGAGAGCAGGGAGCTGTCACACATGAAACAATGACTTGGGAAATAAATGCCATCACTTTGGGCATCCCCCCCTGCTATGAGCCATTCCCACAATGGTGAGAGCAACCCATGTTTTTATTAATAGATCCCGTAGGGTGGATTAAAGTGAAATGACACTGAATGATATATATATATATATATGTAGGGCTTATTTTGGAACAATCTGGTTGCAATGGTCCGTAGTTATGTAGCCTTTTGTTTATTATTATCTGTAGCAGTAGAGCAATATGAAGCATAAAAATATTACCTAGGAAAATGTATAAGGAAGAGAAAGAAAGGATATGAATAGAAAGATACATAACCACCATCCATTGATCTTCTGATGAGACTTGATTGTTGCAGCTAGGCTTTCCCTTGGTTGAAGTGGTGGTCCATCAGGACTGGGATAAGAAGCCCACAAAATACAAAGTCTGGCAAGTTAAACTATACTCAGGCTAAGTTGGGAACAGTCTGGTACCTCTTCTAGGAGTAAGAAGCTTTTAGTCCTCTGGTGCAAGGCCTCAGAAATGAATCTGGAGGTGCTTTGGGGGCCTTTGATGGTTTTTGACACCTTCTAAAACATGAGAGCTGCCTCTCATGTCAGCTCAGTTGAGGCAGTTATGCCCCATTACACCTTCCCTGGAGATAGGAGCGGGGAATTTTACAAGTGAGCTGTATAAGGGAGGGCAGTTAGCGTGATAAGAGGCACCATCTTGACTTGCAGGATTTGCATCTCATCCACCTCAAAGCCTGGCTTGTAGCCTCCAGACAGTGCCAGTTCACCCCCTCAGTCTTTATGCAGACTGGCCATTACACACCCAAAACCTCACCTCCTTCCACTGGGAGGTGTAAACCTGGCCTCACCAAAGCACCCTGGTGCCTCCACAAATGGACAAATGTTTTGAGACATTAAACTTCAGAAACTCTTGTGCTTCTCCGTCTCCTCACTGTGGGTATTGTGAAGAGTGGAAATGCTGTATAAGCCCAGCTCAGCAATGACTAAAACATCCCCGGATTATCAATGCTGTTTTGGTCACAAATCCAAAATAGAGCACCATAGTAGCTGCTATGAAGAAAAATAGTTTTCATCCCAGCCAAAACCAATAGACAACTTCACTACAAATGGAGTTTAATTAACATCAAGTCATGCAAATTTAAATATTTTTATAAAAATATAGTGGTAGACACATATAAGACATTTTAAAGGTCCTGAAGTAAAAGGTAAGCCTTGGAAATTAAAAATGTATTATGCATTGTTCTAAAATCAATCCGTCAGTATAAAACTTTAAGAAGTTTCTCCCAGATATGCTGATAATAAAAAATTGCTAAAAAGAAATGTCTAACATGAGTGTTATGAAGAAAATATAAGTTGTATTAAAAAACCCCAGTTAAAATAATGAAGAAAATAAAACATGTAAAATATATGAGTTGAATCTGAACTGAACTACACTGACAAATTCATGTTGTTCTCTATCTACTGAATGTTTCTTAATAAGGTACATTAAACTGAAGTCCAAAACTAGAGCTAATAAACACTAAGTTGATAAGTCCACATTAAGGAGAGGGACACTGGGTGAAGAGCACACACCAGAATACTTTAAAAAATAATTTCATGAAGTCAAACTAATTCCTGCACACTCTTTCTCATATTATAATAGGTCATTGTCAAATGTGATATATTTTTAATATTCTACAAGGTCAGCAGCATGCCTTCTACTTATTGTAACTATTTCTTTGTGCTGCTTAACAATTTGCATCCATAGAATTCAGCATCCATGTGGGGCTCTTATTATAGGACTTTGGAATACATTACCCTTCTCTGTTGCAATTAATCTTTTAATTGCCTGATCCTACTTCAGCAGAAAGAGTTGGTCAATTAATGCAGATACACGTGTCTATGTATACTGTCTGTGCCTGCTGATAGCATTCCTTTTGATACTGCATTTCATGAAAACAATCTTAGTGATTCCTTTTTAGGGTTTACAATACCTTAATCAAAACACTTATGATTTTCAGTAGGAAGAATGCTTGATTTATTTTGGTAAAACTTGATAATTTTCTCCTATTTTCCTTCTATGAAAGAAGTTAGTTTCTCATTCCATTTGTGGTTTTGATTTTTCTCTAGCTCCCTGTACTCAATACACATTCAACATGCATTCTTCTGGCAGTTCTGGGTACCTGAGGCATTAAAATCAAGGACTGCAGTGATCACTTTTTGTGACCTGTGATGCACAGATATCATTTTCTTAGGAATGTCTATCTGAACCGGTATAAAAACTACCATTACTAAACACTAAGTGGTTGCATTGACTCAAATTCAATCTGGAAGCAACCTATTTGAATGACATAACAGCAAAATCATCTGACAAAAGGGTATGATCTCCATTGAAATGCACAGTTAAGGTGTATGATAATAAAAAGTGTGACTAAATGCTACCCATCAAATTTGAAATCAGCTTTCAGATCAGTAAAAATCTGCAGTAAGTGCTTGAAAAGAAACTGAAAAAAAAAGCTCTAAGACCAAGTTCCCAATACTAGGTAACAAAGAAAGAGAAGTATTCAAATTGAAAAATGCAGTAGTTGTATCCAACTTTTTTGTAGCATTTTAATTTACTTATCAATTATGAGATTAAGGTATTAATTTTCAGTCACTAATTTGAAATGTGCTTGATGGTTTTATTCAAGGTCAAATGGAAACAGGAATTTTCAACAAGTGAAATATTAATAGTGTTTTTAAAAATAGAAGCAATGTAGAAAAAGAGGAAGCAAAACGTCTTGTTAAAAGATTTTCACCATGATTCTTGAAAACTTTGATAATCATTGAAACTAAGCAAAACAAGGATACATTGGAATCTAAGATTTCAGTACAAGAGGAATAAGTATATGGTTTTGGCAACTACTTTAATATTTTCTGTTCAGATTATAGAAGAAATATAAAGAATTTGTGTTCTAGCTAGTAAATGTTGCTGCTAAGAATGCAATAGATCCATTTTTATCAAATGGAGCGTTAAATAGAAGGACAGAACTTTGAAAAACTCAAAATTTTGTCTTTCAGTCCTATAATTCTGCCAGCTTTTATAGTGTTCTCTTTTTACTAAAAGACTATTCATAAGGAAAAAAAAAAAGAACAAACTCACATAAAGAGCTTTTATATCAACATCAATTTATGACTTAAAAACGACAAACAAATAAAGAATTTGATTGGTTTGTAGGAAAACAGCTTTCTTTCAGTTGAGCCTCAGACGAAAAAACCTCTTCTGATTATTATTCATGAAGGTATAAGATTGGATGTGAGACTTTTTTTTGTGGTCATTTCAAGCATTTCTTAGCTTTCTGGAGCAGAAACAAGTCCCCTAAGTCCCATCACCTTCACCTAGATATGGCCAAGGCCAGTTTAAATTCATGCTGACATTTGCAGATAGCCAACTGGCAGTTGCGTTCTCCAAATACACTTCAGATTCCACATTACCTGATTTTATACCGGAAACTGACACAATGAACCACCAAGGAAGCCATATGAAGTGCATGAAAAATGCCTCTATTTTCCCTTTCCATATTTTAGACGGTCTAAATGTACAGACTACTGCGATATTGATGCAGCAAGGACAAAAATAAGAAATAAATATCAAGGCTTCATGACTTAAGGTATGCTTTGGTAGTGTGCCCATTTTGATCTAGTACAGTATTTTTAGGTATTATGAATAAATATGACCTGTCAGCCATTAAGTCTGACTTAGAGACTGTGACATATGGCTGTTATACATACACAGTCCCTTGGATTCTTTCAAAACCTGACTAAGGTCAAGGAACCCTGTGCCTTCCCTCTCTCATTTATATTTTATGATTCAGGAACAAGAGGAAGTCCTCTAGACAGCTATTACTGAGTCACACAGTAGATGGATATATTTCAGATTATGATTTATCAGGGTCAAAAAGTGGTGTAACTCACCAGATTTTGACACAATTGCCTTCCCAGATACTTAAATTATTAGGAAACAGCATAAGACAGCTTAGTTTCACTTCAGAAATCCCTAGTACTTGAAAAGATATTCACATCTTTTTCTCCACAAGTTGTGATCATAGCATTAGTAATGTTATTGTCAATTCTCTAGGTAGCATACAATTAATGTATTCTGACATATTCATCATGTGCATATTTGTATTGACATGACTAAGAGCTTTTTTCATTTTCATTATATTTCTTAGCCAAAGGCAAAATTAGGTCCTTTGCCAGTTTTCGTTCTATCTGTGCTAAAACTGAAATTCTATACATGGAAAGAAAAAAATAATAAAAGGAAAGTATCATTGATAAATGTGAACTGAATTGTGAGGTATGTTCTTTGTTGTCTTATAGAATCTCTAACACAGAAATAATGAGATAATCTCTGACCTGGGGCTTGGATCCTAAAGCTTATGCACCCACAGGACTTTATGAACTTCTACAGTCTCATCAAAATCAATGGTAGTACTCATGAGATGAAAGTTATTTGCATGCTTAGGTCTTTTCAAAGTCAATGCTTTTATTATTTGGATTCAGGTTCAAAGTTTTTAGTGACCAACTGTGTCAGTAGCTCACTGAAAGAGTAACAGAAAAATTATGCCTGTCATGCTGAGTTCAAGAAAAAATACTTTCTTCTTTTCACCTTCACTTCCTCTTCTGTGTGCTTGGAATATGATACAACAAATCAGCATACCAGTGGTTTATGAAATTTTTTAAAGTGTGCTTAAATCAGCATTCAGCAAGTATAGATTTATTTTCTATTATTGTAACATTGGTTTATGGTTGTTGAAGTACAAAAATGTCACAGATTTTATATGTAAATCATGCAAAAGCACAAAATAATAAAAATAAAAGAGCTAGTGTGATGAAGACATCTAGGGTTCACATAACAGAGAGACATCTAGAGGTGGAGGACGTAGAACAGAGAGCATCTGTTAATGGGACCAACACTGACAATGCACAGAAATCACCTAACTCTGCTCTTTGCAGTTCAGCAACAGCCAGCAACAAGATGCAGCAACTGGATAAAGCAAGAACAGAAATATCTCACTGATCCCTTGTTAGAGAGTCAGCAGTAACAGAGCCATTACAGAAGCACCAGAGAAATGACAAAGTCTATTTGTCCAATTTTTTTTAACTTCCTACAGATGAAAATAGGCTATTCCTCTTACATATCTCTTCTGTAACAAGAACTTGATAGCCTAGTGCTCCTGTGCTCTTCAGCTAGGAGCTTCAGATGAGAGAGAAGGAAGATAAGAAAGCCAGTCACTCTGCTTTTTTGAGAACTTAGTCTAGATGAACCTTACAAGGTGTCAAATCGATCAGGTTGCTCAAAGCTCCATCCATCCTAGCCTTGAACATTTCCACAGATGGAGCATTCCCAAAATCTCTGGGAAACCTGTTCCAGTGCCTCACCTCCCTCATAGTGAATAATTTCTTCCCAATATCTCATCTAAGCCTACAGTCTTTCAGTTTAAAGACATTCCCCCTTGCCATATGACTACATGCCCTTGTTGAAAGTCCCTCTCTAGCTCTCTTGTAGACCCCATTAGGTACCATAAGGCTGCTATAAGGTCTCATTTCTCTTCTCCATGTAGAACAACCCCAACTCAGCCTGTCTTCACAGGAGAGATGCTCCAGACGTCTGATGAGTGTCTCTCCTCTGGACTTTCTCCAACAGGTCCATCTCCTCCTTATACTGGGGGCCCCAGAGCTGGATGCAGTACTCCAGGTGGTCTCATGAATTCTGAAGAAAGGGGGAGAATAACCTCCTTCAACTTGCTGCTGGATATACCTTGCTCACCATTTTATTAAAAATAACCATTAAAAAAGTTGATATTTAATCCTTAGAGACAAAGATAAATACCACTATAAGTGTATTATTGCATTTTTAAAATTTACCTCCCTGACTTACTTGGATGAATTCCTTTTGCAGGTAAAAATCATACATATGTGTATTTCTATGCTTAACAAAACTGGGATAATATTATCGGTACTAAATTTCTTAAATAGCAAACAAGAAATACCATAAAGTTTAATGAGCACATCCTCCCTCTCAGAAAACCCCAGAGGAATACACACAAGGACAGTGTATGCAATGTACTTACAATTAGCAAAATTGTAGATTCTGAAGTTCCCAAAGGTGATACGAGGGTCATACATCTCAGAGTAGCATTACAGGTTTTCTTACTTCAGTTCTTTAGGAAAGGTGAATAGCAAAATTAGTATTGAAAGAGCAACTGAATGGAGTAAATCCAGAGCATTTCAGAATATTAAATGAGATTATCATGTGCACATATAGAGAATAGCTTTAACTTATATTTTGATTCATGCTGTATAAACCTATTTTTCAGATTTTATCAAATCCTGGTTTTCAATAAAAACATTGTGTATCTAAGCTCCAAAACCTTCATTCTGATTAACTGAATCTTCAGACACACACTCTATTTAGCTACTTTTCACCATCTTACATATACTCTAAGCTATTACATTTGCAACCACCATAACTCAACTAAATTTTCTTTTGACTTTTTTTTTCTCTTTTTTTTAAATATCTATTTTTTTTCTTTGCAAACATGTGCTATATAGTTTTTATCTCCATTTCTTTTTCTCCAAAAAGCAGGAGCATTGTCAGGAAGTAAAAAGAAGAACACATAACCATTTGGTTTTGGTAGTATAAACGCTATGGGGAAGTACTGCCACAATGCCCCCAGCTGGCTCCAAACTGAAGGACCTTCTAACACCGCCTGCTTATATGTAGGGGATATGTACAAAATAGGCACAGCGAAGTATAAGAAGTTGAAAGGGCAAAGAAGATTAAACAGGAAGAGGTGAGAGAAGAAAATCCTCCAGGAGAGGAAGGCTGGGAATATTGGCTACACAGACTTTAATAAAGCTTCTGAAGCAATTTCCCACAGCATTCCCATTTCCCACAAGCTGTCCGCTCATGGCTTGGATTAGCGGACTCATTGCTGAGTAAAAACATGGCTGGATGGCCAAGCTCAAAGAGTGCTGGTGAAAGAGGCTGAATCCAGTTGGTGGCTGGTCACCAGTGGTGTTGCCCAAAGCTCAGTATCGATTCCAGTCCTGTTTAACATCTTTGTGAATGATCTGGATCGAGTGTAGCAGGGAATCAAGTGTACCCTTGAGTGAGTCTGCAGACAACACTAAGTTGGGCAAGAGTGTTAATCTGCTGGAAGGTAAGAAGGCTCTGCAGAGGGATCTGGACAGGCTGGATCAATGGGATCCAGTGGTACAAGGTTCAATAAGGTGAAGTGTCAGATCCTGCACTTCAATCTCAAAAACCCCACGGATCCAATTTTAGATGTGTAGAAGTTTTGAAGCTACACAGAGTGCTCAGTTATACTAATACCTGGACTGACTAGTTCAATATATAGCTATCAGAAGCCAGTAGAATTTTTCTCTTTATTTTCAGCTCATACAGGTTTGTCACCAAATGTGACTCCATTTTCAGTGTTTCTATTCAGAATGCAGCCTTAAGTATTCTTGCTGCCATTTGCTCAAATTCAAGTAGCTGCTATTAATGCCTCTCTTGTATCCAAAGCAAGTCATTCTCATGTCAAACAGATGGAGAAATATTCTCTTAACACTTGTTAAATTTCACTGCACCATGTATATGCACTTCAACAATACAGGTAAAAAAAAATTTTTTTGTAAAATTTTGTTTCCTCAAACATAACTGAGGTTAACTGCAGTTTCCCCTTATTCTCAGAACGTTAAAACACTACACAACTATGGAAAGGCTGCATCCAATTTCAGTCCTGAAAATGAAGGAATTGTGCATTGGTCCCTCAATGGCTGATTAAAACCATGTCATCACTGTTCCTATAGGAGATCCTTGATTTCCTGTTTTTCTCTCTATCCTGGGGTGACTATGATGCTGAATTGTATCCCCATTTGTCTGTTTAGCCCAGAAATAAGTTCTGCACCTTTAAAACCAGATCCAAGAGCAAAGGGAGGGGGAAGCAGTGGTACACAGTGTGTGTGCAGAAACTTCATTTTCACTCCCCCAGAATTCCTTTTCTCTTGGTGTGTGTTGTCTGCAGCACAGACAGCGGGAGAGAGCTCTCCTTTGCTTTTAGTTAGGTTTTTTTCAGCTAGCTGAGGCAGAAAAGTTCCCCAGACTGTGGCTTTTTCTTCTTCTTGGAACTGATCAGCTGCTCTGGACTGAAAATCCAGAAAAACACTGGGAGCTCACACCTGTGGCCCACCAGGGCCCAGGACGTGGCATTTTCCAGTGGAGGAGGGACTGATAAGGGATTGAGTGAGCTGAGCTACAGCCCATGACAAGGACTTTCTGACTGTGCCGTCTCTTCAGAACAGGGAGAGATTTTATTTTTTAATATTATTCATTTTTCCATGGTCGTGAGTACTTTACTTGGTAAATAAACAGTTTTATTCTACTTTTCTCTAAAGAGGTTTACCTCCCAAACTGACTGGGAAAAGGGCTGCTTGCATTTGCTTTCTAGAAAAGACCACTTCAGAAGTTTCCTCACAAAATTTGCCCTAAACCAGGACACTCTCTCAAAAGTATTCCAAGCACTTCACCATGAGTTCTAGACACAAGACACCTATTGAATATAATCTCCACAGCCACTTCTTCACACCTGGGAGACCAACAACAGTGTTTAACTTCCACTAACAGCAGTAACTATTGTTCCATGGCTAAAGGAAATATATAAATTGCAAAGGGAGTTGTCTTTGAGAAAAGCTGAAGTTCTTTGTTCTCCCAGACATGAACGACTAATTGTAGATCATGTGAAGGACATGGTTTTCTTTGGAAGGCTCAACTTCCTCAATATTTAGCTCGACTGTCTTCAGGACTATAGTACTGGACAACCCTTCCATAAACTATTAAAATCATAAAGTTTTCCAGTTTCATTGAGGCCTCATGCCCTTGTTTCCTCCAGAAGTCAAGTATGGCAGAGGTTATCAACTACGACAGTAGAGTAACCAAGATTCTGACATTACTTGCCAAAGGTTTCACAGCTGTCCAGGTAAAAAAGCAAAAAAGATTTGGTCAAAACCAAGCACTCAAAACCAGGGAGAGTAGCAATGAAATGTGAGAGTAATATCCATATTCCTACTTCTAGACATACTTCGATCAAGTGCATGCAATTATACCTCCATCTCATGGCTGGTTGAAGCAGCTATTGTGACCTACTACTGACTGAAATAAAGGAGGCGATCTATAAATAAAGGTGTAGAAATCTACTTCTGATTTTGACAGCTTCCTCTTTGAGACACTCCTTTGTATTTCTCTAGGAGAGACAACTTTTTTGGCTTTGAAAGGAAAAACTTAAAAGTACATAAAATTATCAGTTGTGTTCAAATTACTCCTTTCTCAGAGGTTCATAGGTCATAGGTTCACAAGTCTTCCAAATGTTATGAAGGGAGAAAATTCCATTCAAGGAATAGGAGAAATACTATGCAACTTTTTTGAAGGAATTGCAGCTAATCAGGCACAAAATAGCCACAATTCAATATTCTCTTTGAAATAGAATTGGTCGGTTCCAAGATTAAGAGATTGGACAATGCCTTATATGAATAAAGCTGAGCAATAAATAAAGCAATAGGGTCAGCTAAACTATATGGGTAGATAGTTGTTAATATTTTTAGGAAAAATAGTTCACTGCAGAGAGGAAACACTAAATCAACAGTTTAGAAAGAACTATACAGTAACCATGATTAAGAAGAGAATTATCATATACACTTGACTTTGCTTGGGTGGTGATAATATCATGCTTTCAATGGCTCATGTCTTCCTGGAATTATTTGGTTTTAAGAATATAGCTATAATTGGTCTCATAATTAACTGATGTGCATTAGCTCAATCTAAGCTTTTGTGTGTGGTACCTTTCCAAATGTCTATTCAGAAAACAGAACTAGGTTTGGAAAGGATACTGAATAACCTATAATTAAAACAAAACTAGTTATTTTAGTAGGTTGTATAGTAGGAAACCTTTTTTTAATGAAATGTCTAGGCCTCTGGCTATATACAGAAGATGCTGAACATAAATGAATTTTAGTCTTGAAACAAAAAAGAGTATCCTTGTTAAACATTAACACTGGATAACTGTGGAAGAAATTGTGGTACAACCAATCAAAAATTTCTCATATAGAAAAGACTTGATTAGCAAATGCAATTTAGCAGCTTTGTGGTGAGAAAACATGGCATTCATTGGTGTTGGAACTTTTTACAGTTACATGACTGGGACAAGGAAAAAAAATGTAACACATCAAACCTTTGGAAATTGGTACTGTGCATAAGCTGAAAGGTTTTTTATGTCTACCTAAAAGCCTAGAATAACAAAACTAATAGGATCTCAGCAAGACTGAGAAGTTGTATTCAGAGAAAAGAGGCAAAAACCCACTCGCACATAACACTCGTCATTCATAATCTCAAACTGAAAACAAAGCAAATGAGCAACTTCTTTGAACTGATTGCAAGCTTGTCCTGTGTTTTGCCTATATGCAACATAAGCATGTATAAAATCTATAGAATCTCAGATTTTTGCAGCCAAAGCAAAAGGGGACTTGAAGAATCACTACAATATCAGGTGAATATATTCTTCAGAAATATAAAGAAGATAACCTCATGGGAAGCTTATCTAGTTGTGATAGGAATAGGCATTCCCAAGAGAGCACAACTTGTTAAAATGTACTCAGTAGTCTTGAAAATTCAAGCATGTCAAACTGGGCACACAGCACAATACAAAATAACTTGGTCTAATTCCCTGTATGTGACTACAAATGTGAGTCTAGAAGGTTTTTTTTCAGATTTCTGAGGAGAAAAAAAAACTATATAAAATTAATTTGAACTGCAAAATACTGTATTCAAGCAGGAACCATCAACTGCATGATTATAGGATAAGGAACAAGATCCTAGGATGCAGCTGTTCAGGAAAGAGATGCCATGAATGACAGCAAGACATGAGATCAGTTGAAGTCAGTATTGGCCCTGTGTTCTAACCAAGACAGATGGAACACTGGGAAAATAAACAGTACTGTATCTCATTGAATCGTCCGGTATAATACTTTGAACACTTTTAATTTTGAATAAGATAAATTGAATAAATGAAAGGATATGAGAGGCATAACGTGTTTGAAAAGCATCAATAGAATCATGTTTCCCAGAAAAACTGAATGAAGTAGCCTTTTGCAGTGAAGGCTGTGGTGGACATGCAGCAAAAAACACGTTCACATTCAGATATGTGCATGGCTGCTGAAGAGAGAAAAGAAGGAATACACATTCAGAGTGCACTATCATCAGATCATACAGATCACACAGACTTGCATGTACTGGTACTCAAAACCTTTTTATCAAAGTACTTCTAGAAATTGATAAACCATAGTTCAAACTGATTTTCACATCAGGTGACAACAGAGTTGTGGTGAATGGTCTTGAAAGATACAAGTGACTGGCTGACTGGATGATGTAGTCCACCTGAGTGTATCCATACCCATGTCTCAAAAACTCTACCTGTAACAACTAGCATTCCCAAAGTAATTTTAGCTGTGCATCAGCTAGGATGTTTACTCACCTACCTAAAATTTCAGTAGGTCAGGGCATTAGTTATTCTTCTGAAAGGTTTTAAAACACCTGTAAGAAATAGGAGAATTAACATGCCAAATTTAAAGTGTACCTTTACCATTCTTGCTACTTTGATAGTCATACTCAGGAAAATGATCAATCAGAATTAAGAGAATCATCCCTGTGAAACCACAAGACATATTTACCTGGGATTTCTGTCTTTTAGATTTAATCCTGAAAAAAAAGAAAGGATATGAGAGGGTACAGCATGAGCTGTAGAGAAAAGATCATTCATCAACAATATTGATACTGAGAAAAAAGGTAAAAGAACTATATCAACTTCAGGGAAAGATACCCAAAGTTATTTGGACAGAACATTGGAAAATATATAAAATATATGAAATGTGCCCTAGGGTTTTGTTGAGACCAATCTAAACAGAAGTCTGCCTAGTCGTTTAAGGATAGACATGACAGTGTAGCTCTTTTCTTCTCCTTTTCTAAAAGGGAATATTATTTCTAAAGGTCAAAATGTACTATAATTCTAGTCTTCATGCAGAAAGAAAAGGTAACCACTCTTCTAGCAGTCCCCAAACACAGCATTTTTTTTTCTTCCCAGCAGTTTGCTATGTGTTTTATCTGGGTAACAGAAGAGGCATAGACTGTAGTAAAGATCAATAAATGGGAAGGTGTTGAAAGATGAGCAGAGTAGTGTAGCTGGGTAGCCCACAAGGGATGGCGATGACACTGTCAGTAAGAGACCACAAGCCTTTTGTCAGGCTCATGGCTCTCAGGTGGTGTCAGGATGCGCTTGAACTCATCTTGGCCTGTCTGTAGCCAAGTCTTTGCTTTTCTATCTGTAACAGCAATCATCAATCCACTGCTTGATTAATTTACCCTTCTATACTTCTAGCTTTTTCTTGGCTTTATTACTTATGTTGTGGATATTGTTGCATGTACAACTAACTATAGTAACAAGTGTTGGGGCAGCCCTGGTGGGCCGTGGGCTGGAGCTCCAACATGGTTCCCCAGCACAAATTTCTCCCAGAACATTTGTACAATTTGTCCTTTCATCATCAGGCAGGTGCTAAACCAGACAACTGCACCAAAACCTGGCCCTAAGCCAAGGCTGCAAAAGCCATGGAAGGTGAAGAGAAGAGGTTGTGCTCAGGGTGTGACAATAGCTTGATTAAACTGTGTAGAATGAAATCTCTATTATGACCCTAGAATTAATGCAAGACAGATAAACACAGGAGACTTAATGGTTGTTAACAAGCCATCAATGGTGCTTCACTGCTCATTAAAGGAATGTAATCATGGGAGTTGGCAGAAACAGTTTTCAGAGTAGCAAACCTCCCAAAAGTAGTCAGCATCTATGTAACACACTCACTTTGCTCCTGGTGAGGGAGTCTGGATGCTGATGGCTCATCTCTAATGATCATCTTTATGCAATAACAGGGAGAAAGAGAAGTATACCAATGTCTGCCACACGGTTCATATCACTATATTGTTGGAGGTTAGGATTTTTTCCATATTTTATTCCCTTTTCTTTCTCTCAGGGAATTTCCTTCCATTTGTTGCCTAACAGATGGGAAGAACCAATACCTAAGAGACAAAAGTGGTCAAGGCGAGGGGAAGGGGTGCAGCTGGCTGCACTGTTTTGGTTGGGAGGTTTTCTCTTAGGAGGGGCAGAGATACCGTGAGATTTTGGCTGGGTGGGTCAGAGGGCTGGTGTCGGTTCCTCTCTCTCTGTCGCTCTCAGGACTGGTGGAGGAGGTGGTGCTGTTGGTGCTGTGGAGAGAATTCTCTCCCACTGTGAAGTTCAGCCCTTTTACTGCTTCTCCTACTGTGAGTGAGGTTTTGCTTATAAGAGTGGTCATTGAATTGGGACCTTATAGATCACCTGCTCGCACTGGAAAGAACCCTCACCATCTACTTGGGTGCCCCAGGGGACAAACTGGGACCCCGACCCCTGACCCCCTCCCAGGGAGCATCTCCCAGCTGTTTGCAGGAGAGCAGCTGCTGCTGCAATGCCCTGCTGTTTTCTGCCGCTGCTTCAGGCTTTTTGCTACACTTCAACCCAATATCCTGTGTCCACCCGATCCCTTGAGGTTCCTGCTATGGCTGCGGAGCTTCTGCTACATTTTGTTTGCCACCCCGGGATCTGCTCCCCTATGCTGTTCCAGCCTCTGGTCCGAGGTTCCTGCTACAGCCTATTTCACCATATGGAGGGGCACCAGGACCAGCTGCCCCTGGGGGTTTGTAACAGAAGCCACTTTTCCATCTCTTCCGCTGCTGCGCTTGCCATTGTCTATGTGAGAGAGATGGCTGAACTCGCACCACAGCGCCCCCTGCAGCCGTGGGGGAATCATCGCACCTGTCCTGCCCACCGGGAGACACCAGCGCCCCTGCTGGCTGAGACTGGAACTGCACCGACGGGGAAAGCGCCTGCGGCTGAGAGAAGGCTGGCACTGGGTTTGTGGTTCTGTTTGTTGTTGCTGCCATTGTTGTTTGTTTGCCATGTATTATGTATCTAGAAACTAGTAAAGGACTGTTATTCCTTTTCCCATAATCTTTGCCTGAAAGCCCCTTAATTTCAAAGTTATAATAATGTGGATGGAAGGGGGTCACATGTCCATTCCAAGGGAGGTTTGCACCTTCTTTGGCAGGCCCCTGTCTTTCAAACCAAGACATATATACAGGCTTTTTTTCTGAGAAATATATAGAATCCAAGCCTGTACAACATGTAGATATATTGTTTACAGTAGATTATAAATCCACTAGTAGCTTGGTATTCTAATTTTCACTAAGTATTGTTCCCATTTCAGTCACATTTTACTACATGACTAATTTTCCCTCTTTGGTGCTTACAATAATTACTTCTGAAAGAAAATACCAGAAGGAGGTTGTAAAAAAAAGCTAGATGAAAATACAACAATACTTTATCACCTCTATTCTTCAAAAAAAAATCAGAGACAGGAGCTTCAGAGTTTGACTGAAGATTGAAAAGAAATATTCTAAGCCTCTTCAGGCCTGTGATGGCATTCAGTAACTGAGAAATACCAATATTTTTCTTACAATACTCCATTGTGCCTCACAGTTTTGGTAGGTAGGTGAGGTACTTAGGTAAAGAACTGGAGCTTCAAGTAAAGTAGTCAGGATTCCAAATGAAATACAACCGTACAAATATCAATTCCATTGATAATTCTGCTTTGAAAAGCTACCTGAACAGTTTGTTCTTGTGTATCTTTCAAGCTTAAATAATAAAAACTCTGCATAAGGTGCCTGAAATTTTCCTTCTGAGAAACATGCAAAGACTCATAAATTAATCATTCTTTCTCTTTTTTCTTGACTTACATAGTCTAACCAATTCTTTCTCATTGAAACATGAAAATAATGGAAGTAGAACATCTCTCAGCTGTTACAATAGAGAATAGCTAATCAGAACTTAATATGTTGTCGTTAGCAAAGAGATGGAAAAAATGTAAATATTTGTTCAGTAAATCACTGCACTTGACATAATGAGACATTCAAGACATTGCAGCAGAGATAATTGTGCAAAAGCTGTTATTTTTAATGTTTTGTCTAGTCTGCACTTCCCCTCCCAAAAAAAGTGGCTGTTTCCTTTTTTAACACTGTCACAAAAAGTTGTAAAATACCTCAAGACAAAATTCTTAAGATCTCATGCATGAGTTTCTTCACTAAAATGCAGTATTTCTGTCTTAGTTACTATTGCATACACAAATGTTCTCAATAGTAAAACAAATTATTTCCTGAGAGCTGTGTTTTATATAATGAAAATCAGAAATGGAGTACATTATCAGAAGTACATGATCAAAAGAATATTCATATTGCAGTAAATTATTTACTTGATATAAGACATGACTGTTTCTCACTAATCATGTAACTGACAAAGAGTTCTTTACTTTTATCATCATTCTTGAAGCATAAGACTTTAAAAAAAGCTCTGTTCACACAGTTTTTTTTCCAAAAAGAAGGTAAAAGCATTCTATGTAAACTAAGGTTTGTATATAGTAAATAGAGAAGTGAAGAATAAATTCAGTTGATGTAAAATTATAAGGAGCTTGTGGAGACTAATATAATAGCTGCTTCTTGAAGAAAACCATAATATTTTTACCCTACACAGACATTGTAGTTTGTTTTTATTACATTTTACTGTTACTAAAACTAAAATTTGTAGGTTTTAAATATTTATATTAAATATTCAATGCATTTATCTTAGATGAACAGCCCCCCAAAACTCTGTCTCTTTTTCCATTATTGAGACTAAAAATCTTCACAACTCACACAATTTATCAAATAGGCAAATCCTTTCCTAATGTCAAATCTTCAAAGTTCTTCCTTTTAAGAATAATGTTGTTTGTAATTTACATCAACTAAACCTCTCATGTGTGGCATTTGTCCAAGAAAGGAAATGGGATTAGAATCTCACAGATTGGAAGGGACCTCCAGAATTCCTGTTGTCCAAGACATTGCTAAAAGTCAGACCAGTCAGAGCAGGTGGTTCAGGGCTATGTTCAGTTGAATTTTAAAGATATCACAACCTCCTGAGGTACTTGTTCCAGTTTTTGAACATCCTCATGGTAAAAAAATTCCTTATATCAAGCAGATCTAGCCTCCTTTTGCAACTTGTGTTTTTGGTATCTCGTCCTTCTACTGTGAACATCACAGAAAATCTGATCCTGTATTCAACATGGCCTCTCAACAGAAGAGTTGTAGTCAGACTTAAAATTTCTTCCTCACTTTCAGTTCTTTAAATTGGACAAGTCCATTTTTCTCAGTCTCTAATTTCATGCCATACTACAGCTCACTACCATATTTGTGGCCCTCTTCTTTACCCACCCCAGAACATCACTGTATTTCTTGCACTGAGAAGTCCAAATCAAACAGACCACACCAGAAGGGGTGTCACAGGTGAAAGAGATGCTGAACTCTTCATGGCCATCCTTTTCAGACCATTCTGTGAGCAGGATTCAAGAAAGAGTGGGGCCAGAGCCTGCCTGTGCAGAGTAGTGTCAGAACTGCAGGCTTCAGAATTATTCACATATCAGTCATTCAGCATGGAAGGTAGCCAGGACAAGTTGCTAAGACATGAGACACTGCTGTAATTAACTTCTACGAGGAACACCAGGTGAAAGATATCTATCCTGTGTTTGTGAATTTCAGTAAACCTGGACACTGCCTGCCTCTACCTTCTTTCCTTCTTGTTTCAAAATTCTCCTTCACCAAAATTTCCCCCTATAAATTCTGTATTAATTCAAAAATTAACTATCACTTTTGGTCTGAGTTTCAAAAATTCACTGTTTAGCATTGACTTTGAATAAGTCAAACATTTTATCCTCCATGCATGGAGTATCTGAAAGGACCTGATCAGAGGGTATTAGACTCCTACACTGCCTCTTACTTCAATTTGTGCGTATCTGCCAAGTGCAATGCTGTACCACTCTAATGGTGAGGTATTCACAGGAGGAACAGTGTGTGCATCATAAAGCTATAACAGGTCACAGACTGTTGCCCATGCCTTTTCCTGCTTCTGGTATTGACTTTCATGAGCTTTAGCTAATGATTTCATTGCAGAGGTGGATACTGGGGATCTGGTTTTGGAAACTTCTATTAGAGGGCAGCAAGAGTGAGGTTGCACTTCAAGGAATGACAAGGCAGGAGCCAGCTCTGACAGCACAGGCAATGCCCTCACTGCCAGGGCATTATCTTGCAGCCCCTGAGCAGGATAAGCAATGTCAGCTGGCAAAAACAATGGGTTCCAACGACAGTCCTGTGGTCTTCAACCAAAGGCAAGGTCAACAAGTCAGGACTGAGGTTAATCCATGAAAGTTCAGTGACTGCTCAGGGAGGGCTTGAGACAGGATCAGACTCTGGCACAACTACAGCATAATTCAGGCCATACCTGATTACCCTGACCTGAACTGAGATGGAGTCTTTTAATGGACTACTTTTTTTTTTAAAAAAGAGACCAGTAATCCATCCTCTTAAAGCCTGATCTTTATCCCTAAGCAGAAATCAAATGGATGGAGGAATAGGTTTTGCATGATATGAATATTTATGATAGCATCTTTATTTGTATTGATTGCTTTCTGGTAATAAATTGTTCATATTACTTTTATTTTCATTTTAGGCTATGTCGTCTTTTAACAGACTTGTGGAAGTTCGTAAACACATTCTGTAATTCCATATTATGGCACAAGCTAAGGCCATCACAGAAGACAGAGACAACTAACCATTGCACAACATTGGCAATTAGAGACTGGAAAGCAGTGCTGTGGAAAGGGCCCTGGGCATTCTGGCCAGTGGCAAGTTCAACATGAGCCAGCAGTGCCCTGGCAGCCAGGAGGGCCAACCCTGTCCTGGGGGGCATCGGGCACAGCGTGGCCAGCCAGGCAAGGGAGGGGATTGTCCTGCTCTGCTCTGCACTAGGGCAGTCTCACCTCGGGTGAGGTGAGGCTCACCTTTGGGTGCCAAAATGTAAGAAACACATTGAGCTGTTAGAGAGTGTCCAAAGGAGGGCAACAAAGATGGTGGAGGGTGTAGAGGGGAAGCTGTATGAGGTGCAGCTGAGGTCACTTGGTCTGTTCAGCCTGGAGGAGACTGAGGGGAGATCTCACTGCAGTCAACAGTTTGCTCATGAGGGGAAGAGGAGGGGCAGACTCTGAACTCCTCTCTGTGTTGACCAGGACCTGAGGGAATGGCCTGAAGTTGTGTCAGGGAAGGTTTAGGTTGGATATTAAGAAGAAGTTCGTCACCCAGAGGGGGCTTGGACACTGGAACTGACTGTCCAGGGAAGTGGTCACAGCACCAGCCTGACAGAGCTCAAGGAGCATTTGGACAATGCTCTCAGGAGCATGATGTTACACTTGGGTTTTCTTGTGAAGGTCCAGAAGTTGGACTCAATGATCCTTGCGAGTCTCTTGCAAGTCAGCGTATTCTGTGATTCTGTAATAAAGCTGTCCATCTCCCAAACAGGACATTTCTTGTCATACTAAGGCACATTATATTTGACCTTATTATCCTTGGCATTTCTTACAAGCTGAGTCCACCAACAAGTTAAACTGTAACACAGTTTTTAGATATAATTAGTTACAGAATATTGAATTCATATCTAAGAGGACTTGAAATCAGCTAATACCAGTAAGAGCATCTCTGTGAAGGGTGCTGAATGGAGCCTCTCCTTGACCTGAGATTTCAGTTCTATAAAACACTTCTATAAAGACAGATCCTCAGTGTTGCACAAAGTCCCTCTAAAACAGATGAGGCTCAGCCCCCCAGTCCATGCAGAGCTCGAGTCTTTTCCTCTTGCCAGAGGGAACAAAAGCAGTCACACAAGATTGAAAAATTGCACACTGCTAGTGTTAGTAAATACAAAAAGTATCATTGTTTTTTATTTATAGATGGTAAACCTTTTATTTTCACATCTCTTTTTAACAAAACTTTTTTCTCTTTTTTCATTTTTTTCCTTTTTTTTGTTGAAGAACAGTGGATGAAGAGGAAAATATTTTCCTGTTAGCAGCCAAAAGTCAAACTCAGCTTGAAAAACGATACCTGCTGCTTTACTAAAGGGAATAAATTTTCAGCTCACAGGGAACAAATATCAACAGACAATACAACATCCTATTAGGGAGCAAGCAATACAAGACAAGATATGAAAGTAAAACACACAGCTTCTACAAAAGTTTAGGTTTAGTAATAAACTTAGAACAAGTTGGAGCTTCCTAACTGAGCCAACCCACCAAAAAATCATGACAGAGCTTGTGGAACTAGGTTCATGACTTATAACTGAAAAAAAAACCACCTTTTAAAAATGTACAACTCCAGTCTTATCAGACAGAAAAAATAATGGAATTGAAAATCACCCTGCTGTGACATCATATGCTATGTCCTATCTTTTATCCTCACAGACCACTGGATTTCCTGAATATTCTCCTTTCTTTTCATAGCCTGACTATGCCAAGATCCCACCCTTCAGAGCAAACTCTCTCCCACAACTTGTTACACTGTGGGCTATTGATCAGATCTTCCAGCCAGCTCTGCACAAAACATATGCACAGTTAAAGCAGTCTGTCCTCATCAACTCACCCAACAACAGAGCATTCTTTGCTCATACCTGCAAGCAGAATTTAAATATTAGGCAATAACATTATGGAGAAGGAAAAGAGGGAGAAATCTTAGCCACAGACTTTTAGTAGAATATTGTAAGCTATAAGGCATATTGTTTCTGCTCTCTAAGCAGCAGGTTAAAAAGAACATTTTGGCTGGCTTTTTTAGCTAAAAATAAATTTTTAATTTGAAGTTACTTTTAATAGGAAATACAGGCTAAGTCTACAGCTAGTAAGTGTCTTTGCAGTTTTCCCCTCAAATAAGTAATTTTTCATATTAGTTTATATTGTTCTATATTATCTCTAAAGAAGAACATGAAACAATAGTGTCCCTAAGCATTAGGCAGTCTAAGCAGGCATGTTCATTCTTTTAAAGCATGTTTTATAGAAACTGAGTAAGCCTATTTTTCAGTAGTGAAAGTCATTTCTACTCAAAGTAGAACTTATTCTATCTAAGGAATTAATTTCATAACCTATTTATAATAAGGATGATTTAAAAAAAATAGATTTTGTAGTTACAATAATTGAGTAGTAACAGTAGCAATTAACATGTACGTGTGATANTGCATATTTTTATATATATCCCTTTCTCTCAGAAATTTTATAAATACAAATATATGACATATATATCTTATTTCAGAATAACTGTTGAATAACATTTTTAAAACAAATAAGTAATTCTATAGATTAATGGAATGTAGTAGAAAAAGCCCCATGAAAATCTAAGTAGGAACATGGTGGGATAGATGTTGGGTAATAGAACTGCTACCTTGGACTTCCAGAGGGCAACCTGTTTAGGAGAAAATGTCCATTGAAAGGCATTCCTGAAGAGCAAAGGAGTCCAGAAAAGCTGAATATTCTTCATGGAGGAAATCTTAAAGTCGCAGGAGCAGGTATTCTCTGTGTGCTGAAAAACAAGCTGGCAGGGAAGAAAACCATCCTGGTTCCACAGAGAGTTTTGGCTGGAACACCGCAATAAAAGAGTTAACCACCTTTGGAAGAAGGAGCAAGCAGGGACTACAAGGACAGCAATGATTTTATGAAAGGATCCTTCTGACTTGCCTTGCATAGTTCACTTTAGGGGATTACTTGTACCTTTTCTTATTTTGCCCTGTGATTTCCACTAGCCACTTTTGAGATAGCCAGTCTTGGTAATCACTTATATTGTTCTTAATTTCTAATTTCAAAGAAAGATCATTCCATTCCTTTCACGAACCATAACATAATAAAGAACATAAAAGAAAGTATTAAGTTAGAATAAATGATACAAGTTTAGCTGAAATTAATTTAGTGAGAATTTGTCTTATCACTTACAAACTGGCACCAGTATACACTACCACACACACACACACACACACACACATACATAGACAAAGTTTTCAGGATATTATAAATATATAGATTGCGATACTAAGATTAACAGGGAACACAGAAAAGAAAAACTAAATCCCAGTTAGATGTTATTGAACACAATCACTTCAAACCAACTTTTTAAATACATTATTATTTCATTATTAGAATGCATTTGAAAAAAAACTTAAATTTTCACTCCCACATAATATGACTGAAATATTCTACACAGAAATTGCAATACATCTCTTTTGCCTAATTTTTATTCAGACAAGAATGTAACATTTTCTCCACCACCCATTGTAAGGCATAGTGTCAGACTGTATAGAGGAAAGTAAAAAAAAAGTGGAAGACTGATGGTTTGCTAAATTTATCTGTATTTCACACTATCGTCCTGTATATTTGCTGCAGAAGAACATGCTCAAGGACACAACCACTTAGAATCTCCTTTTAAGCACTGAAATGATACGTTTTGTAAATAGTCTAAATATCTCAAAAAAGACTAAGAAGACTTTCCTCTCTCAGGACTAAGGAACATGCCAAAGAATGTATCTGGAATAATTACTGTGAATAAAAAGAGGGCAAGGGTAAATTGATGAAAAGGTCTTAAGCTACATCAGAACACATCACTGGGAAAAAGAAGATAGTGCTGGGAGCTGGACTGGACTGGCGTACAAAGAACCTGGGTATTAAAACATGCAGAAAGCAAAGAAAATATTTGTTTGATGAGACCAGAATAAGGAGGATAGAAACTATATCAATGAACCATTACATGAGAAATTTAAAGGAAAGTTTGCATGGACTGGGGGAGAAGGAAAATATGTCAAATATGCTCAAACTAACGTATGTGAGTAAAAAAACAGACAAGAAGTTGGAGGAAGCAAAATGAGATTTCCAAAGTCTGAAAATTACTGAGGCAAGGAGTATGAGCCTAGGGTAAGAACTATAGCTGAAAAGAGACCAGATGGAAACCATTTGGAAAAAGAGCATATCAAGGTAACATAGGAGGAATCTTACATTCATCAGCACACATTTTATTTCTCATACTTGAAGTAAAAAAAACCAAAGCAAAACAAAAACAAAACAAAAAAATAAACAAAAGCCAAAAAACTCAACAAATGAAAAGTCTCTATGACTTCATGAACACAAATTGCAGCATTTTGCATAGTTAGTGCTCTATTTCAGCAGTAGGGTTCCATGTGATGAAGTTTTCAGGTAAGATAGATGGAAGGACATTAGGAAGAAAGGCAAACTCGAAACCAAACACTTTTAAAAGTCTTTATTATAAATGAAAAAATTAGAATTCTAGCCCTAGTTCATTACTTTTTAAATACAATCTATATTTATAACCACAAATACAGATCTGTGTGTCATGTTTTACTACTACAAACTCAGCTAGCAATCAAGCACCACACAGCTGCTCACTCCTTTCCCCTCCACTGGTTCAATGAGGAAGGGAATTGGGGAGAAAAAGTGGAAAAACTCATGGATTGAGATAAAGATAGTTTAATAGGGAAAACAAAAGCCATGCACACAAGTAAAGTAAAACAAGGGATTCATTCCCTACTTCCTGCTGGCAGGCAGGTATTCAGCCATCACCCAAGGACTCTGTCATAACAGAGTAACAGGTAACAGTTACTTGAGAAGACAAATGCCATCATGCCAAATGATTCCCTATTGCTCTTTCTTCCCTCAGGTTTATATACAGAGTATGATTCCATATGGTGCGGAATATCCTTTTGATCCTTTGGAGTCAGCTGTCCCAGCTGTGTCCTCTTTGCACCCCCCGCCTCTACACCAGGAGGGCAACACAAGAAACAAAATGCTGTGGCTCTGTGTAAGCCATGCTCAGCAGTAACAAAAACATCTCTGTATTATACATGCTGTTTCCAGCACAATTTCAAAACATATTCTAATATTAATTTCCATGAAGAATATAAAGTCTACCCCAAAACTATCATGTTTTGTCTTGATTTACTGTGAAAGGCATACCAGAAAGTAAAATCATTCACCTTGGCTTTCCACTCTATAGACTAAAGCATTTAGTCTTTTCATTTTTTCTTCTGTTTCTAGGTATATAGTCTAACCATTTTCCAACTTTCTTTGTGATTTACTGTCACAGTTATTTTGGAGGTAAGTGGATGAGTTCATCTGTGCCATTTTCCCCTTCCAACTGCTCCTGATAGCTCTCAATGTTCTCATTAAACTTGATGCTAAGTCAGCTGCTCACTATCTTCAGATGACTCTTCTTTGCATTCATTCTCTTCACCTAGCAAGGTGGCAAAACATGGCACAAGTACAGCTGATGTACAAACTGCTGATAGAGGCAGCTCCCTTCCTGAACATCCTAATTGTGAACATATGGTTCACAGTTTATGGTTTAACATTACTAGCTTGATACCAAAGTGGTTGGAGATAGAAATGATTACAGCTTAATTAGACTATATTTAAATTTTTGTCCTGGAGAATGAACAGAAGCTACATCTCGATTTCTCCTAGTAACAATAACAGAAGTTGCAGCTGCTTCTATTTTTACAGCCAAAGAAACTATTATGATAATTTAATAGGATATTCCACATAACAGAGAAAATGTTCAATTACTAATAGTTGAACTATTGCAACTTCTAATTGAGTTAGAATATATTGTTTATAAAAAAAAAAAAAACTAGTGGCAGTTTAAAGAAGATGTCAGCTTATTAATGTTCATTCATGTTTTAATTAGCATCTATGGATGCCTGCTCTGTGTGAACTAGAACTTCGATCCATGCAGTAAATAATAGTCCTCCTAACTGAGAAGTTGAATAGGACCATGCAGAGACTATCTGTATTAAAAAGATCTTTACAACTGGAACAGTGGGGCTTCTCTGCCTTTTATTAATGTTTAATCTCAGAAATCTATTAGGGGGTAGCTGGGTAAAATATAATGCTTGTGATACACTGTGAAAACAGAATAATGATTTTTCTCAGCTTTAAAATTTATTTCCTCAGACAATAACTCAATGTATCATGAAGAGCACCCTATACTGTCCAGTTTAATTCTCACAGTCATTAGTGTACTGTGGACCAAGGGGATGATTCAAAAAGAAAAATGCCTCGAACACTCAGAGGCACTCACCTGGGGACAAACCTTCCCCAAAGAGGAAACATGATTTTGCAAGTTTCTTTGGAGAGATGATAGCATACTAGGCATGCAGAATAGAGGTGGTGACTTCATACAGGCTGAGCTGGTGCACTCAGAGAAGGCTAATGGCCTTGACAGGATGCAGATTTCTCAGATTTATCTAATTCCATAGAGTTTGTTTTAAGATTTTATTGGGACTACTATTTTTAACAAAACCTTCAGAAAGCTATTTTTCCCCATTCTAATGTAAATTTATAATTACTCTTCAGTGCTCAAAAACTTCATGTTTGTATAACAAAAAAAAGAAACATCAGAATAGTTTATGACTGTGACTCTGTGACTGTAACCTGCTGCCAAAAAACAAAACAAAACAAAACAAAAAACAAACAAACCAATCAACCAAAAAAAAGAAACCCCCACCACTGAAAACCAAAAGACCAAACCCAATCTTTTTTAGTGGCTAGTTTCTGAAACATTTTACACAATAGTATTTAAATAAAGGCATCTTTCTTAAATTATGTTTTTAGAGAGATAGAAAGGAAATCACATTCTCATTCAAAATAGCCATATGAAATTAATATGGAATTAAATTCAAAACTACTATATTTTTGTGGAGTCTTGAGAAATAGAATGCTGAAAAATTTGAGAAGGATATCATCATATGACATCAGTGGAGCATATGAAAAAAACACATCATAAAATAAGAAAAGATCAAACCATATATGGCAAATCTTTAGTCTTACCATTTAATGCACTGTATAAAATGACTCAAAGGTTATAGCAGTGAAAATGGGATAAGATATGTCTGGAACAAAAATAAGAATTGAAAATATATGCTCCTATCTTGTTTGAAAAATCAGATGTTTGAAAAAATCAGAGAAGCTACTTTGGCTTCACAGTAGCTAAATTCAATAGACAGAGTTTTTTCTTCTGTGTAACTTTTTGGTTCACACCCATGGAAAATAAAGAACGGATTTAGCTAAGATTAGTTTCACTGAGCAGTAAATATGGATTCTTGTGCCATTTTATGAGAGTTTGATTCACCATTATTTATCTCCTATGAGGAAAGAAAAAATTATATACTGCATTTTCATAGCTGGTGTATTGCTTTGCAGAAACATTTTTATTTCAATTACTGTATATTTATTTGAAAGGATTTTATTCTCAGAACTGACCATTATCTGTTCAGTTTGGTTTTGAGATCAATCAGCTTGCATTCCTAGCTACGCTGGGTTTTTCCCTGGATACCATTTAGTACAAGCTCCCTCCAGTTCCAATCCAAGAAAATATTTTAATGTTGTCTCCTAGGACAGGCTTTGCATTCAACTTTTTTAACAAGTTGCATTAATGAGAAAACAGTAATAAGGTGAAAAGTAAATATTTATGACTGAAATTCTACAATTTTTTCTCCCCCAAAATTTTGAGAAAAGTACATAAAAGCATAAAAGATAGGAGCAATACTTGTTTCCAGTCCTCTAGAAGAGAATAACATGGAGTGGAATGGAATGGAATGAAATATAGAATAGAATCGAATAGAATAGAATAGAATAGTTTCATTTGGAAGGGACCTAAAATGATCATTGCCTGACCATTTTAGGGCTGACCAAAAGCTAGAGCATGTTATAAAGGGCATTATCCAAATGCTGGTTCAACATTGACACACTTGGGGCATTGACCACCTCTCCAGTGTTTGACCACCCTCTTAGAAAAAAAATGCTTTCTAAGGTTCAGTCGAAACCTTGCCTGGTGCACCTTTGAAACATTTCCATTTCCACACATGCTGTCACTGGATATGAGGGAGAAGAGATCAGAGCATCCATCTCCACATCCCATCCTCAGTAAGATGTAGAGAGCAATAAGGTCATGCCTCAGACTCCCTTTCTCCAAATGGAATGAATCCAAAGTCCTCAACTGCTTCCCACAGGACATTTTTTCCAGCTCTTTCACTAGCTTTGTTGCCCTTTGTGCCAGACCTTCACATCTGCCTGAAATGCTGGAGCCGAGAACTATATAGAGTACTCTAGATGTCTCCTCCCACGTTTCCACACAACCCCAGCCTCCCCACCAGTGTGGCAGCATGGGAAAGAAAAAAGGACTTGCTGTTGTGCAAGCACTGTTAAGCAGTGTCTAAAAACATCCCTGAATTATTAATAATGTTCCCAGCACAAATCCAAAACATAGCCCCATACCAGCCACTCTGAAGAAAATGAACTCTATTGCAGTCAAAACCAGCATACAACTTCATGAAATACATCTGTGTTTTGGCCTTGCCTGACATGTTTTTAAGAGTGATTCACTTCCTTTCCTTTAGTGTTTCAGGAAAACAAAATCAATGTAAGCAAAAGTTGAAAAAAAAAATCCCCTGATGAATAGCATTTCTTTTCCCCAGTTTTCACCATGGCATTTAATTGCCTCCCCAAGCCTGTATTTATTTTTTCATTTTAACCCCATAATAAAAATAAAATTAAGGAAAAAAATCAGAAAACATAAAACCCAGAAACAAAGCAAAACTGAGATTAAAAGATTCTATAAAGAAAGGAACCATCTGTTAGACATGCACAGTTCACTCTGATCATTAGAACATGTCTTGCCTTCCAAGACTTGAATGACCTTATCAGGCATTTACATCTTCCATGGAGCTATAAGAAAATAAAAATTCTATGCCTCAGAAAGGTCCTATAAAAAGCACAATCACAGGCTAAACAAGGAAAAGCTTATTTTCCCAATCTACTGCCCATTGGTAAAAGATATTTTGATTTTGGTGTTGGTTTCTTTTTTTCCTACCCTTCAACTCATATATAGATATATAATTGACATATAGATACCCAGTTCTGCTCCACTGAATGTTATCCATATGAAAAGAGATATATAAGTAAATAAAATTGTTTTACACTTGGGGATGGACAGACTTCAAATACATTGCCCCTTTCAACAGAAGCAATACATTCTGTTGCTAAAAATATTTGGGGATGTTTTTTTCTTTAAAAAATTACTGCCTCTATTGTGACTAAAATTCACTGTAAAATGCCTACAGCTACTGAGGAATATACTGTTATCTAAATGTTGCATTACAGTGAAGTTTCTTTCAAATTCTGATGCTCTTGGGTTTCACACTAGCCAGAAGGCAATTTCAGTGCAGAGCAGCAGATCACACAATGTGATTCTACTTCTAGATCTTATATCACCTGGTAATAAAAGCCCACACCATACAGTTTCTTTACAAGATTCTTAACTGAAAGATACCAAACCTTCTCATATATCAAAATGATCCATGGAATGTAGTTTGTATGACTATTTGATCCAATGTCAAACTAATAAAATTGGTAAAATTCTCTGTTATTTCCAAAGACCAGTCTATTTCATGCAAATGTACTGGTCTAGATTTCCCTAGTGGAAGCTTTTATGTGAAAATGAACATTTTTAATGTAACCCCTAAATTCTAAATTATGGGTACCAACTCTGACAAAAACACCTCTCAGTGGCCTCAGCAGGCAATTATTACCACATTTAATGGTAAAGTCCTTCTGAGGTTTAGCATCAGTGTCAAAAGTGGCAGTGTTAACCAAGATACTTATCAGTAGACCACGTTGCTAAAATATAAGGTAATCTGAGAACAGTAGGATAATTACAGCTTGCTCTATAAGGGAATGTGACAAATTTCATGCATCTGTTATTTCTCAAAGTAATAATGTGGTAGAGGACCTTGTTATATATGTTCTTTCTTCTATGCCTCTCCTTATTTCACTCTCTGTGAACTGGCAAAGCAGATGATGAGGATAAACTTGCTCTGCATACTGGCATATAAAACCTCTGCCCCCTTTCTTTTGCTCATGCCTACCCTATCCTTCATTCTTCAGCTATTAATTGGGTATTATTTTTCCATGTTTACTGTTACTTTCTGACAGATTCAAAGATACTGCTTTTACTACAATGAAGACAAGTGCTTTATTAGGGAGTGTTAATAACTTTTTAGAACAGTAAAATGACAGTGGTGTGTTATCCAGGAAAAACAACACAGGCAGAGTGATTGGCCAGTACTGAAGACCTATGTCTTACAGCAGTTATCAATAAGTAGTAAAATAAGGATCCTGTTAGAATATATGATATCTTCATGGATTATTCTAGGAAAAAACCCAAACAATGTATGTACAAAAGCATACTGAAGCTAGAGAGAAGTCATTAAAGAACACCTAATTACTTTAATTTTGAGCTTTGTACTGAGAACTGGTATGGCTTTCTTAATACACAGCATATTTAAAGCTTTTATTTTTTATTCATACTATAGGATGATCCTTCAGAGTCTTCTTAGGATTCACAAAAGGCTGCTTGTTAAACAAGAAGCAATAACCTACTGATCTCTAAAGAGGGAGAGGATACACAGGCTGTCACTAAACACATCGAAAAGAAGCTAAATCCACAAGCTAATTAAATAAGTGTCTACAGATAAACAGAGGCAGACTAAACTATGCTTCAGAAGAAAATCTCTATGTAGTGCATTCATTACTTCAATGTATTTGTTACCTGAATAAATATAACATTCTTCAGACTCCATTCGTCTTCTGTCTGACTAATGAAATTGCATGCTACAAACTGAGTTAATTATCCTTGCTCCATACTAACCCTGTGAATATCCCCAGGAAAGTATCTGAGGTTTTAATTCAGTGCCAGAGGACCACAAAAAAGAGGGTTGGTAGAATGGCTGTTTTTGGATTGTTATCAGAAATACTTTGACAAATCAAAGCATTAATCCTGCTTATTTCTTTTCACTCTTGGGCACCACATTTCACCTCTGGATAAAGATTTGATCCAGAGGTTCAAAAATCCATTAATTCAAACTTATTTAATGTGCAGTCAAAAAGTTTTTCTGTCTGACCGTTTGTTCTTTTAGTTGAAACTTTTTCTATTAGAGAAACTCTGGAACAAAAGGTTGCCATCGCATCAAAGGCTTCGGGTCATGACTCTGTCTGCTAGCAAAAAGATATTTAAATTGTATTTTTCCTCAGAAAAGATAATACTTACATGTACTTAAAGGCATCCAAAAGCTAGACCTTCAAAGCAAATATAGTGCATCTTTGGAGTGGTGGTAGTGTTACAAAAATCTTCAGATTTAATATTACAATACTTCAAGAAGAGTTACTGTGATTTACTTTCTGCACACTTCCTAGTTTTTTTCAGAGAAATGGGCACTTCGAAAGAGAAGGAAAAATCTTATATATGCAGGTAGCTCTTTTTTGTTGGTGGTGCTGGTATTTGTTTTTTAGATTTTTGCTTGTTTGTTTGTTTTCTTCTTCATCACTCATTGACCATTTCCTTGAGACCACTTATTCCCATTTGTGAAAACTCCAAAACAGCACCTTGGTCATTCAGAGAAAAATTCAAAATTGTCAATTCTCCATTCCATGGCATAAATTCATAATCCTGATATTTATTAGGAATACAAATATTTTCATTTATAGTGAATACAGCTTCAGTATATGGCATTGAATGTAAACAGAAGGCACGGAATGACTAAAAATGTAGCCTATATTCAGAGACGAGCAAGGCTAACAAAATATTTATAGATTCAAAGAAGCTTAAGGAAAATGTAGCCTATATTCAGAGATGAGTGAGGCTAACAAAATATTTATAGATTTGATGAAGCTTAAGGAAAAAAGCTTTGAAATAAAAAGTAAAGAAGCACTCTTAAGCAACTATATAAACTATACTGTATTTGACAAAAATTGATCTTTAAAGCTGAGAACAGTAGAATAGAAGAGTAACCCCATAACAAATAGGGTATGAAAGCCAAAGCAGTGTTGCCAGGCTTGGAAATTGCTGCAATTTAATGACATTCCAGCAGAACCTCAGTAGATCTAAGGAAGCCTGTTCTGGTGAGGTGTACCAGCAGAAGAAACAGAAACTGTACGCATGTTTAGCAGCAGTTAGGCAATATCTTCATTCCCAAGAAGCTGCTCTGAATATTATTCTGACTGAAATGTAATTCTTCATCCCATAATACTGTGGGTTTCATCCAGCTCCTTCTTAACTATTGATATGTTGTTGGCTCCTTAGTGGGCATTTTGAAAGGTTGATCACTGATTGCTTTGTACATATTACAGCAGAAAATGAAGGCTGGGTAGGACATATATTTTTATATCAAACCTCTATTTTTGTCCCTAGTTATGTTAATATACTGGTGTGTACTTTGGTGAATAAACTTTATCAAGTACGAATACAGCATTTCTTAGGTCACATATCTGAGTGCTTTTCACTCACATTAGTAGTGCTATCCAAAATTACTCCAGTTTGCTGTTTTATAATACGTACTGTACTATTTTCCCATTTGTCTCTACTTTATTGTGTTGAAGTGTCTCTGTTGTCTTTCCAGGCTGAGAATCGTTCATACAGTTGTATTGATAAAACAAGAGAGTCAACAGACATCCACATGTCTATAATCGTGATGTGCTGATGACACAGAGAAGCCGTGCCATGAGAGTGACTCAGTTCAGCAAACTAGAGACTGTAAAAAGCATATAGTAAAGTGAATTAGGAAAGTACTCATAAAGTACATGAAAATACCTGATATTTGAATAAAATTATGGTTATTTCATCACCGGAAGAGCATGAAAAGATTCATAATTTCCACAGGAATGTTTTTCAGTGAGTCATACAATTACCTAATCAACACACAAAAAAGAAAATAAAAACTAAAATGTTTAGCATATTGTATCAAAGCCTGGAAAGACATTTTAATCCCTCTCCGCAGACGGTTAAAATAAATTGCCTTAAATAAAATTAATTTGTATTGAAAAAATATGTCAAAATGGGATATCATAAATTATATTGACTGCAAAGTTCACACTTTCAGCCCTTCAAGACTTCTAAAAAATTCTCACTGTTGATATAGCTCGGATGAAATCTCTCCTACATACAGCAGCACAGGAAGGACAGAAAAACAACCCAAATGCAATTTTGTTGAAATATATGAGAAACCCTTCCTTATTCACTTTGATAAGACCATGATTAAGAACAACATTCTGTCAGACCCAAAGGGGAAAAAATATCTGTAATACTGGTGTGATAAAGTATACTGCCACTGTTTCCCCATTAAATATGTTGCAAACATAACTCTTCCTCTGTGATATGAAGTTGAAAATTAGCTTTCATGTCAGTGCTACTAAATTAGAGTAGATTTGTAGCAAGCATAGAATGTCCAAAAACTTAATTAGTTCACTCACTATTAATTGAAAATACCAAAGGAAATGGGTTTCCAGTGACAGAACCCTAAATTTCCAAAGTCTCTGCAGTTCTACTGTATCCACAAGTTCTGCCGAGTTCTGCAGTGCCCCTAGTTCAAAAAAGTTTAAGATAGAGAATTTGTTAATGGGCATTTTGGAAGATTTGTCACTGCTTTGTACATATTACAACAGAAAATGAAGGCACATGGAAAATAAGGAAGTGACTGGGGACAGTCAGTGTGGACTCAGCAAGGAAAAGTCATGCCCGACAAATTTGGTGGGTTTCGACGATGGGACTGGAACATTGGTGGATGAGAAAAGAGAAATTGACCTCATTTATCTGGTCTCGTGCAAAGCATTTGATGCTGTCTTGCTTGCCATCCTTGTGCCTAAAATGAAGACACATGGGTTTGACAGATGGGACACACAGTAGATAAGAAATTGGCTGCATGGTGATCCTCAAAGATTTGCAGTCAATGGCTTGATATCCAAGTAGAGACCAACAATAAGTGGTGTTCCTTGGGCATTGATATTAAGATCAGCACCATTTAACATCTTTGTCAGTGACATGTGCAGTGGGATCGAGTGCATTCTCAGTAAATTTGCTGATGACACCAATCTGTGTGGTGCAGTCCACATGGTGGAAGGAAGGCATGCAAAATCCAGAGGGACCTTGACAGGTTTGAGAGGTGGGCCTGTGAAAATCTCACAAAGTTCCACGAGGCCAAGTGTAAAGCCATGGTCCTGGGTCAGGACAACCCAAAGCACAAATACAGGCTGGGCAGAAAGTGGATGGGGAGCAGCCCTGAGGAGAAGAACTTTGGGACATCATGGATGAAAAGCTCAACATGACACAGCAATGTGCATCTGCAGCCCAGAGAGCCAACTGCATCCTGGCCTGCATCAAAAGCAGTGTGACCAGAGGGCAAGAGAGGGAATGGCCCCTCCACTCGGCAGTTGTGAGACCCCACCTGGAGTGCTGCATCCAGCTCTGGGGTCCCCAACATAGGAGGGACATAGATCTGTTTGACTGAGTCCAGAACAGGGTGACAAAGATGACCAACAGGCTGGACTACCTCTCCTTTGAAGACAGGCGAAGAGAACTGGAGTTATTCAGCCTGGAGAATAGAAGGTTCTGGGGAAACCTGGGATCACCTTCCGGTAACTGGAGACATTACAAGACAGATGGAGAGAAACTTTACAAAGGTGTCCTATAGTGATAGGACAAAGGGAAATGTCCTCAACCTGAAAGACGGTAGACTGACATAGGATACCAGGAAGAAATTCTTCACTGTGAGGATAGTGAATCACTGGAAGAAGTTGTCCAGAGAAGCTCTGGATGCCCCATCCATGGAAGCATTAAAGGATAGGTTAGATGGAGCTTTGAGCAAACAGGTCTAGCGGAAGGAGTCCCTGCCCATAGCAGAGGTGTTGAAACTAGACAATCTTTAAAGTAACTTTCAACACAAAGCATTTAATGATTCTATGAGAGAGGACCTTCTACAGGAGGAAACATAAAAATATGGCAAACCTCTGCTGTTTAAGCATAGGAAGGTTACTGACAATTATGTGAAGTCCTTTAGCAAAAATGAATAACCTATCGAGAAAATGAAAAAGATTCAGAGAAAGTTGAAAATATGCTTAAAAAAGGCAAATTGGGAAATTTCTTCACTTGTTTACAGCACAACAATTCATTAGGAGAATGCTTATTTTTCTGAAGCAGCTACCAGTTTGCTGGTAATGGTTCCCTGGTGAGTAGGAAGCAGACTGATTTCTACATTAAGAGAAAGCAGTTAAAAGTGATGCCAAGGTGAAATGGTTTCTACACAAGAACAGTATTCATATGAGATAATAAAACACTGTGTGATCAAAATAGATCTGAATGCATTTAAACCTGGTTAAGCCATAATTGGTCTGTATTAAGACAACTTGTCTTCTTTTCGAATGTCAGTCTTTCTCTATTATAAATTCAAACTGATAGAAGCAATGAAACCAAGTTTTTTCAGTTGATAGATATTAACACATAATTGAAAATTAAACAAGAAGTTTTAATAGTGTTTCCGAAATATGCCCCTTCCTCCTCAGCATGCTGTAAATTTTAAGTTTCTTTTTTAAGTCTTTTAGTTCTTATACAAAAATCTGGAGAGGCCCTTAATATTTTTATGTCTTCTAACAGGCTAAATGTGAACCTTAATTATATATCATAGACTCATAGAATCATAGAATTATAGAATGTCCTGCGTTAGAAGGGACCAACGCAGGACAAAAATCATCTAGTTCCAAAATCTAGCAACCAAAAATTATCTAGTTCCAAATCCCTTGCCACAGACAGAAAGCCTTCCACTAGACCACATTACTCAGAGCCCCATCCAGCCTGGTCTTGAATGCCTCTAGGCATAAGGAGTCCACAACCTCTCTGGGCAATCTGTTTCAGTACATCATCACCCATACAGTAAAAAATGAATTTATAATATTTAATCTCAATCTATCCTCCTTCATCTTAAAGTCATTGCCCCCTGTTCTATGACTACATGCCCTTGTGAAAAATTCCCTCTACACATTTCTTGTAGGCCTCCTTCCGGTACAGGAAGGCTGCTATAAAGTCACTCTGAAGCCTTCTCTTTTCCTAACAACCCCAAAGCTTTCAGCCTGTCTTTATAGGAGAGCTGCTTGCAGCCCTAGGATCAACTTAGTGACTTCTCCTCTGGACTCGTTCCAATAGGTCCAAGTCTTTACTGAATTTACCCTACTTGATAATTTCATTTAAGCTCATACTTGTTATTTATCTTCCAGTGTCTGATTAAATCACTCTGAAGATCAAGGAGATGCAACAAGTGCCTTTAGATAAACATAACTTAAACAATGCAGACTTAGGTGGGATATCAGACATCTGAATTGGGTTCTGAGACAGGAAGCAAAGATGCCATGTGATGCTCAAAACAATTAAGGCAGTTAAAAGGCCAAATTACAAATAGAAGCGTGAGAGTTATTTTCAATTCTCAATTCTTTATATGTTGTTTATATTTACTGTAGAATTATACAATAGATAGACCCAGATAAAAGTATCATAATTCATTCACAGGTAGCTTATAAAAAGGCATTCATCTCAGCATATTCACTGAATAGTAGTTGAGCACCATTTCCCAGGTGCATTATTCAAGTGAACTATTATGTTTGGGAGCATTTTCAGAGCATTGTTGCGTTCCTTCCAAAGAGAAAACTGTTTTAGAATTATAACTATGTAGCATTAACATGTATTTAACTTATTTTGAAAAAGCATGACCTCTAAAGAATGAAGTTATTTATCCTTATTATTATAATCTATTATGTTCCATCAGGTCATCACAAAGATATTTTATTTTGATACCATGAATATGAACCAGGATTCATATTACTCTGAAATGTTTTCCGCACCATATATTCTATTTTATCAATTTAGCAATGGCTAGACTTTTGGAAATAAAATGTATTATTTGCTTCATGTGAAGTTTAAGATCTCAAGTCAGCAATGCTCTAAGAGCTATGGCACCGATTCAATGGCAACAAATGAGAAACTCTCATTTGGGAATATGTAGGGACAAGCAAAGTTCAATTAAACTATGAAAGGGGAGTAATCATATTTAAAATGAAAGTTTAAAACAGGAAAAAAATCCTTAATAACAAAATCAGATTATTATTTATATTTTTTAGGCAAATGTACATTTTGATTTCCAGAGACTTTAAACACAAGACAGTCAAAAAGAATGTAATTATTTTTATGACTGTTTATTTCACAGAGCTGAAGCTGTAGCTCTAAGGAATGCTTAGCACTTGGCTGTTATGTCTGAAGGGCAGTTTGGGCCACCTTGGATTATATTATGATTCTGAATCTCTTACTTTGGTTTGCAATTCTTTCCCTTGCTTCAAGGCTGGGAAACTTACATGTTACACTCAAAAAATCTTTAGCTTGGTAGAAATTATGGTGTGGGAGGATGGATTGTAGAAGAAGAGAGATAGTGCTGAAGTCAATCTTACCCCTGAGGAGTTGCAGCTGTACTAATTACCAAAGAGTAGGAACAGCTTTGCCTTTAATAGGTCACAGCTATGTCCAATAAGGCCTGCCCTTAACAGGGTGCAGCTGTGTCTGATAAGGATGGTCCAATAAGGATGGGTGTTATAAAAGAGTGGGTCAGCTAGTTGACAGGAGAGTCAGGGAAATGGAATGAGTCAGCTGTGCTGCTGTGAAGACCTAGGGTCAGGCGGTTGTGTCAGGGACAGTAAAGGTTAGTATGTGCTACTAGGGACAGATAGGGTTAGGCGGTCGTGATAGGGACAGGTAGAAGTCAGCCAGCCGTGCGGAAGAGACAGAAAAGGAGTCAGTGCTGCGGGGAGCTGCCCATGAGAACTCACAAACAGAAGGTATGAAAGTCTTACAGTAAGATAATAAACTAATGGTGGCAGTCAGTTCCCATCCACTGTTGACTGATGCCAAGCACCGATGCCGACAATTGGTGGTGCGTACGGGGATGAGTTCCAACATATGGAAGTACTTTTGCAATTTTATTGAACATAATACACACAAGCAATTCACTTTTGGTATTTTTAGTGCCTTCATTAAACTGAAGAATCTCTTAAAAATTTCAAATTCTACCAGCCATGTTATATATGGTGCAAGTAGTTTGCTTTCTTCCACTAATTCTACATGGTAATCTAATTTTCAGTAGTGTAAATCTAATTTTCAGCAATATTCATCTATTTACTCGTTTTGTAAGGCTAGCTGCTTTGTGGGGTTTCTCAGCCCGTTTATATTTAACATGGAAGCACACAGGTGTTTAGGTTCTACTTCAGGTATTATGCAACTTGAATGCAAACAGGAAAAGCACAGTTGGAGCCAGCAAGTACAGCCAAGTAGTTCCAATTCAGGCAAATTACTCAAGATGAAACAGCCCTGAGGTGATGTTGTTTTTGAATTCTTTATGGGGCTCGCAAAAGTGACAGGTGCCTGCCGGCCTACAAATTAGAAAACCTTGATCTGCTTCTAGGAAAATCACAATTCGTGCCTTCTTGTAGTCTAGTCTCAAGAAAAAAATAATGCATATTCAGCTACTCAGATGGAAAGTTGTAGGTCTTTGAAAGGACCAAATCACAGGCTGCAGTGACCACCATGTTTCTTAAAGCTTCTCTGCTTTATAATGACCTCTTAAGTTTGCTATTTTCTTTTTATTGTCATTCTATATGTTGAATTAAGCGAAACAGGTAAAATTCCAAAACCACTTTCCTAGAATTTGAACTAGGCTTAAATGTGACTAATGCATACGCCTTGTGTATGGAAGGTTGTGCCTTATAGGAGATATGCGTGGAAGTATATTGAAGTGATTCTACTTTAGTATTTTTAAGACCGTATGAGGCATAGTATCCCACTGCAATTTCTTAAAGTTTGCTTAGGCCAAGTACAAGGAACTCTTATTTGCCCTAGCTGTTCACCAAATTTGTGTCTGTAAGACACAAAAGTGTCAATAGGTGACACTTAAACTTTGTTTTTGAATGCTGCTGCAAAAAGTGGCTTTGGCCCTGTCTCAGTCACACCAGCCAAAATGTCTCCTACTGGCTCAAGTCAACATCAACCTCCTTGAGGCCTCACCTGGACATAGCTATCCCGCAGAATTCTAAGATCTTTTAACTTCCATGCCTCCATGGTTTTTTTCTGAAAAAAAGTACTTTAACACATCTTTCTTAACTTTATTTGTGTTTGATGGGTAAACCTATCGGGCAGCTCAGGAATAATAGAATTTTACCACCTGTTGCCACAGTTTAGCAATTTTAGATAGCTTCATATAAATGTAGATAAAAAGCCTCTTATAATAAAATACCATTACAGTAGAGTTCTTCTACAGTAAGCCAGAAAATCCTAACGCATTTAGTGATGTTTTACACCCATTTGTTTTGTCTGCGAGCAAATCAGAGCAATAAGTGTGCCTACCTTTGCTCAAAAGTCAACATCTTCAGAAGAAATTTTGTCTGAAAAATTGAGGAAAAGTGCTTTACCTATCTCATATAAGCTAATATTGATTGTTGGTCAATAAAAATATTTTTTTAATGAAAGGTCAAGTCTATTCTTCTAAGCTAAGCATAACATGGAAATAATTCTCGGCATAAGTGTCTCAAAACTTCTATATGTACAGAAAGAATTTCCAAATGGCCATTTCAAAAGCTGAAATATTAGCATGAATTAAAAGTCTAAAAGAAGAAGAAAGAAGAGGATCTATGGGATACACACTCTTTGGAACTAATTCAATAATTCTAAAGTAATTAGAATGTCTCCTCTCTGGAAAGCAAAGCATGCTAAGCTACCTTGGCACTCTATTAGGGATGAGCATATAATCAGGTACAATAAAACTGAAAAAAAGCTTTATTAAGGATTCCAAATATGAAATATAGAAATAAACTGTAGTGTCATTTGCAGCGATGTACCAAAAAAAAGTCTGCTCCTTCTACTGCAGACATTTTCATCATAATTAAATATTTATTTTCTTAATTGAAAATTTCTAAGGAATCTTTCCAGTCTTTCTTCAATATGGTGCAAAATACCTAGTTTGATTTATCTTAGTGTTTCAAAACACTTTAGTGGGACTTTTCTGTTCTGACCACATGGCATAAGTATTAACACTTCCAAATTATTTTTACAACTGAATTTATAGTAAGTTGAATAGATGGGTGAAAGATTGGTTTGTTTTTTTTTTTTTTCAAACTAAGGGCAATACTAGACTTTTATTTGTCTTTCATTCATTTTATATGTGTAAAATAGCTGTAGCTTTTCAGAAAACATGGGTATTTGAGGAAGCATTTTATGGCTTGACTTAATTAAGAAGCTGCTGCAACTACAAAAAACAGTTACAAAACTGCCAAACACAAAATAGAGCATGTGGTGAAGACCATGGTGAGGTGGGCTGTCCTGTGCAGCCCATGGAGGCTAATGGTGGAGCAGGTATCCAACTGAAGCCCCTGGAGGACCCCATGTTGGAGCAGGTGGATGAAGGAAGGAAGCCATGGGAAGTCCACGATGGAGCAGATTCCTGACAGGACCTGTGGCCTGGTGGAGAGATAGGATCTCTCACTGGAGCAAGTTTGCTGTCAGGACTTGTGACCCTGTGAGGAACCCATGCTGGATCAGTTTGTGAATAACTGCAATCTGTGGGAAGGACCCCTGTTAGAGAAGCTCAGGTAGAAATGTCTCCCACAAGAGGGACCTCATGCTGGAGCATGGGGAAAGTATGAGGAAGGAGGAGTGGATTAGACAGCATTTAATGAACTGGCCACAATCTCGATTTCCCATGCACATGTGCCACTTGGGGGATAATGGTAGAGAAGTCAGAAGTGAAGCTGAGCCCAGGAAGAAGGGAAGGATGGGAGGAAAGTGTTTAAAGATTTGATTTTACTCCTTATTGTTCTGCTTTGATTTGCTTGATAATAGACTAAATTAATTTTCTAGAGTTTGTTTTGCCCATGAGAGTAATTGCTGAGTGATCTCTCCTTGTCCTTATCTCAACCACTGAGCTTTTCATTGTATTTTCTCTCCCCTGTGGAATTTAGAATGGGAGTGAGTGGCTTTGGTGGGCACATAACGTCCAACCAGGGTCAAACCATGACACTCCTTAGAAGATTTCTGTAGGGTAATGGTTGCTTAATTAGATCCCATAACAATCTGTGGTGTTTGAGAGATCTAAAGTATTACTGTAGGTTGATGAACAGTTAATCTTGTTTCTCCAGCTGAAAATTCTTTTAAAATAAATATTTCACACATTCAGAGGATTACATGCAACCATTCAAGGTGTTCCTTAAAGTGTGTTTGTAAATTATTGATAAATATTTGTGTAACAGCCTGTTTCTATCCATCCTGCCGTCTGCATATAGAGAATATACCAGTATGCAGTCCTTTGCAGTTTTCTTTCAGAGATCAGTGCAAAGAAGTGACACCAAGCAGGGAACAAGGACAAATTTGTATGGAAGTTGAGAACAAACCTTAATTTCTTGTAAATATATTTATCTTTCTACTGTTTTTTTTTTTTTTAAGAATGTAGAGACAGTTTATTATGTGGTATTTTTTTTTGTCATTGCTGTTTGGCTGTCGGCTTCAATTTAGTACTGCACTACTACTTCATAATAGCCCTCCAGCAGACCTAGCTGAACACAGATACCAATCTCAACAAATCTAGCTGAAACAGGACAGAAAAAAAGTAACTTGCAGACCAAAGTGACCCCTGTCTCAAAGACTATAAACAACAAGCTAGCTTCAAGAATCAAAGAAGAGTAACAAGAGGGAAATCAAAGCCAAATGACGAACACAATATTGTATTGCACCCATTATGATACCTTTACCAAAATGGTTGCCCATGGACTATGGCAGATTAGGAAATACTGCTTATTCTACTGTGAGAAGTAGGGGACATAAAACTTGTACAGTACCTTATTATTTCCCAGCTGCTATGATAGCTCACTAGGATCACAAGAAATTTGAAAGTTGTCATAATTTACATTTAAGAGAACAGCCTGAAGATAGTCTATTCAGCTTATTCATTCAGCTCCTTCCTAATACCCTTATGCATATTACCTGCTACTCCTCTGTAACTTCTCTGTTTTATCCTCCTTGATGCTGGAACTGAAATATGTGGATAACAAGATGCCCAGTATTTTAGCGGTGACAAGCCTTGCTGCCTTCCATTCAAAAGGAAGATGTTCTCTAAAAATATTTTACTTTTGAAAGAGTTCTTTTTCCATGTGCATATCAAACAGTCAGCAAAAGCCATGGTATTGCTGCATTCAAACATATCCTCATATTGAAGCTTTCAATTCACCTGAAGAAGCAGGCATCTGATATTAATATTCCACAACACAAAAGATTTTTAAAAATCTACGAGTCAGTGGTGTGACTAAAAGAAAATTGTTTCCCCACACCTCTTTCCCCAGTACATTATAAATAATTTCTTGGTTTAAAGCACAAAAATAGAAAGAGGAAAGAATAATCCTGTAATTACTAGAAAATTACTAGTTTAATCCAGCAAATTTTATTGTTTAAACTTTATTGTATTCCATTCTCACCCTCCCACATTTCATCTCAGAAAGGACAGAGACCCTGTTCAAGCCTCAGAAACACAGACATGAATTGTAATAATTCTTTGTACATTGATGATGCACAGCTTTTAATTTCATTTGAGTTAGCCAGTCTGTCATTGTTTTCCTGATATTAATATCCAGTTAACATTTCTTCTTGTGTATTGTGACCATAAACTCTCTGACTGACGGAAATATATGTAGTGGTATTTTGGAGAAAAAAAAAAGGTAAAAATAGCTCAGCTGACCCTGAGAAAACCTCTGTGTATTGGTGCAGCTTTAATCACAACAGATGACCTCTGGAAGTATTTTTCAAACCCTTTAATTCTGTGAGCTATGATTCCATACTTCTGTTTTAGAATATTTCAAAAATGACTCACATTCTTTCAAAGACTTAAGAACAATGCTGGAAAAGGAAGAAAAATTGAAAAGGTAAAGATAATATTCAGGTTGACATGAATTAGTCAAAAGTGCATGTTTTAGTCCTTAGCATTATATTTGTCACAATTTCTTTCCCTGGAGTTCCTCAGATCTCATAGTGAGTGCACCACAGAAATATCGAACACCCAAGAAAAAATGCAAAAATATTTCTCTTTCTTTCTTCTACTCACTGAGAAAGCACTTGATGAGATGGAGACAAAAGGGCCAAATATAAATCTGTGATGATGGAAAGGATAAAAGTTCATTATAGACATAAAGTCCTGAAATAACATTCCCAATAATATTTCCTCAGCAAGTGATATGCCTTACACACATATGACAAAAGAAAAGATTTCACCTTTAGTACTCTTTCCATTCACTTTCTCCTTTGTCAGTAAGCTCTTGCTTTTTGTCTGTTTGCTGCTGGGTTTTGACAGTGAATTAATCACCAGCTGTGACGCAGTCATCTGCAGTCTGTGGTGCAGACTCAGATGGCCTAATTTCCACCTGGGGATTTTTCCAGCAGTCTTCTACTGGTTTAGTGCTTCTAAAAGTCTGAAGCGAGTCAATAGAAGGGCACTGCATCTGGAGTGGAATCTGGACCTCAGTGCACTTCTGCTTAGGGATTTGATTTCTGCTTGATTTCCTTCAAAGCTGTGTTAACATCATTGCACCCACAGTTCCTGTGAAGTAATTTCAAGAAGCCTGAGACCACCAGAAGCACAGCTCCTTCTCTAAAGGATGTTTTCAGAGGAGGACTTTTTCAAGGCCAAATTCCCTCCAATATACAGCACAATCTGTCTTCTACTTTTACTAGAGACAATTAAAACAGACATAAATATGACTTTTTTTCCCATTTCATCCTATTCCCCTTTGTCTGTAATAGGATGGAAGTATATTTAATCATATCTAAGAAGAAAGTTTGTCTTAGGTATAAATTCCATTTTTTTCCAAAGCTTTCAGCATTTGATTTCCACTAGCTGAATCGGATCCCTTACATTTCCTCTCAACTCCAGAGTTTATTAAATTGATTCTTCTTTTTGTGCAACATTTGTAAAGATTAAAAAATAAAAAAAGAAAGAAAAAAATAACAACCAAATGCCAGAAAACTACAAAACCCCACAAACCAAACCCAAAAAATTGCAGAACAGAATTATTGTGCTGCATATATTTTACTGCTTGTAGAATTCCATAATTAAATCCAGTTTCTGAATTCCCAGGGTCTAAACACCAGAGCACAAAATACAGAGAGACATTTTGGTGTGGCTGTGACTCATATTCCTTCCTCAGCTACTAGAGGATATATTTGAATTACCATATCCAGAAGTTTTCTGAGAGCCTTGGAATCCACGTGCTTGGTCCCCTCTCTGTAACAGACACGACAGAGCTATTTTTTTGCTTCAGGCTTAAAAAGGAAACCTGAATACACAAAACAGAAGCAGGCTGTTACATGCACTAATTTATTTTGGCTTCCAGTTATGATTTCCAAGAATTTACTGGAAATATGATTACAGCCAAACCATAACCTAATGTCTTGAGTGGTTTCTCACCTGCTTCTTTACATAAGGAAGAAAATACATTTTTCTCCTTGTTCTTTATCTGTCTTGTCTATGTGAATCCATATCTTGTAAGTGTAAATATATCTGATTACAATGAACCAAGTGCAAAATGAGAAGAACAATGGGACCACACAAACACATGCAGCTAATCTCCCACATAAGTGTTTCTGGGATGTAGGTCTTAGATTGTAAACAGTTCAAGGCAAGAATGCTCTCTTGATAAGGGGCATATTCGCCTAAGGTAGAAGATTTGATTCAGACTAAGCATTACTACTACCAGTCACTTGTAACAATGAATCTTATATTTATAATTACATGGAACTCAAAACTGTGCAACTGTGCTTGGACAAATCTAATTTATTTGATAATCATCTCTGTTGGTATTATTAAGAGTTTTTTGCAAAGGTCAGGCAGGACATAAACTCATTTAAAACCCCTATTTACATTAGTTTCTTTTATTTCCCCAAAGGCATGAATGAATTGCTTACAATTTTAACTTTTCATTTTGCCTGAATAATAGAGAGAATACATGACAAAATGTTTTATTGCTTTTAGAACATGAGTCTAACATTCTTGCTAATTTTTTTAAACCTAAAAAGCTCTATTAAAGTGAAATGCATGTTTCCATTCTTTGATGTATGGACTGTATCAGCTAATTATTCCTTTCTAGACAAAGTAAATTTTTAAGAATATCATAGGTTATACTTCATTCATCTGGAGCCTTGAAGCTTGTTTTCTGCTGAAACAGAGATCAAGTGAGGCCTTTTTTCCGTCACAGTCATTGTTCTGATGGTTAAATTGTGTACATACAGGAAAGTAATGTTCCTTGTTTCAAAATTTCTGGACACTTCAGATTCTTAGTATGTGTTCTATGTACTATATTGTTCCACATTTTAAGCTCTTTTTCTTTCTATACAGAAGAGAATTATTTATTTTTTTGTCAAAACATATATTTTGGAAATCTTTTTAATTAACTTTCACTTTTCTCTTTGACTAAATTATAATGATGTAATTATTTTTCATGTGCATATATGATTTTATCTGTTAAAATTAAATAAAACTTCCTTAAAACTTATGAAAACTAGCAGATTTACAGTGAATGTAAAGCAGTTGAATTTATGAGTTTGGTAAATATTTAAAAGACAGGAATATGTCTTCTCCCTCAGGCTGCATCAACTATATACCCTTTGCACTTCTTACTTTCTTTTACATAATGTTATCAAAACAAAGTAGGATTATCAGTGGCCAGAGAAATTACTCCTATTGTTTTCTTACAGTGTTCTGATTTCACATGCTTTAATCACTAATTGGTATACACTAACATTTTTTTTAACCTTCCAGCAGTCTTAGTGACTGGATCTTTTTTTCTATTGTCTGAGTCACTTTAATGCTTCTTTTCTGAGTTTCTATTTTCACACCTCTTCTGCCATTACCTTTTGTGTTTGCTTTTGTTCAAGCCCTGAGTTGTAACAGTTTGACAGACACTTTATCATTTTTGCCCCATCTGTGATGAATGGAGTCCCTGATAAACATATCAATTTATTGATATAGAACAATATAGGCTTTCATTTTAAACCAGTGGTGCATTTTATAGTTGACATGTACTCTCTGTGGAAGCACTACCCCTGTCAGTTGTCTTCAGTTTCCTTTTCTAGTGCAGATAAAACAGTTTTCAACCTAAAGTGCTTTGAAAAGCAGTGGACTGCTGCTTTGACCTATGGATGCCCTGCAGTCCCTAGACACTGGAAGACACAAAGACCTACAAAGGATTTGTTTCAGTTTACAATGGTATGAGAGAGCACTCACTTTGTTTAGGCTTGATAGTCCATGATCCCTGCTTATTTTTTGCCATTGCTGTCAGTTTAGGTCTCCAACTTCATACTCAACAGAACTTAAGTAACACTCAAGGGTTAGAAGATTGTATGCTATTAGGAAGCATCTGCCCTGTGTAGGTTAATGCACCCTTAAACCCTTCCATGAAGAGCTCTGACTTGTGTTTCTGCAGGAAAAGGCAAGGCAGAAAAATATAGGTGCAGCTTTCCCTTTGGGTTTCAGCTATGTCCCCTTACTCATAAAACAAAGCCTGCATCTATAGACTCTCACCCAGTTACAAGGGATGGTTCTTACTTTCTGGGTCAATTAGTCTTCTTCATTACATCTGTCCTTCTATGATGCCTCTACAGTTCAGCACCACTTTCCAAGTTAACCTACAGTTTTCTCTTTTTCTCTACTGTTAGGAGGAAAGGGTTAAAACCAGAAGATTTTGTGAGGAGGGGGAATAGTTTCAGATCATAGTGACCTTGCAGCTGGCAATGCTAATAATATTGGTGTGAGAAAATTCCATTTATTATGCCCAACGTTGTTCATCCTCTGCCTATTTTGAGAGGTAGAATTCCTGTGTAGAGACAACACACTCTCACAGACATGTGTGAGCCTTCTGCTGGGAGAGAGGAATCACAAAAACACAGCCTTGTGTTTAACTGCAGATGCCTTTTGTAATATTGGGGCAGGCAGTGAACTTCCCTGCCCCAGCCTTTAGGATGAACTAAATCTAATGGAGTCTGTGACCCCATGTGTCTCTGATGCCCAATATTGTTAGCAAGGTAATGAAATAAATCTGCTCTTTGCATTTCAGCTGTAACTTGGTGGTTGTCCTGGCTACCTGAATGCATCAATTCACAGACCTACTCATTTCATCTCGGCTGTAGATGTTTCAGAACAGATGTTTCCCATACAAAATGGAAAATATTCAGCTTCTTCATTGATGTAATTGAAATCAGCTTTGACCTGGTCATTCATTTTGTTTGGGTAACACTTGTTTTCCCTGTATGTGTCCATCAGACACGCTTTTTTTTTTTTTCAAATAGAAGGAAAAAGTTCCCAAAATACTGTGTAAAAAACTTCAGGAAATTGCATATATATTATCTAAATACTCAGGTATTTTTATATCTGTTTTGACCATTATTCAGGATTGAAAGGCAAATACTGTCATTTTATACCAGGTAAAAGAAGTGAATTTATACATTTGTAAGCAAACATTATGATATTAGCTATGTCAACAACTTGAAATTGAGATGTCCACTTTAAGCTATCATGCTGCTATCAGATGATATTTAAAGTTGTAAATTTGAAATCAAATATCTAGTTCAAACTAGAAACTTCTTAGAACAGAAGACTTGTGATCAACAGAAGCATAACTTCAGAATATCCCATAGAAAAGTGTAGTGTTTTAGTACAGGGGATGAAAAGAACTGGAATAAAATTGCAAAATTTGAGAAGAATAATATTTTGGTACATTTGTCTGATGATCAATGCATTTCTTCAGCAACGTCGTGGCTTCTGTATGAACAAAACTGGACTGTGTAAAGCATACTTTGCTTAGTCTTGCATGAACACTGTTGAACCCATGTATTAGTAGGGAATTCATAGGAATTCAAGGTACCAAACACAATTAGACCAGGATTTCATGATAATGAATAGGAAGAATTTACTTGACAGGCAAATGGCACTAAAAACCGCAAAGAACTTTGAAAACCCCATATGACATGGCAATTTCTTTTTCTACAGGCCTATTTATGAAACTTATATATGTGATGATTATGTAACTAAAGAATGATAATGTAAAGAAATATTATGCAAATTTATGGAATGATGATTCTTTCAAAGAAAAAAGAGGCAGGTTATTTATTAAACTTACCAGATTTCAGCTTCTAACTTTCAAGAATTTGGGATACGGCAAATGGAAACCTTTTCATTAGCAAAAAGTATGGAAGGTAATTGGACATCAGGTTTTAATCTAAATGTTTTATGAAAATTTATGGTATCTACTATTCTCAGGCCTGCCAAAGAATCAGGATTAAATCATAGACCTATAAATCTATCTATTAGCTTTGAAGATTTGAGAAATACCAACAATTCTAATAACTAAATAAACTGCTAAAATAGTCTTATTCAGCCCTAAATAAAACAAACATCAGTTAACAACATGATTACAGAAGTATGTTTGCCAGAGCACAGCTCTGTTTAACAGCTTGCAGAAATTGTTGCTCTACTTGGACTGATTCAACAAAACAAAAACCAAATTAAAACAAAACAAAAAAGAAACACTGTAAAGTGTTAAAAAGCTAGTGTATTACTTATACTGGTATATCTTTAGGGAAAAATGAATTTATATGCTAGTCAGAATGTCTTCTACATCAAGCCTGCAGCCAAATTCCACCTAAAATAATGTTACTAGACATTGTACTTGCAGAATCTACATGATTACCCAAGCCTGCTACCTTCTGAAAAGTTGTTGAAGATCTCTGTGTTTCTCAAAATTTGCTAGCAGCTATATGATTATATAATGTGAGTCACTGGAAACACTTTGAGACCTGTATCACAACAGGTATATGGAGACATACCTGATGACATTAGGTAATCCAAGCTGAAAGGGAAAAAAAAAAAAAACAACAACAAAAGAATGGAAGATAATCCACCTAGATTTCTGCATGTTACAGCAAACTTCATTGTCAGATTGCCAATGGAAGGGATCAAGGGTAAAATTTGATACTGTGGAAGACAGTCATAGAAGGGTCTGAATCCACATTAGGCAGGACTATTCTCTAAAAATGTGTCTCAAATGTAATGAAGAAATGTGTCCTTTCAGTGTATCTAGTACTCAGGTTGGTGATATAAATGGTAATAATATGGTATTTCAAACCCTCATGGAAATAAGATGCGGTGATTCGAAAAAAAAAGAAATGCAATTTCTAAATGTTAAAACCAGGATCTTGGGTAAATAAAACAGATAGAGTTACTGATGCAGTGTATCAACAAATAATAAATAATCAACCAGTCACCAGATCAAATAATAAAATCATTACTGAAACATAAATATAAAATGTTTATTTTATAAAAATAAAATATTGATTTTCAGAAGGGAAAAAAAACCAACAAAGCAACAAGGTAATGTTTTAAAGTTAGAATTGGGCCATGAGTTTAAAAGGCAACCATAGCAAAACCATGTGTTGACCCTCAATAAGACTGAGAACTATGTAATTTTTTAAAATCTCTATAAACTCAAATGAAAATATGTGAAGAAATACTTAAAATAATAATAAGGTCAAATATTAGACATGATTACCAACATTACTTTACCAGACAGTGATATACAACGATATTGATGTTATTTTATTTATGCTTATTTTGGTAAGCCATGAAGGTTCAAGAAAATGAAGGCCATGGAATACAGGGGACTTGAGTAAATGGAGCTGATTTGGAGTAAACTAAACTTAATATTAATTCACTTACATGTAAGGTGTTTAATTAATCTCATATCAAATGGAACACTTGAAACTAAGGGAAAACTCATAGGCTCGCCAGCTGTAGGACAAATTATCTCTCTTTCTCAAATAAGATAAGTTTTTGTACTGTTATCAAAGGGGAAGAAAATCCAGGGACAAGGTTCCCAATTAACTATATTCCTCACAACCTCAAAATCAGATTGCACAAATGTAGCAGGAAAAGATCAGAGGCAAAACCTGTATTTAAAGGGTTAATCTATTGTCACAACAGAGTAGTCTCATGGTGACTTAATGGCCACGGAGACAGGCAACCTTCCTCTCTTGTACTCGGAAAGTACCTTCTTCTCTTGTTTCTTGAAAGAGCAAATTTAATTTAGGACCCATTTTAGCTCTACTGCTTCTTACACCCAAACTAGTGTATTTAGAACTAGATTGCACATCTTAGGTGGTACTAGCCAGTTATTCTTGAGGTTTCTGTCTCTACAGTTCCACCAATGCATTGGTTTTTTCTGCAAAATATCCCACAGGAAATAGATTTTTAACTTCGGAAAACTGGACTTAGGATAAGATCTGCAGAGCCCTTTGGTAACCCACACTGGTCAGAATCATTCTGGGGAAGTCCAAGGGCCCACTCCTGTTCCACAAGCAGTTAAGTTCCCCCAAAAGTTGTGTTACTATGAAATAACACAGAGCACTGGAATGTCTTTGTTGGAATCATTCACACAGGAACGACCACAAAAAACACTAAAATAAAAAAACACCAAACAAACAAAAACCCCACAACATTTTAGTTCAACCAATAGCTTTTCGAAATGATACTAGAAATATCTTCACCAAAATCAAAAAGGGACAAACATGAAATTGATGATGTCCATACTAACTCTACCACGTAGTTCATTCAAACCTCAAAACAGAAAGTGCATTTCTTATGTGGAGGCAAAAGAAGCACGAGTAGTACTGCTTCACAGTCTGCCACCTTTTGTACTGCGCAGATTTCAATTTAACTTTGAAATGTCAACACTTTACACACTGTCTTTCAGAAGATAAATTAACCCAATTCTTTCACTTCTAAATAAGAAATCACCCACTTAGTAAACAAAATATATTTGGGTATTTTTCCTCAGCTATATATGTCATAAATGGTCATTCCTGTTAAGAAAATGCTGGGTCATGTGATATCCCTGAAAGGAGAGGAAAATACATCATTCCCTGCTTTGAAATTTATCTATTCTAAGCAAAGAAATTTCTAGGAGTCCCAGGATCTGGCAGTTAAAGGAAGGGAGTCAGATTTCTCAAGTTCAGTCAAATGCACTTGGCCAGATATCTGGTAAAAAGACGAAAGTCTCAGAAGATCTGAGAGTTTCCATACAAGCATAGTCTTCTGCAGGCACAATCTTCTGAGGGCAGCAGATGGCCAGGCTTGGCTAACGTTCCTCCTAGCCACCAGAGAAGGTTCTGCAGTAGATGGGATTTAGGAAGACATTGAGCTGACTGAAGAAAAACCTGGAAATAAAGGATCATCCCACAAAGAATCCTACATTAAATCACTTAACTCCCCTATAATCCATCAAGTATTGATGAGTCATTATCATATGAGAGGATTAAGAATCAATCTTAGCAACAGTGAATACCTTCTTATACTGCACAAGGAACCATTTCCAAAGGCGTAAAATGATACATTTAAAACATTCTTCTTAAAAGTTTTGTATTTCATGTTCATGAAACTTGTGAGCAAGTTCATTAAACTCGTGAGCAAGAGAGCAAGGCTTTCATTTTTGTGTAGACATTGTCCAAGGCATTGCACATATTTGTAAGATGGTGAAGGAAAAAAGAAAACAATGTCTGTTTGATTTGCACCAAAAAGAATTTGATTTCAGAACTTATATCAACAATATACAGTTAGGCAAAAGTTACATATTTAGAAAAAAAATTATTTAAATGATGAAATGTTCTGGAGTTCTATGCTCATTCATTGATTTGTTACTGTGTGAACTTAGACAAATCATTTAAGCTATGTCTTCATCAATGCAAAGATAGTGAAATGCTTCTGACCTCGTATGCTCAACTGAAATTCTTGCCTGCAGAATGCCTCTATACAGGGTTAAAAATGTATATAGTCACCTATGTAATTTGTCAGAATACAATGTCTTTCTTCATTCGGAGATCTATTAAAAACTTTCTCTTACATATTTACAATGAAAATTTGTTTCTGGCCAGAGACTGTCTTTTGCCCCGATTATATGCATCTGAAACAGGGAGAATTTAATTTGATTTGGGATATTTTATGCCACTACAAAAAAGAATTAACATTTCTTTTTCTGCTTATACCTGTGTATGTTATGAAGGGGAAAAATTTTCCACTAATTCTTTAACCTTTAAAGTATATTTTGTCATCATGCTACTTTTATAGCCAAATATTTATAGCAAAACAGATACGAAGTAAAATATAATTTTTACTTTCCTAGCAAGGCTTTAATTTTTATAGATTCAGAAAAGGCAGAATTGAACATCTGTAATTTTCACTTAAGCTGGTTAAAGTAAATATTCTTTCTGAAAGCAATTTGTTACAAATATCTTTGAAATACCCAGCATTTGAGAAGATATTTGACTTGTAGTTTCTTCTACTGGGGGAAGCTCAGGGTCTTAGTAGTAAATTATTTGCCAGTTGAGAGGAAGCCAGATGTTCAGAAATATTCTCTGCTGCTAGAGTTTTTAAGAAATATTTTATCTATGTACCAGAATTAGCAATTAGTATTCAGTAATCTACTCTTCAAACACCAGTGGTATAAACCTATTTGCTTTAAAAATTATTCATATATGAGAGAGGTGGAAAAAATCATCGAATCCCTAGTGTTATGGGAAAAACTCTTAGTTAGACTTTAATTAGAGCTTAGCAGCCATTTAATGAATGTGTCCTCAAAGCCTAATCCATCAAACTGTAAGTAGCATTATCACTGGTTTAAAAACTATGTATTAACAAAAAGTTTTACAAAAATTGTACAGAAGAGCACCAGGGAACTGCGGCACTATGAATTCCAAGTCTGTGAGCCAGGTCTGGTTCCCTTGGAGAATCAAATTCTGTGAATGCAGCTGGAGTCTGACTTACTGTAAGCAAGCTGGGGGCTGGTCTAATGCTTTTGATTCTTAGAAGTGTAAGATGATATCTTGGATTATCACAAATAGTTTATGAAAATAAAATTAACTACCTGCTGAAGTTTATAGAATAATTATGAAGATTTCCTGTTAATTTTTAAAAAATATTTCAATAATTGATAATTGGCACTCAGAACCTTAGTGAAATCATAACACTGAAATCCTAAGTACTGGAGTTACTGCTACTTTTTAGAATAACTGCAATTAAAACATAAAACCATGAAATATATATATATATAAAAAAGCTGGATTTTGCAGAGGAAAAACATGCTTTTCTGAGCTACTAGGATCATTAGAAAAGTCTTTAAAGAGAAGCATTAGAGAAAAATCTATACTGATCAGAATTTTAGGAGAAGAATTAATGTATTTGGAAGAGAGGACAGAGATAATGTGTGTAAATTGTAGAGAATGCATAGATCTGTTGCACCCATGAACTAGAAACTTACTGAGCATAATGTAATTAATATTACCTTGCCTTGGACATGAGCAATCAAAGTGTGGCTGCATCTCAGAAAGCTAATTGAATCTTGAACTGCATCACACAAAGAAGTGTGATCAAAAGGTGGGGGAGGTGATTCTGCCTCTCTGCTCTAATGAGGCCCTAGGTGGAGTGCTGTATCCAGGACTGGAGCCTTCAACATAAGTGCAGGAACCTGCTGGAGGGAGTTCAGAGGAGGGCCATGAAGATGATCAGAGTGTTGGAGCACCTTTTCTATGAGGAAAAGCTGAGAGAATTGGGATATTTTAGCCTGGAGAAGAGAATGCTCTGGGGAGACATTATAGCAGCCTTTCAGTTCCTGAATGGGGCCCACAAGAAAGATGGAGAGGAGCAATTTAAAAGGGCATGTAGTGATAAAACAAGGGGTAATGTCTTTAAACTGAAAGATGGTAGGTTTAGATTGGTTATTAGGAAGGAATTCTTTATTGTGAGGGTGGTGAGGCACAGGAACATGTTGTCCAAGAGAAGCTGCGGATGCCCCATCCCCAAGTGTCCAAGGCCAGGCTGGATGGAGCTCTGAGCAACCTGGTCTAGTGAAAAAGTATCCCTGTCCATGGCAAGGCAGTTGCAACTGGATGATTTTTAAGGTCCCTTCCAAACCAAACCATTCTATGATTCTGTGATTAAATAATTAACTCCCAAAGCAATTAACATAAACAAAACTGATGTAATTACCCTGAAACATTGTCAAGGTAATATAGGAAGAAATCTGTCATCTCTTTTTTATTACTAAATTAGTAGTAGTCGACAGAGAATCTTTGGATTTAGTGGAAATTTTTTGTACATAATGCAGGCAAGACCTTGGAAAGATTTTGAAATGCTAATGCTAGAATCCTTCAAGGCTTGAGGAATGTGCTTGCCAGCCTGCATTAAGTCTTCCCTTCATACCTTTCTCCTGTGGTATTTTAGCTTCACTGTACAGCCAAACATTGTGACTTCAGAAGGCTTTGTATTATTCTGGGGGTTTAGCTGTTATGTTACTGGCAAAATGTGGCATGTATTATAACAAGATTTGAGGCCATGTAAGTAACTATTTTCAAGAAAGTGATTCATTGTGTATCAAGTTTAAGAAATAAGCCTCCAGTTTAGATCTTATGGATAAATGTTGATACAGGGCTTGCTCCTGATAGTTATCATCTGTTACCTTCCTCTGCCTATGAGTATGATGTATTTTTTTCCTACACTTTTTCTTCTATTTCCTGGCAAATCCAAAATAATGATAATAAAAAATATCCACAAATGAAAACTATTTGTGTTTGTATAAACCAGCTATTGGTGCATGCTGGTAAAGCTCCAATACAGTTGATAGCATACATAAGTTCAAGACATTTAAATTATTAACTGTACCATTCTGTCCATACTTCTCTTTTTATATAATAATGGATTTTGTTTTGTTGAGACCTATGACACACAAATCCATGAAGACCAACAGATAAGTGTGGTGTTTGAACAGGAAGTGCTGAGAACTGACATGTGGGATAGTTGTAATGTAAAAGATTATATGTACCTCATTGTGCATTGGTTGTTATGTCAATCATCCTTAAACATAACCATAAGACCTAAAATCATAAAGCAAGGAAACAAATACCTGCCTGCACAGGTATTTGTCTCTGAGAGATCACTGGGGGTATATAGTGGTTTTTAAATTTTTTAGAAAAAATTAAGTGATCAATGTTTTCACATTGCCAGTTTGTGCAGAGATATGCTTGAGATATACTATGTTACCTCTGAAAATCCATCGCCTGCAAAATCTTTGCCCACATAGTTCAGCAAATTGAGAACAACTTTTCTGTCTGTGGCAAAATCTCCAGGAACTGCTGCATAACATTGCTTTGTGAGAAATGTCATCGTTTGAAGTATTTTTTTTTTTTAAACAAGAAACTTCATAGAGGTATTCCTAGATGTCCAGTAAAAACTACCACTCTGTTAATCATGCATACATGACTCCCATATTTCTTAACTAGAATTTCAGCATATGAACCAGATTAGGCATAATTTTAAAATATGGGTTTTTTTTTAATGCAGGTTGCTCATGTTCAGTCACAACAGACTGAATTTCAGATGTTAAGTATTCTACTTCTAACAATGACACTGCCACCTCAAGCTTCAGGTTACAACCCTTATGCATAATAGCAAAATAGATTGACATTATATGAAATGGAATTTAAGAATGGAATTTGGGATGATGGAGGAGGGAGACAAAACAAAAGAAGCCCAACACTTCACACGTCAACTTAGATCGGAGTTGGTCATAAATAAGTATCAAATATGATTTAACATTTGTTAGCAGACTGTTAAGGAAAACATGATGAAACCAAAACATTATTCCCCTGGAAACTCTTCTTTAACTTACAACTCTGCATTCAGGCTCAGATTTCTGTAAAACTGAATACAAAAAAATGCTGATTGCAACTCTGGTAGAATTAAAATGAATCTATTGTACATTAAGAAATTGGGATGATGATGACACACTTAGTAGATAATGACTTCTCCTGTGCCTGTCATTTTCTCCAAATTCTTATTAAGCACATGGAAACTTTATACCTGTGAACTAAGAAAAGTATATCTCAGAGTTTTTGATCAAAGCTAATTGAAAATTAAACAATTTGCTGCACATGTGTGGCAGCTTTCTCCCTTTATAGCTGCTGACATACAAGATTATGTTATTTGAAAGAACTTGCTTCTCCAGGAGTTACAGGCAGAAAAGCAATATTATCTAGTGCAGAAATTGTGGTTGCAAAACCAGTTAAATTTGCTGTGGATTATTTCCTTCTCTGTGTCTAGGCCAAATCAAAACTTGATAGAATCACAGAATGGCTTGAATTGGAAGGGACTTTAAAGATTATATGCTTCCAGCACCTCTGCCATGGACAGGGATACCTTTCACTACACCAGGTTGTTCAGAGACCATCCAACTTGGCCTTGAAAACTTCCATGGTAGGGCATCCACAGCTTCTCTGGGCCTGTCATGTTTTGGGTTTTTTTAATTTTTTTTTTTAATGGCTCATCTCTTCTGCCCTCAAAATCATAGACTCAATGGTTTTAGCCTCCTTTTTATACTAATTCCTGTGATTTGTGTGCCTTTCAGGTCAGGCATGCTTAGATATATTTTCCCCAATTTTGTATACCGTCTGAGCTAGATATTGTTCTGTACTTTATGGCAGACCTACTTTTTAAATATAAATTTATTATGGATAATTACAAATGTGCAGTGTTAATTGAGCAGGTTTAAGGTCTATACTCTTGTTCACTTCCATGTATTTCTCAGCCAGGTTTGAAAAATATTCCTTTATTTCTTAGCAGTCAAGGGATTAATTTTTAAAGACTCCACCACCAGGCTTAATACCAAGCAAATATGCACTGTGAGTTTGCAGTGAGATTCAAGTCAGTGGTGCTAATTGTCTTATGGTTATGGAGAACATGAAGCTGCTAATCAGATCTGAAGTATATTTAGGTCCCTAGCCAGCTTTGATTCTTTGAAGGGAAAAAAAAAGAAAAGGTAAAAACAAAAACCACCACCACCACCACAAAAAAACCCAAACCAGACCAAAATAAAAACAGCAAAAAAACCCCTACCAAAAACAGCAACAAAAACCACCAAAAAAAAACCCCAAGTAAAGATTTGGCTGTTTATTTAGTCCAGAAAACTTTTGGAAGTCTTGATTTCTTTGCATTTTTTGTCCTCTTTTGCTCCATGTCACTGTAACTTATTTCTTAACATTGTGTATATTTTGAGATTTCATTAATACCGCAAATAAATTGAAGTGTAATGAAATGGGAGCAGTATAAATATCTAAAAGGATTAGAGACTAGTACAAACTTATGAATGAATCTTGTGCTTAAACTAGCAGTGGCTTGGTTTGTAGCCCATTACTGCCACTGCTTTAAGTAATAAAATAATAGTGTGTGTCTTAAAAATCAATGTCAAGTTACCAGAAGAAAGTAGTAGTGCCTTGAAATACTGCAGGGCAATCCTATTATGTACAAGATTGGCTTTGACAGTTCTGTGGGTTCAGGAAAAAAGCCTGAAACAGTCTTCCTCTGCTAAACATCTTTAGCATTAGGCACTATATGCAGTAAGTGTGTAAAGCTGAATTATGTATCATGCTATTTTTTTTCTTTAAAAAATTCAACCAGAGGAAGTGGATTTCTTTTTTTTAAAGAGAACTGTTTACAAGTGAGATATCTTATAAACAGTTCTCTTTAAAAAAAAATCTTTATTAAACTAGAGAGTATATATCTATTCACCGAAATACTTTTAAAATATTTTCTGTTGTTCAAGTAATTTGAATGCTAAAAATCTCAAGATAACGTATCTAAGCAAAATGCATGATAAAACTAGAAACTCATGTACTAGTGCAGAGCTATCCTTCAACACTATTTTGTATAATTCCAGTCTGGATGCAACCAGTGCAGTTCAGGCCTATGACTGATTTCACACATGAAGAACAATCTTCTGCGTATACCCTTCTACTAGTTTTGTTGATCTTTCTATTTTTTTCTCTCCTTTACCATGAACAAAACCCTAGAGTTTACCTTCACCCACTGCTGTTGTTTCAACACTTTCTCAAGAATTTGACTTGGACTTACTAAATATCCATGTTGACCAAAAAAAAGAAAAAATGTCTGATTGAGTCAAGAAAACTTTTGGGGATGGTTTTAAGATTAAATTTCTCATGGTAAAGCTGAAATATATTCTGGAAATGTGAAAAAATAACAATATATTAGTATTTCAATTTTCTTGGTATTAATTTAAAGCATGTTAGATCCATCCTAAATATATATAAATTACTCTTTTTAGAATTACTATGACTGCTTTATTTTTATTATATGCAGTCTGAGGAGGAAGACATAAAGGCCACAAGGAATCAAGGACATATTTTCTTGCTGCAGAGAAGCAAAGAAAACAAAGAATGTCTAATGAAAAAAAAAAAAAAGACTGATTACATTTTTATCAGGAAAAACAAGCAAAATCTATAAATGTAAACTCTTTTCAGCTATTTCAGTTAGCCTATATTTGCCCTGTGAAATATTGCAAGACACTCCAGACAAAAGCCACAATGCACGAAGTAAAAACAAAGACTGCGAGAAAGTAGCATTAAGAGATTTTGAAAATGACAGCTGTCTCTCCTAAGAAGAACACAATATGTGATTGTCCATTTATCAATTATAGAAACTGAAACACCTGGGAAATGAAAACCTACTTGAGATATGTAGAAATAGTTAAAGGCACTGAAATTATTTCTCAAAGTAACACAGTACAATGATCATCTTAAAGACTACAAAATTAACAGTATGCCAGAAATTATGAGGGTAAATTTGAGGAGCAATAGGTATTGGCAGCTGAAGACAAATACAAGATTTATGTATATGCAAACCTTATTTTGCAAGGTTATGTTATATGCCAGAATGTCCAAAATGAAAAAGCAGAGATCGAAATTTGCTGAGAGCCTGCCATTTAATTTTAGGGAGTAAGACAGGGTATGGTGTTTCAACACTGTGGATCTATAGGGATTAAACTCAAAATCTGGTTTTGCATGGTTTTCCTTCTATAATGCCATTATCAGAATGCTGAAAAAAAAAAGCGTATTCATTTTTCTTCTTAGTAAAACATAAAGCTTTGAGGAACAAACATTTCCTTTTGCAACTTCTCAGCAGTGTGATGAGCATTTTAAATAAGCACCAAAAAGCAAACAGGGAAAAACATCCAGACACATGTGAAATTAAACCTTGCATGAGGCTTAATTTTAGATGTCATTATTAACTATGAGAAACAGAAAAAGAAGAAATAAAAATCAAGCCTGGAATCTGAAACATGCGCCAATTGTAATTTCTGTTTATCAAATGCAATCTTGCCATAAATATAATTTTGCTGACTAATACCATTAAGAAAGACATGTTCATGTGCTTTTGGGATCCTAAATTGAACTAAGAATATCTTTTAGAAATTTAATGAAAAAAATTGTTGTATCAATAAAAGTTAATATAGGCACATTTCCTGTCTTCATTACAAAGGGAGTTTGAATTATGACTTTTGGCTTAGTCAAAAGAAACTAGTATTATGTTAGCAATCTTTTCACAAAGAAAAGAAGCCCAGATTAATAATTAAAACATCATTCTAGTTTAGATTCTCTTGAACAACTTTGAAAATCTAAAGGGAAAAATATGTATCAGTAGTTACAGATAAAATTTTCTCTTGTTTTTGGATGGCAATGACCCTGCCAATATATTGAAGCAAAAGTGAATGAAATTAATTAAATAAAAAATGCATTAGAAAATACATAGATGAAGAAATTTACTGTATTGACAGCTCAGGAAAATCAGAATTGATTCTAGAGGAAGCACAATTGTTAAAAGAATTGTATTTATTTAGGAATGTGCTGACTTCAACGGAAGTTGATTTGAGACAGAAATTAACATTCTGAGTGCAAGGAAGATAAGCAGGAGGTAGATGAAAATGCAAGAAATTATCCAAATCAGGAAATGAATTAGAAAATGAGACATTAATGATTTCCCATCTAGTAGATAATCAGTTGTTGCAGTGACACCTGCAAAAATAAAGTCTGATGGGAACTAGATATAGCAAACATGTATTCCATATACTCCTAATATTTCATATTTGGTTTGAGAGACATACTTGTTATTTAATGCTTATGTGCATCTTTACTTAGTTCCACAGAAAATACATATTTTTACATTAGCAGCAAGGTGAACCTGTAATTAAACTTATAATTTAAAATATTAAGCTTAAATATCAAAAGGTACAGAGCAGAAAAATGATGTCAACTGCTTTCCTTTTTTGTCCTTTGTTCTTGACTCTGCTTTGAGGGCAAGTGAAAAAAAAAATGAGGACAAATCCCTCCTTGCACTGTACATACCTATGAGAAAAGTAGTATCACTTGATATTATTTAGAATGCATTTCCCTTTTCTTTTAAATTTTCTCAGTGTTTCTTCTGCTGTTAATTTTACTTCGGTATTTAATTAAGTTTTCTGTGTTCATGATGTTTCAACATATCATCACAGAATATAAAACAGTTGCCTCATAAAGCACAACTGAATGTAAACTTTTTATTTATTTATTTAGGCATCGTACCAAATAAAAACACACAGCCTTTCATTTTAATAGTTGACATTTAACATGTACTTTATCAGGCTGCAGTCACTAGTGAGTACCCAAGAGCAACTGCAGAATCAATTTCTTTTGATTGTTTAACTTTTAAAAAATATTCTGTATAACATTTTTCTGTAAAGAAAGATAATGAAATTTCACAGTTTTGAGTCTGAATGCCCCTCCCTTTAGTGACTCGAGGACAACTGTAGAGCCACTGTCTGGCAGGACTGCAAACCTGCAGGTTCTCCCATATATCTTTACCTCAATAATGAGTGGTGTCATGGAAATTTTTCCCCTATATTTTCTTGCTGCTGGAAACGTTGCTATCAGCTGAGTATTGTAGGATACAAATAATCTGATAAATTCCAATAAAACCAGGAATGTGTCTAAAGTATTGTGTAAACCATTATTGCTTTGAATACTTTATTTTGACCGGAAATAAAGTTATTAAATACCATAAACATGCACTTAAAATCCAAACACACACTCTATCTCTTACTATAGGAATTTTACTTAGGAATAGAATTTAGGAGATTGCAGTACTCTTTGGGAACAGATGAAGTCATGAGTAATGCTCAGGACAATAAAGGATAATGCAGTGGCATTTCACAAGGCATATACTTTTGCAACATATTGGAGAAATCTTGCCATCTTTTAAATTGTAGAGGGATTTGACACAGATTTTAATGCAGTTAGGATTTCAGCTGACACTCTTAAAACGTGAAAAAAGACCATGTGTTCTTGAACTCAAAAGTCAGTATAAAAGACAAAGAATCAGAGGGTATGAAAACAGTATTTATCTTGCCAATATTCAGTGTAAGGTAATTGGCTTTCATCCATGAGAAACTGAATGGTAGGTAGAGAGAAAGAGGCGTGTGGAGAGAAGAAGGAAATAAATTTAATGAGGTATGCAACTAAAGAGAAGGTATTTTAATCCACTAACAGAAACACGACTTCCAAATAGCAGGCATAAAAAAGGAGCTGAGAACAAAGAATACTTGGACATACTTATCCTCCAAAACAAACCATGAGAAAGTGTGAACATCATTTAATGGAACTTGTAAGCACATTTTAGTCACTATTCTGCTGCATTAAGAGCAGACTAACTGCAGTTCAAGAGGAACAGAAACTAAAAGAGAAAACAAATATTTATAGAATAAGTAATTATACTAAGTTTTATACTAAATTTGCTGATGATACTAAATTACTAATAACTCTCTTGAGGATGGAGAGGTTGTGCAGTGAGACCTGGACAAACTGGAGGGCTGAGCAATCACCAACAATAGAAAGTTTAATAAAAACAAGTGCTGGATTCTTAACCTGGGATGGTGCAACTCTGGATGTATGTACAGACTGGGGAATGAGAGGCTGGGGAAATCAGAGCTGCAGAAAGGGCCCTGGGGGTCTGAGTCAATGGCAAGTTGAACATGAGTCTGCAGTGCCCTGGCAGCCGGGAGGGCCAACCCTGTCCTGGGATGCATCAGGTACAGCATCGCCAGCCGGGCAAGGGAGGGGATTGTCCTGCTCTGCTCTGAGTTGGGGTGGCCTCACCTCAAGTGCTGGAGGCAGTTTTGGGTTCCACAATATAAAAATGACATTAAAGTATTACAGAGTGTCCAAAGGAAGGAAATGAGAAAGGTGAAAGGCCTTGAGGGGAAGCTGTATGAGAAGCAGCTGAGGCACTTGGTCTGTTCAGCCTGGAGAAGAGGAGACTGAGGGCAGATCTCACTGCAGTTACAACTTCCTTGTGAGGGGAAGAGGAAAGGCTGCCTTCAACTTGGGGACAAAAATTTCTTAGTTTATCTGCAAGCGGAGAACCTGAGTTTTGTAATAATTATGTGCTCAAGACTTTTTTTCATGATGATGGTTGATAACAACAACAAAAAATTCTAATTCATCTACAATGAAATAACTCTGTGAACTTGAACGCAGAGCATGATGCTACACTACATGACCAGATTTTTAATCTATTGTTGGTGAAATTGATGTCTTATAAATGTTTTTCACAAATGAATAAGATGGCCTTGCCCATCTCTCTCTTCTTTTAAATTTAAAGAGTAATTTAATCCATTGCAATTTTTGTAGAAAAAGCTACTGACCAAAAATCACTGCCTGAAATTTCAAAATATAGTCCTCAAATCTGAAAGCATATTTTTAACTTTTTAGGGTGTCTTCCTCTGTCTAAAAAATTACTATAGAGTTTCAGATTGTAACTAGAAAATGGATGATGATTGGTATATTTTTCTCTTAGTTGAAAACATGACTCATTTCCAATCCTATGATGCTCATCTTGTCTTGATAAAGAGTAAGTTTAAGAAAGAAGAAAAAAATGTTGATATTTGTTTCTATTTTTTTTCCAGATAAAACCTCCTATATTTTATAGTCATAAATCTGGAGGTACTCTTAAGTTTGGTGATTTCTTTAAAACATACTTTAAAGTTGCTTTTATTAATCACTCTGATTATTGTGTTGATATTCTGATGTTCATTAAAATTCACAGAATTTTTATTCAATTTCCAGAAACAGAGAAACACTGAGAGAAATTCACATTGAATTTATGCTAACCTTCAAACATATGCTCACTGTTAAGCAGAAGAAGTTCACATTGAGAAAGATATTAAGAGTATTGAAGGATTCTAGTCTGAACTGAAAGTCTAAGAAAAGTAAATAACCTACTTAGACTTGCATCACTACAGAAAATACTAAACTCAGATTTTCAAGCTGTAAACTTAAAATACTGGAATTTGACATGCTCCTGCTTTGATCCATATTTTGTAACAAACAATGTTTGTTACAAAACATAAGTTCCTTACAATAAATGTGACAATTTTTTTGTCCCTTTTCCTCTTAGAGCCATGTCTTTTCCTGTCATACCATATTGGCAAGTAGATTATCAACAATATTTAAACTCATTCTGTCGAGAAGATGGAAAGAATAATCAGGAGTTCTATCCATGCAACTAAATACCTTTGCTCTTATTCCTAAAAATCTTTAAGTTACCTGGATATATCTGGCATAGAGATGCCAAATTGCTGCAACTTTTTCTGATTAAAATGAAGAATTATGATTAACATTGTTTCACAGTTCAATAAAACCTGCAAAAACAATGACATAAAACCCCCTTTAAAATCTATTAGTATGAGTAAATTAGTCTTTTAGAATGCCTACTGATGTACAGATTAATTGCTGTTTCAAAGACATTTTCTTTAAAGTGCATACTACTCTGATTTGTGAGGTGTAGCAATTTGAAATCCAGTTAGAGAGGTAAGTAGTAAAAAATTAAAGTACTATTGATATACAGAAATTTTAATTTTCTACTTTTCTATTCTGGTCTTGTAAAAAAACCCTGATAAATAGCAAACTAAATCTACACCACTGCTACAAGGTAATATAAAAATGGAGTTAATAAATTTTTGAGAAAAAACACCGAAGTGTGCCTTTTTAATTGATGTCTTCTTGAAAGCATGTGTCTTTCCACTGTTCTATCAGCAATTTTTATCACACAACAGATGAAGAGACTACACACACTCACTCAGTGGATTTATCAGGAAAAAGGGATTCCAGGGTCATTCTTTCATTCCAGTGTTTGGGAATCCAGACAAAAGCAAATAGTAAAAAATGCTAAATAGTACTAATGACTTAGCATACAAATATGAAAATAACACTTGTAATCAAAGTCAATGTTTTTCATTTGACAGGAAAAGAGCTTTTAGTTGTCTCAATGGGTTCTGATCATATTTTTTCTCAGGAGGATGTAATAATTATGCATTTTACCACCATTCATTTGAGCTAGAAAAGAATTTATCTAAATTGCTGTATTTCCATCTCTGGCCTTCCAAATAACTTGCAAAGGCATGTGATGTTGCTAGACATTCCTCTTTTGAACAGCTTCAAGGCAAAGGTTATATCTGCCACATAAAATTTGCTGTCATCTTTAGAGCACTCATCAGTTTAGGCTTCACATGTGTTTATTTTTACAGCCTCTACTGTTGCTGCACTCCTCTCTCTGCAGTGCAGCAGCTGTACCCTGGGGTTCAGCCAGCATTATACTGCAGAACCTCTGTCTGGCTCCTTTCAATGACAAATATGTTATGAATACTTAAAACTTGTATTGCCCCCATTTTCTACTGCATATACCTTTCCTGCAACACTTGAACAAAGAATGTGAGAAACTGTTTCAGTGTCTGTTTATGAAAATAAGTTACTGCTTCTCTCTTCAGCTCCACTGTTCCAATCAATCAACATCAAAATATTTATCAATACATTCTTGTGTCAGTACTGTCCCACCAAAGAACTGTGAGAAGGCATACTCTAAGAAGTCTAATCCAATTGAAGTGAGCTAAGAAAAGGATACAGTATGTCTAGAAACTACACAGTATATTTAAAAGGCTTTGAAAATCCCTCTACTTTGCTAAGCTCCTGAAGCAAGTTCTATGAGGGATTATGAAGTGAAACATGTTTCCAGTGTTCAGAGTCACTAAAAGAATTAATTTAAAACTAAAAGGGTTCAACCACAACTGTAATTCAAAGAGAGATGGTAAGTTCCACTGCCACATTAAAGCAATTTATACTGCATAGTTCACATAACCCTACATTTAATATTGCCCTCAGAAAAAGGTTGCACAGTGTTAATCAAATATGCAAGTCAGATTTTTATGGAATAGGCTTTGCTGCACAATCTGTAACAAACCCACTTCTATAACTGAGTTACTTTTTGCTTACTGAAAAGAACATGATGAAGTAATGACTCCTTAATTTGTGCAGCCCACCATTTCCACAATTCAGTTACCTGGAGGGGTATTATGTATGAGAGGATGCCTAGGAGATCAATCATGAAAGTGTGTTTTTTTTCCTAACAGCATTTAATCTGATGGCCAGGAAAAGCTGGACAATAAAAACTCATTTTAATGAAGATGTGATAGTTCAGTAAATGAAAGCCTAATATGCTCCAGAATAGATAAATTAAATAAACCGACCCTGTTAGGTGAATTTTGGACTCATTTATCTCATATTTTCTGGGGAGTTATGATATTTGATTCTTTATATGTTTCTAAGGGAGAAGTTGAATTTAGTATAGAATCCAGAATCACTAGAAACACAGAGTGGTCATATAGCAACAAAATAGTAAATGTGTTTATATGATAATTCTTGCCAACATTCACTTTGAACTGAAAAATTGTAATTTTTTCCTTTTTTTCTTTTTTTTTAGGTTTTTTTTTTCTCTTGGAAGAATGAAGGGTGATTTCTTTATTCTCCTTGATACAGAAGAATGCTCTTTTCAAATATCAAGTGCCTCTTCCTTTTCAGGCTGGAGTACAACAGCATTGCTCTAGTGTTCATCATTCTCTCAGAGAAACCATTAGGAAAACTTAAACATGCTGAAGATTTTCTTAAAGAACAGTAACCACAACAAAATCCACTCACATTCTCTTTGTTATCAACCTGTGAACATTTCTAACTCTCCAGCAGTGGATCCTGATGCTACTGTTACCTTTGAGGATATGTACAATTTCTACAATGTCTGGTCCTTTGACAATTTACTCCAGTGAGGAATGTCAACAGCACTCTGCCTTCTGTGTCTATTATTTTCAGAGAGAATTCTTGATATCCTCAAGGCCTTTTCATTACAGACTCTCTGCTACTCCCTCTTCCTGTAGTAGATAGTGCAAAAAATTGCCTGATAAAAACATGTGAATTATGCTCATCCAATAACTCCTCAAGAAACTTAAAAAAAATCTTTAGTTAATCTCACTATCCTAACCACACCTTAGGGAAAGTTTGCAAAATTGTTTTCAATTTTCAGAGTATCTTTCTCTGCTATTCTTTTCCACCTTTCTTTCTTTCCTCATACCACTCATGTAGACACATTTTTTCAAGAGTTCTTGTCAATATTGCTATGTCACACATTTTTCAGAAAAAAAAAGGATAGATTCCTATCACTACTTTTGCAACATTTACCAGAGAAACACATTAAAATTAACCTTTTTTTCTACAAGAATAGAATTCTGCAGTTGAGTTTGTGCATTGCTACTGTCTCATCTCTGTCTCCTCTGCAAACTGGCACAATATTATTGCCTTATATGTAAAGAACTTAGCAAACATGTAAATGGGCTCAATTCTAAGGCTGTTATTCTGATCCAATTTTAAGATTAACTCTCTACAGAATTATTATTTTTTTTCCTGAGAATACAGGAACTATGAAGTAATTTCAAAGACACACACAGTCACAGAACTAGTTGAAATATTCTTACAAGTATGTTACTATTTCTATCCTTCCCAACCTGAACAACGTGTGGTTCTTTCACATGACACTAGAAGCACCATCTGTCTAACCATAATCAAATTATTGTAAACTGTCATTAGTGTAACACAAAATTCTTTAACTTTCTTTCTGATTATTTTTCCTGTTCATTGTATAAATTGAAGGCAGAGAATTCTTTTGTTGTTCTTAAATTAACTGCTCTCTCCCTCCCTCTTCCTCACTTAGTCTCTTGTTCCAGTAAAGAACTGATATCTTCCTAATGTGTGAAGGTTATTTTAGATTTAAAAAAAAGAAATCTAACCTTTATTTCTAACAAGTTTTGATATTTTCAGTAATCCTTGAAAGACAGTGTTCAAGGATAAAGTATTCTGGATTTTTCTAAGCAAAAATGAAATCACAGTTTTTTCTCATCTCTTCTAATATGTTTTGGCACTTTATACTTTTGTTGCTTCCTTTGATTTCAGAAATAGGATTTTTTTGTACTGTAGACTGGAGAATATAAATTTTCTCATATGAAGTGTTTGCATATGTTTGCAAAATACAGGTGACAGTGGCAACGCATGAAGAGAAACTGCGAAAAAGCCTCCCATTTATTCTTCAAAATACACTGTACAGTAATTAAAACACAGTGATATGGCAGAGTAATGTTCATGAATGCAATGTAATTAATAAATAAAGAAACAACACTTGAGATGTTGTTGTATGCATGCTTTACGTTGTCAGCAATATGACATGACTCTAAAGTAAATGACCCAAAGGGGAAAGCAATTATTGTAGTAAAGGACAATAAGGAAGACAAGTTTTGACTAGCCTAAACTGAGCTGAGAAAATGCTGATTTAATGACACCAGCATAAAAATAGTTGTATGAACACTGCAGCATGAAAGCCAGTGAAAAATTTTTAATAGTACTGTGATGCTATTTTGTCAAATGTATAGGGAGATAGTACCATAAATTGTGAATAATACAGTAAATACTCTTGCTACCTCTTCATTTATGGTAAACAGCAAAAGAATCCTTTCTCTAACTATCTTTTTTCAATACATTTAAATAGTGGAAATACTTTGAGAAATTGTCTTGAAAGATGCAGCTCTATTTCAAGACATACACCCAAGAGAAACAGTGCTGTATATTTTACAATATTGAAGTTTTTGACCCTGGTCTTCAGAGGTTCTCAAGTAAAGAGGCATTTTCCTTAAGAGATGAAAATATTGCCATTTTTCCAATAATCCTCAGGATTCTGGAGGCAATTTTGAAAGTTAGAACATGGGAATATTGCATCCAATACTTAGACAAGAAGAAGCTGCAGGTAGAATTTCTTTATCTAAAGTATATCCATAAAAAAATGAAAAAGCCAAAAATAAACCAAAAAACCAAAAACCAGATGCCAGAATTGCTTAAAAGGTGAAATTCATACATCTTTCTCACCCAAACCCCAAGATGTAGTATTGGTGGAAGAGCATGTCAGAGAATATTTAGGCAAATTTGACATACATAAGTCCATGTGCCCTGATGGGGTGCAGCTATGAGAGGTGAGGAAGCTGGCTGGTGACATTGCAAGACCACTGTCACTCATCTATGATGTCCACCAGCTTTCTCTGCAGTTGTGAATGCATCCCCTCAAGGCCTGTGAAGTTGTGGATGTCAACTTTGTCTAGGTGTTTGTTTTGGGGTGATTTATGATGTTTAGTCTATTATCTGATCCTCTGCTTTATGCCCAAAAATGCTTGCGGTATCTTTTAGGTGTAGCTGGGGGAGAGGGGAGATTTAAGCTCTTTGGCGACTTTCCCAAAACCTCACTCCCCAGGCTTCAGGGTTGTGGTGCAGTTTGGGTTTTGCTTGGTTTTGTTAGCCCAGGCAAGAAGTTTTTTTCCTTTCCTGGCTGTGGAGAAGATGCAGCAGCAATTCTTCTGCAATTTTTTGAGGTGACAGCTTGTTAGTCCAAGACCAGAGAAACAGGACCTGCAGTAGAGGGGTCGGTCAGGATCAGCAGGAGAGGGACCGCTCCATTCCGCCCCCAAACCTTGGGAAAGCCGAGCCAGGGAGCAAAAGCACACCCAGAGGCTCTCTCCCAGCTGCTTCATCTGCTGTGGAGAGGAGGTCGATGCCAGAGACTCACCTGTTTTTCATCTGTTGCCTGAACTGCTGTGTGAAACTCCTGTTTGTTTTTTTTTCCCCTGAGACAGACACTGGTGCCATCTTCCACCGCGTGGCATGAGCCAGTTTTTTTTCCCTGGCATTCTGGTGTTTTGTTCTGGTGTGCTGAGAGTAAGGTTTAATATTTAACATTTAATATCTAGCATTTAATTACTTTTTTTCCCCCTTGCCTTGTGAGTGTTCTGTTTGTTAATAAACTGTTGGGGTTTTTTTTCACTTTTGCCGTTAGTATTCATTTCCTATTGGTGGAAAGGGAATGCTGGAACCCTTTTAGAGGAGACAGCTCCTTCTAGAGTGTCTTCTCCTAAATTTGTTTCTAAACTGAGACAATGTTCTCTAATGTTGAGGCTCAGTATTATATGACCTGATACAACATAGGGAAACGTTTGATAGAAATGCTCCAAGGAACTCCAAGACACAATTAGAGAACAATGCAGTGTAGCCATCAGGCATACTGTGACTGATAATTCTTTCACAGTGCAGACCTACTGCCAATTTTTGTACGTCACCACTGTATCTGCATTAAACCATGTTAGTCACTGCAGAGTATCACTGCTTTAGCTACAAGAAACAAGTTAGTTTTGAAGTGTCTTGTTTACTTTCTTTTAGCAGTGCTTCATATTTTATTAAAATACTGTGAAGAAAGATTCCCTTTTGAAACAAAACTGTACTGTCATGGACCTCACATAGGAGACATTTAGTGTGCCATCTTGAAATCTAAGTAGAGAGCTGGGAGAAGGGCAAGAAATGTGTTGTTTGTTTTCTACAGTGAGAAGAAAAAGGAATATCATTTAAGTTACCATTGGCAATAAAGAAAATGGACTATTCTGTGAGATTGAGCTTCTATCAGATAGAGACGTGCCCTTTCCCTCCCTAACAGACCAGGTTATCAGTCAGAGTGACTTAACAGCCCTTTTCTATGCAGTCCTGCAGAATCACAATTTAGCAAAAGGAGATGGTCTTGCAAGTGAACCTCAAGCACTCTTTCCCCCATTCCCCCTGAAGCTTGCTAAACCTTTTTCAGTGTTAAGGCACTGACTTTTTATCTCCAAACTCCAGGCAAAGTAATAAATTCATGTTTTGCACTTTATCCTTCTCAATGAATTCCAAATGACTGCATTGCCTCTTGCCCAGGGATCAACTGCTTCACCCTAGGATAAAATGCATTTCAGCACTGTCAAATGCTCCTTTCCTATGAGTACCATCTCCATCAGAAGAGACACAAAAAATAAAGACAAGAAAAATTGGCAGGCCAAGGTTTTACCTTCACAATCATGTAAACTATATGCCTATATGTACAAACAAGGGGGTCTCAACAAAACACAAATATAAAAATAAAGCATACAAGAGATGGATGCAGGGATATGAGTTAGGATAAAGATATTGTCAAAGCTTGCAGGGATTAGGTTAGAAGGGACAGTGTGGCTCAGGGACTAATAAAGGGGACAATACATTAAATATCTTTATTCATGACTTGGGTGATGATCAAGTCTGTGGATGATTCAAAACTTTAGGGAGCTGTTCATGCACCATTGTTGTGCTGCCATTCAGATGGGCAATTCAGACCCTGCAGCAGTACATGCTGGAGGACAATAGGCTGGAAATCCGCCTTGAAGAAAATAACATCAGGATCCAGGAAGACCACAAATTTAACATGTTCCAGTGATGTTTCAAGTAGCAAGTAGGTCAACAGCATTTGGAACTGTACTACAGGAGTACTGTCAGCCGGTCAAGGGGAAGTGACCATTCCAGTTTACTGGTAAGGTCACACCTAGAGTTCTGGGTCCATTCCTGGACTTCACAGTAAGAAAGAAGACATGGACACACTGGAGTGTGTCTGGTAAGGGACCATAAAAATTATTAAAGGGCTGCATGAGAGGTTGAAAGAGATGGGACTGTTCCACCTGCAGAGGATGAACCTTGGAGAGCTGGAGAAGAAGAAGGAAATAAAGAGATGATAAGGCTGTTAGAGTAATTTCATTCCTTGCTTTTCTGTTTTTTTCATTTCGAGAGTAAAACCTAAAACCCAAACCCAACAAACCAAAGTAATAAACAAAATAAAAGACCTCACCAAGGATGGCACCTTAATACGTTTAAGGTGATCTTGACTAGGAGAACAGAAAAAATCTTTCACCAGTCTCCATGAAGAAAATGAAATAAAAAATCAGACAGCAAACAACACGCCCTTTGTAACTGTAAGGAAAGCTGAAAATAAAAAGAAAAAATAGGAAAAAAAAAAAAGAAACAAAAATAATCTTGGAAAACAAAGTATTTGTTTGCTACTTCTCCAGTGAAAAGATGAAGTAACATACTGCCAGGTCCAGAAGTGCACTTTCCCCTTCCACAAGTTTACCTTGCTGGACTCATGGTCAGCTTGATGATTAAAGTTGTTGCAAAAAGCCAGAACAAACCTCAATGGGGGCTCAGCTCTGCTTTTTTTAGGTACTGTTTTTAAGCTGATGTCTTTATTCCTGTCTCTCACCTGAACTATCTGTCACAGAGCAATAGGAAGGGACTGATCTGCAAAGCAAGGTGAGCCAGGCACAGAGAACCCCCTCACAACCAGCAGGACAGTGACCTCACCAACATGGACTCACTCAGTAAGATCAAAGTAAGAAGAAAAAGTCAAGATTTAAAAGTAAATCAAACCTTAGGATAGGATCAGGGAGGTATAAAAGCATCTGAAGTGCCAGAGCAGGTGCAGTGCAGCTTACAGGAGGTCTTGCAGCAGGTCCCAAGCAAAGGTGGTAGAAGGAACATCTGCTGAGGCTTCTTCCAGCACTCCACAGCAGCTCTTTCTACTTGTAAACCTGGCAGTCAGCTAAATTCCTAAAGGAGGCAAGTGAACTCCAGGTCCTGACACATAACATAGGAATTCCCATTAAGCTAATGATTTTTCAGTCAAGGAAAGAACTCTCCAAGAAAACATATTCTAACCTTCTGAGGGCAAAATGTAGACAGCTCAGCAGAATTTGGTGAGACAGACTCAGAATCAAATAAAAGTAAATTTAGTTGTTTTCTTTGTCTCCAAGGAAGAAATAAAGAAGTTCACATATTTTACACTGCTCTTACTTTTTTAATTTATTCCCTGTTAATCATTTGCGTTAATTACTAGTCTGCCCTTCACTGCACAAGAAGAAGCATTTGTGTTTCTCTTTACATCAAAATGTAAATCCATCATACCTGAGTAGGGTTTAGATCCTGGAGAGGCTTCTAGGCAGCCCAGAAACTCTACCAAACTTCAATCAATTTTCTTGATGGGCAGTTGTTAATCTTGTGCTGAATATTCCTGATTGTGTAAAAATAGGTATTTTTGAAAATAAATATACATGATGACTAATTAAGATTGAAAATTATTCTGTTAATCAAAATCCTGTTAACCTTATTCTCACTACTCTTAATTGTATTTCAGGTTCAATGATAGCAGTCACTGGATATGGTTTAGATGTATTTGCAACCTTACATTTGTAAGTTTCTCTGTATTAAGTACCTTTAAAATAAGTATTTGAAAATATATTGAAATATATTACAATCTGACCTCTTTGTTAGGTAATTTCTACTCTATTTGGCAGGTGTTTCTACTTTAAAGATGACTGGCATGTTACATTTGTTTGGGGCTTTTTTTTCTATTTGTTTGATTTGTTTTGGTTATGGGTTTTTAATTTGTTTTAGTTTTGGGGTTTTTTTGCCAGTGAACTTCTGAGGACAACTTAAATTGCCTTAAATCAGAAAGATTGTGAATATGACTGCAAGAAGTAAAAAAGTCAGTGAGTACTTGCAATGAAGCATGACAGAGTATGAGTTTCTCCTGTGTCATTTAGAGCCTTCTCTGTTAAACAGGACACATAATTTCCTGCAGTAGGAAATACACTGAGACTCTGTGTACATTATCTTTTTGTTTCACTACTAGTGTGGCATTCACATGTTAAACCCTGTCTTCAACAGTAAGCAATTCAGGGTAATGTTTCCCTGGGCTTTCTCTGTACAAGCTAGAGAAATAAATTCAAAATCTGTTTTAAAGAATTAAATTGGTTTATAGTTTCTATTTAAGTACTCTAATTTTTTTTTTTGTGCCTACACTGGAAAAATCATGTATCCTATTCAAATTGATGACATAATACGGAGCTCAATTCTGAGTATTAGCTGTGTTTTATCATCTTTTCTTGCTCTTTGTGCTTGGAACATTTTCTATTGTCTCCATTGTTCAATAGATAAATATTTGGATATTGTGAGTTTAAATATTGGATGAGAGGAATCTCACAGGCTAAATCTAAATCTTTTTGATAAGCCCATTTGCCAGAATTTGAAACCCCAACAAAAAAAACTTTTAGGGTATCTGTTTTTTCAATGCACATAGGCAAAATTCTGTGGGCCTAATTCAATGACAAATTGCAATAAATATTTCACAGAAGCATAGGAGAGATATTATTTGTCCTATAACACTAATTACCTTTTGCTCCTTGTGCAGTTGTGCAGTAAGCACATTTTCAACTTAAAATCATCATTTAGACTGAACTGTGTATTGTAAGTAAGCATTATACAGTGCATAGCATCTTGACTATCATTACTGCAGTGCCACTAATGATAATAAAAGATAAAGAAATTTAAGTAATTTTCCTCCATATAGACTTTCTTCTGAAATTTAATCTTTATACATTACCCAGAAGAAACTATGATATTCATTTTAAAAACAGAAAAAGTTGAACACTGGCAGCCAGGCAGTCTATAAATACATTGCTTTTAAGAATTGGTTGTGAAAAGGTATGAAAATGTACACAATACGCTTCTCAAAACAAATTAATAGTTCTTATCAAGCTCCAAATAACAAGAATTTAATCAAAATACATAATTCTTCTTTGACAACAAAACCCATAATAGGGGAGAATTCAGTGAGTGCAGGCAAATGTCATCAATGGCTCAAGATGATGTAGGACACAGTCCAGTAGTGAATACTACTGCAGGAAAAGCAGCATTCAACATTCCTGGCAAACTCAATATTTGTGCTATTGCATTTCTCCTTTCAAAGTTTTTCCCAGTTTGGTCCTTCTAAGCCTTGCAGGACAATGTTACTTAGCATAATGCCACTGAAAGACCCTCCATCTTTTGACCCTTAATGAAAATACACTTTACTCCCCACCCAAAGTTTACAATTTTCTGAGGCCACTGCATGATGCTTTGTGTTAGAGAAAGGTCTTTCACTGTGTGTCTCTTGCACTGGGGAGCTGGTCTTGTATACAATAACAGCACATTTAATTTGCCTATATTTTGCAAGGCTTCAGTATCAAGAACAATAAAACTACAGGATATGGGTTGTGAGAAAAATTCCATAGTTGGCAGTCCCATCATATACTGTGACTATTGCTAGAGGCAAGTCTCAGACTTTATATCAAACTGCTGCTCCTCAGAACTGAGGTTTGTGTGACTGAACCTCAGCTTTGTTTTAACTAGTTTAACTACTGCAGAATTTTTTTCTTCCCCAGATAATTTCATTGATTTACCTTTTCATAGGGCAAGTTTAGTTTTATAGGCATAGTAGCCTCAAATAGTTATTTTGTTTAGACTTAGGTTTTTTTGACCATGCCAGGATGATGTAAGATAGCTCAAGAGAGCCTAGAGAAGTGGACGCCTAGGAGGCTCCAAAATATAGGCATGGGGTAACAAGAGATGGGACAAAGATCGATGTGAAGAGAAAGCATTTAATTCTTGCCCTTTAACAACATTCTGAACTTGAAAAAAAAAGTAACAAACAAGCAAAAATCAGTTGTCATGCTGGGAACTTCAGTCAGTGGCTGATGGTGATACTGGTGGATTAAATGTGTCCTAGTAATTATAGGTTACTCTTTCTCTATTAGTAATTATAGGTTACTCTTTCTCTATATAAGTCACTTTCAGACTTCACTATTATCAGTGTTTTAGGGAACAGAAACTACTTCCAATGAGAATTAGGTCTCCATGCAAATATTTAATTTCTGAAGCTACAGGCCCTATGGCAACTGTGAATTTTCATGAAGATCCTTTTATTTTTAAATACAGTCATTACTTTTTCTGTGTTCTATTGAAAAGCTCAGAGAAATTTAATTCTATTGTGCTGGGACTCAGGAATTTTTACACAGGTGAATTCAATAATTGCCTGTATTTTAAATGTCTAAGAAAGTCTTGACCTAGGCTAACTCTACCAAACAATTCTTATACAACATTCAGAAATTATTACAAAGATTCCAAGAAGTAGATTAGATGTGGACATGATGTTCAGAGGAAGAAAAATATTTAGGTGTTTGCTGAGGAAGAAAAACCTCTAGGTGTTTGGTTATGAGCTTTTCCATTTCAGCAGGCTTTGAGAGTAGCACAGCCCATTTCATTCACTAACATCAGTGTGGCCCTTTGAAGGTTAAAATTTTGTGAAAAAGACCAATTCTTGTTGTCTTAAATAGATCATAGAGAGACATAAATTTAAAGTAGATCTGGTAAATTCCCAGAGAATTGTTCAAAAATTTGGAGTGGATGACCTTTCCACAGAGAAGGCAAGTATAGTCCTAGAAATGTTACATATTTAGTTTTGCATCATATTTTAGTGAATTATTTGTCTGACCAAGAAAACAATATTATAAATATTAACAGTGATGACAATAAAAAATTTCATTTAAATTGGTTTGCACTTTTATAACAATGTTCACCCTGAAGTTCACTAAAGCATTCAGTTAGATAATAAGGTATATTGTGATTTATGGACATGCATTACATTATATCATGTTCATATACATAACTTTCATGGCTGAAGTCAAAGTCTTTAATAAATGGATATTTACCTTCTCTTATTCACCAGCATGTTTACCAAAACTGAATTGAGTATCTCTCAAACTTAAATACTATATCTTAAAATAGAAAAAATAATCTAATTAAATTGTAACAGTTTCCTATTCTATGAAGAAAAGGACCCCAGTGGGTCATCTGGTCCAATCTCCCTGCTCAGGCAGGGTCATCCTAGAACACGTGGCACAGGATTGTGCCCAGAGAGTTCCTGAATATCTCCACTTAGAGAGACTCTACAACCTCTCAGGGCAACCTGTTCCAGTGCTCAATCACTCTCAAAATAAAGAAGTTTTCCTCATGTTCAGGGGCAATTTCCTGTTCATTAGTTTCTGCCTATTGTCTCTTGTCCTACTGGTTAGCATCACTGAGGAATTATGACAAATACTATATAGAACACAAAGAATTAAGTATCATTATCTTATTTATCTCTCAGAGCTTGTACCTTGGCTTCTTTCCTAAGCATGCCCTTCCAGATCTGAAAGGGAATCTTTCTAAGGAAATATGAAATAAAATTGACAAAATCTATCCTCAGTATTCTTGTATTTACATTTGAGAATTTGAAATAAGTCTTAAATGTAGTTTTTTCCCCTATCTGTCAAAAAAAACTTTTCTTAAGCATCAGTAAAAATAAATAATATTTTAGGTTTCTATGTTGAATAGCTGAATATGCAGTGCTTAATTTCAAGCCTCTGAGTAGCCTGAGAGTTTTAAGAATGTGTTAAAACTTGGCAAAACTTGAAACCTGAATGATGCACTCAGCAATAGTACAATTAATAGAATCAGTGTTTATGTGCAATGTAGAAAGCCCATTTAATTATTTTCTGTGAAAGGTGTAAAATGTTGTATCCTGACTTTTTATTTTCTTTGAGGGAATTTATCAAAAGCATCTCTATGAATAGGCAAATCTGCTATTTGTTATTAGATGTTCACAAGATGTAGTCTCATGAAGCTGTATATTCCATATTCTGACTTACCTTTGATCATTGCATAGAGAAGAACTACCTTGATTATTTTTGGAATCATGATGTAGGAACCACATATATTTCCTCTTTGTTAGTTGAATCTGAAAAAACAATTTCTCATACAGAATTATACTTGATAAGATATAAAAACATGATGCTTGCAAATAGAAGTGTTCTATGACATAATTGCTTCTTAATTTTTCCCAAAACAAGCAAAATAAAATGAAAACCAGATGGATGCCCAGAGCTTCTTAACAAAGTTTCTAAGGTGTGCCTTTTTTTCTAGCTACTTTGACATTGTTTAGCTCAATGTTTCACACTGGTCTCAACATTATTCCCTTCAGTATTAAACCTACATTTAACTAGATAACCATTTCTTTTATCCACTGAAAATAAATAAGTGCAGTTCTAAATCATCATGCTGTGATATGTTGTATCAATACATTCTTGAAATAATTTATCATACTTTACTACATACATGAAGGTTAAAGTAATATTTCTACAGGCATTCAGTACAAATGAAAGTTCCACAGAGCATATGTAGAATCTAAAGCTACCTTTAAACAACTCTGTGATAACATTTGTATTCTTAAAATGCAATTAATATTTCAGTAAATAGTTTTTAAATCATTAATTTAGTATTTTTATAAAAGTCCAGTTGCTGAGATTCAGAGTCATCCTCTAAAAATGTGACCCTGACAATCCTGCCTTTGCCTGAAAACAAAAACCAGACACTAAAATATCAAACAGCACAATGCACAATTTTGCAATAGTACCTCATGTATAGCTACTGTTTGGTTTGCATGCAGTAGATTTGATTAGCTGCAGAAAGCAGTCAGGAAGAAAAATATCAGAGGGGTACTTGGAAAGTGAACTCCTACTCTGATATATGCAACATTACTCCTCCCATCTGTATTGAGAGCCCTGTGGATAACACTGTATTCTACGCAGTGGCTCTGGATAATTCATACCTGCTCTGTTGGGCCTCAGGCTTAGGGCTTGAGCAGCCCTAATGTTAATGTGAGCAGCTGCTTTAAGGGAATGTCCCCTGTTGGCATGTCCCCCATCAGTCTGTGCTGTGTCTGTGAGTGTTAGGACAGACAGAGATAACATTACAAAATGTCAGGAGATGGTATGTGGTTCTCTTTGTTATGAAAAATAAAGAGTTCACCAACATGGGAGGGGAAAAAGGACCTCTCCATTAATGGGATCAGCACAGGGTGCTGTAGGAAAGTCTACCCTTCGTCTGTGCTGTGTGAAAGAAGGGTTGTCAGGACACAAGGAATGCAAGCATCTATAGTCCTCTTCATAACCTCCTATTTAAACAGCTATTTAATTACACCATGTGTTATTGGGCTTTTTTCTCTGTGACCCACAAAAAACTTTGCACTGTCCTACACCTCCCTGTTCCCACCCTCCCTTCAAGGACAGAACACCCTATTTGTCCCTTTTCCATCCTGCAGGCTTGTACAGACTCTCACACTTTCACCACCACATCTACATTCATACAATCCTATTGATCTTCGCTTTCATTTTCTCATGATAATCTTTTTCTTTCTCTATCCTTGAAAATCACTTAGCTGATACAGAGCACTCAAAACACTTGAGACATCTGTTAAACATATTTTGTAGGCTGCAATTAATGAGGTATTCCATATGCATCTGGGAAATCAGAGATTGTTAGTTGATACTGTGATATTTCACATGAAGAATGGATGAGCTGAACTTGCTGTGAATAATATGACTTCATTGGTTGTTTCCCTTTTCTTTATTTGTATGTGCATTGAAAGAGATTCAAGTGCATAAATGTGATGTTATTTTCCGCCATCACATGACCTTAAACACACTCTTGTGTAAACACTCAGAGTAAATGGAATTTTTCCTGGGAGCTCTGTTTCTCTGAATGGGCTTAGAGATACCTCTTATTGTTTATTAACACTGTATATTTCCTTCTTGTATTGCAAACTCCAGTTTAATAGCTGGTCTCTTTCTTCTTGCTGTTTTTCCCCTTCAGTCTTTGACTAGAATTTTCAGGATAGTAATTCAAGACACTTACATAAAATTGATGACTTAGCAGCGCCAGTTTTGTTTATCCGAGAAGTCTGGACACTCTGCTAGGTAGGTTATATAAGGCAGAAACTACCTGATATGAGTCTGTAAATGTGTTTAATGGGATATTTTTTGATAAAGGGACTGGAAAGGAGAAACTCTTTTTGACCGCTCCTGAGAGATTGCACAACAAATCCCATGAGTCCAGTGGAAATCCCTATCAACCAGGTTATCACAAGAAAATCTTATTTAATTATCAGTACATTTACTTCCTTATGCTTATGCCAGACTCTGATGTTAGGCTACAGTATTCATACTTTGGTAAAAGGTTTGACCTATGCTAGCTCTTTAAGGAGGCAATTTTAGCCATGGAATAAACAGCTGGATTGCAAGTTTCTGTTCTCAGGACAGGACCTCAGTCACAAGGTCTTAATGCAATAAAACTATTGAGAGATCCTAAGACTGATGGATAGTCCAAACACTGAAAAGTAGAAAATCAAATCTGTCATTTTGTTTCTGTATTCAGATGAATTTCTGAAAGAATCATATATAAGGGAACATGCAAAGATGGGACAGTATGTTCTCCAGAAAACCACTGAGTGCATTGAACTCATGATGTTTTTCAGTTAGTTGCTGTTTTGAATCAAGAACAGAAATACAATAACGTCAACATCCTGCCATGTAGAAACACCTGTGACTGATGCAACCTAACTTCTGGACTTCAGAGGATGGTTGGTACTCTCCCACAGTTTGCTTGAGCATGAGATTTGGTTCATAATTTTTACCTGCAACCAGAATGAACCTTAAATCAATGTCCTTTTGATTTAGTGTCCATGAATTAAGAAATAAAATTAAATTTTAAAAAATGGAAAAAGAGTGCCAGTCTAATGCATAAAAATACTTACTTTGCACAATATACTTCCTAAAATTTTGTTTTTACCTAGTAAAGGACAGTCTATTTCTTGCATATGTGGGAAGTGATGTTCAGAGTAAGGTAAGGCGTGCTTGTAGCATACTGCAGATATTGCTATCAGTTAATTCTGACCACTATTCTAGCTGTCCCACATGAATCTGCTGAATAGATGCTGTATCTTCACCTCTTGTATCTGAATCTATGATGTTTCCTTACAAATTCTTAAAAAAAAGACCCCAAACAACAACAAACCTCCAAGCAAACAAAGAAATAAACAAAACCCCCAAACAAACAAAGAACAAAACCCACATAACCTCCCACAAGATGCACAAGGTGAAACACAGATAGTGTAGGAAAGAAGTTAGTTCAAGCTGACAGGGGTTAGGAACACAGTTTGTGAAGCCCAATTCTCCCGATTCTTGGTTTATGTTAAATTTCCACAATTGCCATAAACAATTCCAGTTACAAAACACACTACTGGATTTTTCAGAACACGAAGCCTGAGGCTTGGCATGCAGATTCATTTCTAGACTGGACCGTGGGGGGAGTATGTGTGTGCTTATTTTCTTTCTTTTTAAATATGCATTCTAAAACATGTAAAATGGGTAAAAATTTTAAAGTGTTCAGAATGCTACTGCAGTGCAATGTGCATGTTTATATAACTATCACGAAAAATACAGAGAAATATAGCTTTGAACCTGGGCTCTCCTAAACAATTTTTCTTTAACAGAGATAAAATAATGAAAAATACTTAGTTAAACTGCTGGCCAAACTCTTATTGTTTGTACTGCTCCTGGTAAAGACCCTGGGGAGCAGCAGCGGAATCTGTGCTATTGATTGGCTGGTTAAATAGAGGCCTATTAGATTGAGACAGGCTAGATTGATTATACAGCAGCAGAAGGAGCTCAGATTCAGAGCTGAGTGAACGTCAGGGTGAGAGAGAGGGAGAGCAAGCGAGAGAAAGCGTGCAACAGAGGGAGACTGTACCCACTGTAGCATCAGTATGTGACAGCTGGTGCCTGATAACACTGATATTGAGCTCCTTCAGTGGAGAACTTGCTGAGCTACCCTTTTTTCATTTGCAAGAGGATGCCAGCTCTAAGCCAGTGCAACTGATGACAGACTGGATCTTGGAATAGTTCGTTTCACTTACAATTACATCTCATGTTCTGCTTCTCTGAAGAAAGGCTTATTACAGAAGGCAAAAATTCATTCTCTCCCCTTACCTCACATATTATTGATGATATACAGAGTTTGATCTTCCAGGTAAGGAAATTATCATTTGCTTTTCTGCACAGATAAGAAAGGAATTATTCTTTTTGTATCTTGCATGTTAAATACAAGCTTTGGCATTTGTTCTCAGAATGCATTTTTTCACTTGTATTTCTTTCACTCACAGACTATATGTATCAATTGTTATGTACACCTAAAGACAATTCACAGGACATGGTTCGTGTATTGCATTTATCATGCTTAACCCTTTAGGTGAATGGAATGAAACAAACAGAAAAGATTATTTCTAACTACTTGGATGATGTTTTAATGTAACTTGTCCCACACACGCTAAGCAGTCTGGAGTCATAATGGCACACAAGCTCTCCCATATTATTGATCCATTAGTGTACATATTGTGATGCCAGGTAGAGAATTTACCTGGAGGATTTCTCAGTGCTTGTCAGCAGTATCTGTCTTTCAACTGCAAGCATGCCACTGCTGAGCAAATATGGTCAGCCTTAAATAATTTATCATTAGACTGCCATTTTTTATCGATATAGTAGTTATTGCTAGCATTCTGCCTGCAAAGCAAAGATCAAGGCTTATGATTTGAAATATGAAACCTAGGATGTTCTGCTACACTGTGCTGTATGTTTGAAGCAGCCATCCCACGGACTGATTGCCTGTTTTGGTATGACATTGACTCTACTGTCTCCTAACTGCAGAGCTCCACATAAAGTTTCTATGTATTTCCTTCAGCTGTGTTTTAAGTGGTTTTGCTGTCATAGGTGATAGGTTCTGATAGATTACTGTGATTTTGAAGGTGATAGACTATATCTGAAATAACTCAGCTTAAGGATTTGAAGTACGTCAGGAAGTTGATTGACTGGGTGTTTACAGGCCAGGGGAGCATAACGCTAAGACAGCTCCTTCATTAGGAGCACATTCCTTCCAGCTGTGACAACATGTACCACCTTCCTCATCAGTTTGTGCACTCTGCTCCTTGTTGCATACTGCAGAGTTTTTCATATGCCAGATATTGTGATTATTCCCTCTGGGTGAAGTAGAGGCATCAATCCATTAATGCAAGCATTTAAGTAGACTTTGACTCAGCCAAGTACAGTGTTCCAATGCTTTGGCCAGTTAAGAAACTGCCTATAGCAAGGTCTTGCTGCTAGAAGGTGGATCTTCGTGTAATCCAATTTATCCAATGACTAAAGAATCACAACTACAGAGAAACACTTTCTTCACTTCCTTTACCGAGAAATTTTTAATAAATTTCCATAAAACACCATACTTAAATAATTAATGACTTCTCAGAAACCCAAATGAGACGTGGAGTTGCCAAAATGATTATTTATCGTTTTTAAAAGACATATAAGAATTGAGGACCTTGGGTATAAAGAGATATTTTACAAACTAACAATAATTTGAAGGGGGTATATAGGTGACCACATGGATAAAATATGCAATGCTTAAGAGAAAGTTTTGTCTTCTATAAAGTATCATACAAATAAGTATTGTCAAAACAGGAACTAAACTGATGACCCCAAACTAAAGGCTTACTTAAACTATAGCATCTGTGGTATTTTAATACCTTGTATCTTCCATATGAATAGTAATTATGTTATTTCTTATATACACAAATGTCAGCAATTTTGATGTTTCCTTCTGAAACTCTTTCCAGGTAGCCAGAAATTCTCTTGGGGGGCACATTTTGCCACCATAGCTTTATTGTGTGGTATTTTACTCCATAAAATACTGCCAAAGTTGAGCACTGCATACATTGACTATGGAGTCAGAGTGCAGAATCTGACCATAAATAATGGAAGGAAACTGTTTACATTTTAATTACCTGACTGAAAATTTTAACACTGAGACAAAGACATGGGTATTGAGAGCTAGATTTACCAAGCACAGACAGTATTTTATAAAGAGCTAAGCTAATTGAATGTCTAATTCACTTTGTATTCTTACAAAGTGTAAGGCCTGCCTCAGTATATTTCATGTGCAGTTTGACTAGCAAAAAAAAGTATGCTCAAAAGCTTTCCTACAGCTCTTATAATATCTCTCTTTTTCCTCTGAAAAATCTTGTTCACTATACTGTACTTTTTAAATATACCTTATAATTTTCTGATTAGAAAAAAGAAATCACGATAATTCTGTGATTTCAAAGACAGCAATTTTTTTCCCTCGAGATTAATGTCTGTTACTAGTCAGGTTACATCTAAGCCATGAAACTCCAAATAAGACTAAAAAGTTAAGTTTTCTTCTTGCAATGGGAATATTTTGTTTCAACCTTAAATTTATTTATTTAAAGCTGAAAAGAGAATCAGAAACCCACACAATTAGTAAAGCTTACATTCATATTTTTCTACTCATAAGGTATGTTATTAATTTCCAAATTAAATATTTTAATCATCTTCTTTTGTCTGATCCAGAAAAAAGTACATGAAAAAAACACAAATGAGAAAGAGTTAAGAGCTTGCATATTACAAACAGTGCCTTTTCTTTCAGGTCTTTGATGTTCTTAATGTTACTCTGGCCTTTTTGCAACACTTTAAACTTCAGTTATGTTGCCTTTTTCTCAAAAGATTAATTTGATCTTTTTGAAATTAATGTTGCATTCCTTTCCAGCTTGAAGTCGCAGAATGCAAAATTTGTTTTTATTTTCCTAGCTAACTTAAAGCCATTAGGGGGCTCTTTCCTCCCATGATATCACACAGCAAGCTGCAATACAAAGATACAGCTAGTTCCTAGATTTTTTACCAAAAAAATTATTCTTGAATTAATTTATTTTGGGTGTAGACCATTTTAATAATACAGAGCTGCTAACAATCTCTCTATTTTTTGTTCATTTGTTGGAGAGGGTTCTGTTTGTTTGGGTCTTTTTATTGCACATAATTGAAAACTTTTACAGTCAATTAATGGTTATGTGTAGAAGTTACTTTATGTCCCATAAAGGAGAAGCAGGAAGCACGTTCAGCAAAAATTTTGAAGTAATCCCTGGGATTTCTAATATGAATATGAAGTATCACTTATGTTCAAGAAGCTAGAGTCTATTTATCTGAATATCTGTGAATAATGGTGCAACCAGCTTAAAAAGAAAAAAAAATTCTGTTGCGTACTGTTATATTGGACTGAAAAGAACCTAGAGTATCTAGAAGTGACATACTCCTCCCTTACACAGCTTGCTTTCAGAAGGGCTAAGTATGTGACCAGGGTTTTTGGATCACTCTTTATTTCACAAAATGAGAAAGTTTCAATTCTAAAAGCATTTACTCATATGAGCAGCTACACTGAAGTTACCATGGGCCAAATTCCAACAGCTTTGTTCTGCCTGTTATCCTTTAGTTTCTGTAAATTCATTGCACCACTGGACCTGAAACCAGCTGTGAAGTTTGTACTATTTCTTGTGGGGTTGTAAACTTTGTACAATTAAAGTTTGTTTAATTCCAGTTTTGAAGAATTTTCTTATTCCTGCCATCCTTGAATGAAAAAAAGCCCACATTGGTAAATTATTTTACTCACCCTGAACCAACTTGCTACTTTAAATTGTTTAGCTTGGAGAGATTCCAATACTACCAACTCCATTCAAGAAAAAAAAGGAAATAAAAAAGACTGACACACTTTGTGATGCTTGACATTCACAATGAAGGAGTATAATCTAACCAAGCTGAAAATTAAAAAAAAAAAAATTTTTTCTTGGTTTTACTACACATCTGAATAATCTCTATTTTTACATCCTCTTATAGCAACTATCTTATGACATATGAAGAACTTTGTTCTACTAAACAGCATCTAGAAATTCCAATCAGGACCTCAAGATACTTTGTTTATAGACAGGGGTTCATACAATATAATGTGATTGTTAAAAATATGGAATAAATCAAGTATTATTTCTAAGATAGATAACTGATACTTCAAACTCTAAGATGATCTTCATTAGATATATTATTAGCACATTGCAAATTCAGCATCATACAAATTATCTTTCTGTTAGTAGAAGAGGTCTTATTCATTACTAAAAAGTGGCTAAAGTTAACTATGATTTGCTTGCATTTCAAGTAATTAATTATGTACACGTGAACGGTCATCAAAGTTGAGATGGCATTATTATTATTAGTAATTCCTCAGGCACAACATTGCCAGGCAGTTAAAGGAGGTGATTGTTCCACTCTATTCTGCACTGTGGTGGTCTTACCTGGAGTCTTGTGTGCAGTTTTGGGTACCATAATATAAAAAGGTATCAAGCCATTAGGAAGCATCCAAAGGAGGGCCACAAAGATAGTGAAAGGTGAATGGGTGGGGAGGGCATCCAAGGAGTGGCTGAGGTCACTTGGTCTGTTCAGCCTGGAGAAGAGGAGACCAAGGGGAAACCTCACTGAAGATACAACTTCCTTGTGAGGGGAAGAGGAGGGGCAGACTCTGAACTCTTCTTTGTGGTGACCTGTGACAGGACCTGAGGGAATGACATGAAGTCTTCTCAGGGGAGGTTTAGGTTGGATATTAGGAAAACGTTGTTTTTCACCTAGAGGGTGGTTGGGCACCAGAAGAGGCTCCCCAGGGAAGTGGTCACAGCACCAAGCCTGACACAGCTCAAGAAGCATTTGGACAATGCTCTCAGGCACATGGTGTGATTCTTGCAGGGCCAGGAGTTGAACTTTGGTGATTCTTTTGGTTCTCTTCCAACTCAGGATATTCTATAATCATATGATTTTTAAGGCTCAAATCAGACCAAACAAATTGCTGGAGGAATGACAGGAAGTGTGTAGCAGAAGCAAAGAGCAGAAACCACTTCTTGGTTGGAGTCAAGCACCCTAGTAGCAAGACTCTTTTCTCCTCTAGAAAACACAGTTTAATTTAATTGTATGCTTTGCTTCCTTGAAATCAGTGAAATTTTATGTAAAAGATAAAAAAATTAAACCCATGTAAGATGCTGGCACAAAGTTTCTGCAGAGCTTCACTCCAGAGGTAACTCTAATTTACTGGTTGGTTAATTTATCCATTATATAAACACACTATGCAAAGCACTTTGAAATACTTTTGAATGAAAACTGTTGTGTAAATGTAAAGTATTATTATGGCAAACAGAAGTCATTCAAAGTTGACAGAAGTCATTTCAGCTAATGAAAACGACAAGAGTCTGGGTGCTTTATTAAGCATGAACAAATAATTAATCTCTGATGAATGTTGAAAACAGAAAAAACAGTTCTTCAGACATGTACTCAAATAAGAAATACTTAGGGTTTTTTTTCCTATTTCATGTTTTCTGTAATATATGAAGGGAATAATTAAAATGACTAGATTTTAGAAGTAGAGAAGTTTGCAAAAGTAATTATTACATGTACTGTCAAAATATTTTAAAGAGAAGCAATAACAATGTAATCTAAAATACACATCATAACACAATGAAAAGCAGAATCTTTTGGGTTTTTAAAATTTTTTTTAATTTTTACTGGGAAAAAAATGACAAAGCAAATGAAATTGCATTGAAACAGCACCTGCAGCTTCCTCAAATTTATATACAATCCTATATGCATATATTTATTTATTTATTTATATATAGATGGTGGCATCCCTGCCCATGGCAGGGGTGTTGGAACTAGATGATCTTTAGGGTCGCTTCCAACCCAAGCCATTCAATTAAATGAGTCTATTATACATGTGCATACATGTGTGCATGTGCCTGTATTTAATCTTATCCTTCACTGTCTGTATTCCACACAGAAGTATATGGTTTATATAAGTATATACAGAAGTATAGCTTCCCTGTTAGAGAAAATTTGTCATTTTTAGGAATACAGCCATGTAGAACCCAAACATATTCCCTGAGTATCATAAAAGAAAAGGGTTTGTTGGTTGTGAAGCCACCTGAGGGTACAAGTTATAAGGCAGGTGTCACCAAGAAATGCAGATCATCAGTTACCAGGACCCTAACAAATTGCTATTTTCCTTGATATTGAAAACACTTTGTTCACATAATCTGCTTTAATGCTGTAATGTGATAACAGAAAGGCTTTGGTGAGCAGCATGCAACAAATTACCATTAAAACACACGGTACAGTTTTGAGAAAAACTCTTAAAAATTTTGGGTTTGTTTGAATTTCAAAATATTTAGAAGTGAGCCAAAAGTATTGTTGCTTTGCAAAACACTGATTAGGTTTGGCTCTGGAAAAAGACGTGGATAAATCCTGGTCTGATCTGTGATTATTAACACTGGTCTATGGAGTATAAAGTGAGTGAAACAAAGTTCTGCAGAGCAGCTGATAGCGATAAGTAATTCATTGTCCTCTGGTGGATCTGTAACACTTAATGTTACATGAGAATTAATGTGTCTGAGTTAGTGACAAAACTATGGTAACACCTTGAGTATTTATACACCTTTTTTTTTCCTCAGAACATTTTGTGATTGATTTAGGATATACGACTGAAGGTTTTGCTCCTTCCCTCCAATTATCAGATATTAAACAGAAGACCAAACCAAACCAAACCAAACAAACAAAAAACCAAAAAACCAAAAAACCCAAAATATTCCCACCCACCAAAATAAAAAAAAAAAAACCAAAAAA
>VXBC01005409.1:101266-259624 GCA_013399945.1 Ploceus nigricollis
GTGCTCTACACTTTGATTAGATAAATATTTCATGTGGGTAGAATATGCTGTTCTGCCTTTTGAAAAAGCTTTATTTTATTAATGAGTTTGTTTAATTTCCACACCCTTCAATAAATCATCAACTTGGGTATAAAATTAAATATAATTAGGTCATCCTGTAGTATGCTTTTATTGTAGATGATGTGCGAACCACTCTGGATTTAGCTGCACTTTTGCACTTTCTCAATATGTGTCAGCTAAGAAAATTCAACATAACCAATGTGCTCTACTCTCAGTAATGATAACATGTGTCTGGAAATACAGTATGTGAAGTCTTATGGACATTAAAATATAATCTTTAGGGAATAAAAACCCCAACTATGTTCAAAACTATAGGTAGTGGATGCACTAGGAGACTATAATGTTCTACTTAAAAGATAAAATTTTAATTAATTTTTTAAAAATACAGTAGTAAGCAAAATTATAACACATTTCACGAATAACGTTGTCTCGGTAGTATTATCTTGAACCTAAATAAGATATGGAGCTGTTTTACATGACTTTTTAAAATCTCTCTTTCATTTTAGATGCATATGTATGCAAAACAGAGTCACTACAGAATTTCCTTTTGAGATCTCAAACAATCATTAGATCCATCACTCTCAGCTTTATTTCAGATAAAATGCAGAGTATGCTGGAAATTTCATCCATATCCTCAAAAAATAGCATTAATAATCAAAGTCATTGATTAAATTACCTAAATAAGTCCCTAATTCTCACAGGCAATCTACTTGTCCTGGAATCAGATCTTAAACATCATTTGCTTCCAGTGTTCCAAGAATCAGAATGGTTAATTTCTCTGAGCTAGCAAAACTTTTCTGGCATAAAGTGGCATATAAATTTTGGCTAATATACTAAATTTTGGCTAATATACTATATGTCAGATGATATTTTGTCATAATAATTTCCATAACTTTTAATAATTCTCAGTTCATTATATTTTAAAGTATTGAAGCCAGAAGTAATTTAATTTTGTGATTTGGTACCGCACTGAGATATTTGCACTGTCTCTTTATCATCATGAACACAGGTGCTGTTCCTTGTATCTAATACTGTGGACTATTCACAACATTAGATGCAAAAAGATATATATACTTAACAATTTTGTACACAGTTTTAACAAATAATAAAAAAAATTCTCTCTATAAAGTTCCTTGTTTAGAAAATGGAAAGCAAGATGCAAAGAAGGCCCTAATTTTTATTGTTGTTTGACCTTACAATTCTTTCTCAAACAATAAATCAATTCTTTATACAAACCATACACATAGGATTATTAATCTTGACAAGGACCAAAGAAATATAATGCCACCATCCCTATTATATTTTCTTACAAGTCTGCATGTTATCCTTTGTATTAATGGACATTTCTACTCTCTTTCTCCCATTCTTTTCTATGGAAGAAAATAGTTTGAGAGGTATTATGCCTTTAGACAATAGATGTAAATATAATTCTTCTAGATATAACTCATAAAACTCAGGAAGCCCCAAAACACTGTTAAAAATGTTCTACAACAGCATAAAACTTTCAGGATGTAAAATTATATTTAATGTCTCTATATAATCAGAGATGCAAGATTTTTTTAATACTACAAAGTATGGAATAAATCAGCCAACAAAACATTCAAGGTCTAAATTTGAACTTTGGAATGCTCCTTTTTTATCATGCAGCATTGGTTTCTCAACATAGTGACATACATTAAAAATTACTAAGAGTAAAACCTGAAGATTCATTTTAAATTTCCTTTGAATATTGATGATTTTGCCAATTACAGAATGAATGACTCAAGGATAGTTTTAGAATTACCTAGATAATAGTCCCCTTAATGTATTGAGAGAATAAAATTTTAATCAAATTCAAGTAAGTTTTTTAAATGCCTTAATTTAAACTTTGCCTGTGCAAAGTTTTATGCCTATATTTTCCTATGCATTATCTAGCCTGAAAATTGCATTTGACATGCAAAGATATAACTTCCATGGGAATTACAGCTACAATTTATTTACAAGTAATCACACAAGTGCATATAGATATCTACAGTTGTAGATATCAGTGTCCCTTTAACCACATCTCAGAAGGTTCTGTTTGAAAATTGAAAAGTCCCAATGCTCCAGGAATCTAAAAACTAAAATTTATCCACCAAGAAAACTGAAATGGAAACAAACTCTGTATCCGGATAAAACAGTTTGCCTGTCCAGCAGTAATATTTTGCTGTAAATGACCTCCTTGCCTGCATTTAGCATGTTGATTACTCAGACCACTGAAGCGCACAGGGTGCTGTGCAGGGCCATCAGTCAATAAGGTAATTTATAATGATCACCCTTCTGGGCAAACTAGGGGAGGAACTAGTCATTACTGTTTTCTCCTAGCTGAGGAAATCTGTTCCCCTGTTGGTAAACATTCACCAAACAAAGAGAAAATCCACCAGTGTCTCTAACATTTTCTATTTACAGAGAAGTGAGAGGCTGTAGTTGAAACTGATTGTGCTTGAATACAGCTTAATAACAAGAAGAATCTCTTTTTAACCTATGATACTCTGATAGATGTGTTCATCAATAACATAATTGATTTAATGATACAAGAAGCTGCTGTTAGGGTGGCTTCAAGTTAGGGAACACTACTTCCCTTAAATGAGTTGGAAGCAATGCACAAAATGATGGCCAGCATTCTACTGAAGCAGAGAGCAAAATATGGACTTATCTCCCATTCTTCTTATCTCATCTCACTGACTGTAGCTGAATGTCCCTTGCAGGTCTGCAAGGGGTTGCTTCGTTTCAGCCTCCGGCCAAGTATCTCTTTGTGGGGCGAGTAACACCCTGACATGGCTGAGGGCCAGGGCCAGGGCTGCAACTGGAAGCTGGGGCTGCCTAAAGAACCTTCTGGAAAACTTCTGCTAGTGTGGGAAGGAGCTACTCATGCCATGCACAGGACAGCTGGGGGCCAGGGAGTACAGCTGGGCAGGGGCCAGGGTGATGGAGGGCAGTCTTGTGCCACAGTATGGTTGTCCTGTCCTGTGAGGGAAAGGAGTGGCAAGGAGTGGGCTGTGAGGAGGTGGGGAGAGCCCTGTGAGTCATCTGTTTTGCTTTCTACTCTTTTGTGGGGCCCTCCATTGAGAGGCCTGTGCTGTGGCCATGTACCCTGCTGTTTGTATCACCTGCCCTGGTGCCAGGGTGGGTGGCTCAGTTTGCTGCTGGGTTTACTGTAGGAGGAATATTTTTGTGGTCCTGGCTGTGTTTGGTGAGGGGGCAGCCAGCCTTGGAGGGGCCAAGAGTGAGGTTTTTGCAGAACTGTGGAGTTAAAATCTCAGGGAAACTTGCCTGAGAAACTGCAACCAAGACATCTTTGTGGTGGATGAGATGCTAGTCACTAAGGTTAACTTCTTTTAGATAAGAAGTGATTTGGGAGGAAAGAGGAAGAGGTAGGGGCAGACCCTGGGGGTGGTGAATGCAGGAGTGCTAGAGGACCAGACTTACAGCATAAGAGTTGTAGGTGGCAATACTATTTGCTAAATAAGGCAATAATAAATCCACAATAATGTTGTGGATCCTTGGCTTGTATCTTGGACACTTCTGGGTGATGGTAAGATAAGGAGTATTCAGTATTCAGCTCTGAAGGCTGCAGTTGTGGTGGTTGTGTTCAGTTTCACCATCCTCTTTTTACCAAAATACTAAATCACGGAGCTGAATGGCACTCTCCTATGTTGCTGGTAAACCTGTCCAATCTGAGTGTTTCAGATTTGGAGTGCTATTTGTTCAGTGTGCAAATCCAAATGAAACAACATCAAGAGAGCCTCAGAGAGATGTGCAGCTGACGCATGTTTCACGGACTCATGTGCTGAGTTAATTTAGCCGGGCTTCTGGCAGATGGAGGGAGTCTCTGGCCTTTGCCTTACTTAATCTTGCCATCCCATTGACAGTGGCCAGAGTAGCCCTTGAACAAGCTGTCATTCCTCATTGCTGCCAGCAATTCCCAGAGCACTTTGGTAACTATCCATGACCTCCTCGTTTCAGAAGTCTTTTGTTTTCCGAATTATTATTTTTTTTTTTTATTCAAGCTGTCAGTCTCTTACAAAAATGTAGAAAAATTATGGGCAGTTCATGAAATGACAATGACTTCATGGCATAGGCTCACATTCAGAGATTAATTTTGCCTCATCTTTCAAGCACAGTGTCATACTGATTGCAAAAAAGGTTATCCTGTACTGGAGAAAGAGCTTTCCTGTAATTCCCAGGTTCAGGAGGAAGGATCCAGGAAGGCTGATAATGAATTAATGGACTCATAACTGATGCCTTTTGAACTGTTTTGAAAATACTGTTTACTGAATTGTATAATGGGAATGAAAACAACATTCTTTATGTTCTCACTCCCTAAATCTAGTGCCTAAGGTTCACATATAAGTGATTAATTAAATTCTGTATTCTATTCAAATGATTGCTTAATAATAGTGACATCAACTAAACTGTGATAACTGGAAAAAAAACCCTATATTAGACATAAGTTTTACACACAGTACAAATGTACACTCTTCTTTATCAAATGTTAAACTGGAAAAAAACCCCAGTGGATTATTTAGGATTGTTTCATTGGGAAATTGCACTTTTGTCATGTTTCCCTCTAACTGGAGATTTGTGGACTGGTGATGAAACCACTTAAAAGGCAGTCAAAATTTATTCTGGTTCTCCTTGCTCTCTGTCTTTATTGAGTTACCTACAAATATATGTAAGACTTTAAATCTCTAAATATTTTTATGGCTCACTGAAGTTGTCAATTTTTTTTTCAACAGAGCCTTATAAAACAATCTGTAAAAAAAAAAGTATCTGTGATGGGACAGTAAAAGAAGATATAGGTGACTTCTAGAAAAAAGCACAATCTCTTTGCTCTGCTGCCATTGAAGTGTATGTTCTGTATGTTTCTTCAAGTATACATGCAAATGGATAACTTTCTATAATTGTTTTATTTCAGATGGACTAAAAATTATTAGAAAGCACCATGATTTAGGTAAATCAAAGAAGATAAATTCCTGTCTTTGTTCTAAAGACAAAAAATCCAAACCTAATCAAAGAAATAATACCCAAAACCAGAAACCAGCTGAAATTTCAGTGCTTGTGTCATCTCTTACCTTGGGCCAAATGAAAAGTCTGCTATCTAAAGATATTTCTTCGGTTCAACTTCATATAACAAAGGGTCCACAACTTTATAAATTGTAACTCTTAGGTTTTTATTTGACAAGTGAGAGCAGAGTTTTTACTTCATTGCGTGTTGTTTACAGGCTGTCAAAATATTTGCATGGATTTGGAATTTTTTTTTAACTAACAAGTACTATTATGTACAGCCATTCACTGAATGCAAAAAGCCAGCAGTCTAGGAGGTTTTTGTGAGCCAAATGATAAAGGACTTTATTCTTGAGAGCATTTAATTTTTCTACTGGATTTTAATATAATAACCAAGCACTCAAATTATAATTTTTTAAATTACCTTGTGAATTATTTCCAAATGCTGGTGGAATATGTAGAGCTCTGCCATCAAAATGGCGAGTGGGGCATGGTCAGTGTAGAAGCTGTTACTTATCCATATTATGTCTTATTTTATACAGCTGCCTGTTTTGATAATTTTCTTCTGGACTTAAGTCTTATCCATGTATTTGTGTTGTTGTAGAATACTTCCTTTTTTCTTTCCAGCTAAATCTCAGCATATTTTCATAACAGTGCAACCCAGGTGTTGTTTTCCTGTCTGGAATACACATGGCAGCCTACAAGAGAGAATCCTGAACTGCATGCATAGAAAACTTTATGGAAGATGAACAAAGGATTTATTTTCAAGTTAGTAGGACCTATGAACGTGTATAAGGAAGAGCAGTGGTTATTTAGAAAAATTCCCTCAGTGAATCTGACTTTTTTTTTTACATGCTCTTAAAACTTTCTGTCTGTGCTTGTGGAACATTCTATTGTACACGCATCAGATAATAGCCTACAATTTCCTACAACTAGTGGAGTTAATCTGATATAGTACAAAATCCAAGATGGTGCAGACCTAGTATTTAAACTCTAATCTATATCAGAGTATAATATAATTTATGAGTTATGATACATGAATGAGGGGCTCTTGAGTAAATGCTGGTTTTTAATTAATATTGATATGGTTAGCTTTTAACTTTTGCCAGTTTACATTGCAAAATTTTTCTTTATCAGGAGGATTGAAAATTTGACAAATTAACGTTGATTCTGAGGTAAAACTGCACTACTGTGTCACTGGTATCACTATTAGTGACATGTACAATCACATTCATTCTTAGGCTCAAACCTTGTCTGAGTAGTGTGTAGAATACAATATGGAAACATGTATTGATACTGAAACTTTAACACTAATTACTACTAATTAAAATTAAGCCACTTTATTATGATGAAGGATTATTCATCACATGACAATTTTATATAAAGACTGAATACCTTTCAAGTTTAATATTACGGTTTATGTAAATATTGGGTGATGTGTGTAGAAAGAATAGATTATATCCTCTGATTTTTTGTTTGGTTGTTTGGTTGGCTTGGGGTTTTTGGTTCTATGCTATGCAAGAGGATCAGTCAAGTTAATCCCGATCATCTTCTCTGTCTTACTCTTAACTCACTAATTTTTTGATAAAAAAATAGTTACTCTCATGTCTTCATAGATCAGATCCTGTGATTTTTTTAATGCTTTTTTTTATGCCATAGTGTTTTTATCTCAGCCCTGTGTCAGTCAGGATTTTTTTAAAAGCATCATTGGATCAGATAAAAAATTTCACTGATATTTTAATATTATTCAGCTGCTTGTATCAGTGCTTTACGGCCTGAAGAAAGGAACAAGATATATTATCAACAAATGAAGTACATATTTCAAAATCAGGAAGCTTGAGTGGGGATTCCAAATTGATAAGTAGCTCAGAGTCTCTGTCAAATGTTGATTTTTCTTTATCATGTCTGTTTTTCTGTGTGAGGAAAATAAACATAAGTCTACACTGTGCATTTAACGTTCAAAAATGTTGGGGTATGGGATACGAAGATAAATATTCTATCTTAATAGAGCCTTAAAACACTTTTCTAGAACATACAAGCCCTTGAATATCTCTGTGGACAGTAAAAACACAACTGTTACTCAGTTTCCCATGAGTTCTGTTTTCATAGAAGATAGGTAATGCAATGTACTTGCAATATTATTATGCCATACCATTTTCTTGAAGGTGGAAGGCAATTGAAGACATGTGCAAAGGTACCTTCACAGAATCACAGAATATTCTGAGTTAGAAGGGTCTCACAAGGGAACATTGAGTCCTTTCTGAAAGTAGACTTGTTTGTACTTTAAAGGAATTATTTAATGTAGTTTGCAAAATTTTTATTCAGATTTTTTTTAAATAATGAGAACATTTGAGAAATACCGTGTCCTGGTGTTTGAAGGACTTCTTGTGAAAATTGTAATTTAAAAAGATACTTTTGTGGAGTTTAACATTAGCAGACATCAAGTATTTGACAGGAAAAAATACATAATTTACCAGGGGAAAAAACGTATTTTGCCCAGAAAAAAATATTAAGCTGCTTTGTCTTTCAGGAGTTTTTCAAATCTAGACAAGTTCTGAGAGTACACCATAAAATAACTATTTTTGTCTTTGTATGACATGTACCATTGAAGTAACTTGTTTATATGTGTTTTCAATAAGAAAATATGAGGGGTTTCTGCTATTGAGCTAGACGTGACTTCTACCTGAATGTTGTGGCAAATTTAAGGTGATCATTAAGAGGCAGGCAAAAAAATATATTTATAATCATATAGAAGGAACACAGGCTGATGCCCTATATTAATCTTTAGGATGAAGAAGAACTTCGGTTGTGCCAGATGCCCTCGGTAGACTCAACAGGCTTTCTTTGAAGTACTTTTCCCTCTCAGGTGTGTTTATGCCACCAGAAATGACAACATATGGAGGAAAATGTGCAAGATGCATTCGAGTGCAGCAGCCTCATCATAAATGTGATATTGTGTGTTTCATGCCTGATATTTTTTATGGTTGTGAGCACTTGCACCATCAGAAGTAATTAAGAGCAAACAAAAGAGCTGTACACAAAGAAACAAAAGCTTAAAATTATCTGTACAGCTTTGTGCTGTAACTACTGTAAGTGTATAACCAAGCATTTTTATGTCTTAGGAATGTAACAGGTGTGCTACAGCAACTGCTGCAAGGGAAAAGGTTTCTTTTCAGGTTATGTTGTCAATTCTCAACAAAATGAATCACACACGGTGGGTGAGTAAAGCTGTCCCTGTGTTTATGATCCCTGACTCATTCCACGGGTTTTATTTGCTTCCATTTCAAAGACATTTTACTACTTTTGTACAGAAAATTGTGTCTACACCATAAAGTAACAGTTGCAGCTTTTACAAGTCTGGGATTACATATTCCCTGGACAGTTTTCTTTTCATAGGGACAAGTCTTGAGATATCAAAATTCTGGAAATGCACAAAATTGTTAGAGGAAAGCTGGCCCCAGTTGACAAAAGGAAATTGGAGGACAAAAGAAGAAATAAAAAATAAATAGAGTCCTATTGCTGCAGAGGGCCAACTACAATAGTTGCTTCTCTACTCCCATATGTTTGTGAATCTTGACCTCTCTTGTTAAAGGTGGAATTTTTATTAGGAAGAGCTTGATAAATGCTTCATACACATGTACAGGTATATAAAGATGACTTGTGGTGTCAGGGCAACAGTGTGGAAAGGGACTAGCAAGGCTAGGAGATGAGAATAAAAGGGAAGGGTTATGAAAAGTGCTGTAGACCTTTACCTTATAGCCTACTTTTTCAGCTTTCACTTGCAGACCCTGTGCAGTTAGTTCCTCTCATTCTACATATTAAGGAAAGCAGGAGATGGACACTAAAATAAGAAATGTAACTTCCTGAAACTGAATAAAATTTCCTATTAGTGCTTAATTTAAAAAATTGCTGAAACTAATTTCTTTTTTGTAAAATCAGTATTGAGGTGCTGGGGTTTCATTTTTCAGAGTCACTGTGAGCCCCATGGGTGGTGCCTGAAGTTGAAAGTGGCTAATGTGAATATCAATTAATAGTGTTCTAGTGACAAGGAGCTTTGCAATAATTTTTTCTTTACACTTCTGCCTTAATAAGTAGGTAAACATGAAAAAATACAAGATATTGTTTCAAAAAAATTATCACTTAGAGCTTGATATAGATCTGACATAAAAGGATAGAGAGGACAGAAAACTGGGAAATCCTCACATGGCTTGTTTCCTTTGTTGTGAACTAGTCTTCTGGAGTTTCTGATCACATCTTAGCTGTCATATGGAACTTGCTGTCGCATCCTGTCCTGCGGTACCACAAGCAAGAAGGCAAGAGATGTTCAGTCTAACAGAGTTAATGAACAATCACGGAATACTTTGGAATGCTCTGCAGCAAATTAGAAGTCAAAAGAAAGATACTGTAAAAGCCAGCTGTAGTACTTTGTAGCAGAGCTCAAACATAGCATATACCTGTCTTGGATAAAAATCTTAGATAACTGCAGGAAATCTGTGGTACAAAAGAAAACTAAAACTGTTTCAGACATGCTGTTAGATTTTGGGGGAGTATTTCTTCCTAATAATAAATCTGATGACAAGTCTAATCACAAACATTTATCTCTTCATATATAAACTTAGTCAGCAGTTTAATATTTCTTTGGCAATTGCATGCTCTTACATTGTCCTCATCTGGTCTCTAGGTATTGTAATCTGGAAAATGTTGGGAAATGGTTTGGAAAAGGACTTAGAGCTCAAATTATTGATGTGTTATATATTGGACCCACATCTATGCCCTACTTTTCCAAATGTCCAGTGGTACCATGTAGGTTTAAGACAATTTCAAAGAAACAGTAAGCCTAGTCAGTTTTGAATCCTTGGTGAAATAACATCCTTAATAATCATGATATTTTGATACCTGTCACTTGAGCCTTGTCTTGCAAATTTAAATGTTTGTTTTCTGGAATGTCTGTGCTTTGTGACATATACAGTTAATGGTAAGTCCTTAGAATCCCACTGCAGAATTCTTTTTTTTTTTTGCAGATTATGTGATGTTTTGATGTCAGAGATATGACTTTTAAATTTGAAATAAAGTGCAAAACAATTCTGTTAAGCTCATGTTTACCTGTTGCTCAGTAGAATGTTCAACTTACATAAACATTTCCATGTGGAAAACTCAAATATGCATTCTTAAATAATATTAAATTTCCTCTTCCTGTGTAAGTCCTTCAGAATTAGAAACAGACATCATTGGCATGTCAAAGAGCCTGCATTTAATCTGCCTTTAATTATGTATGTCCTTTTTTATCCTCTGTATATTATTTACACATTAATAGGACTAAGATTTCAGTGATGTAGCAGAAATTCTGAATTTTTTATTTGCTTTTCTTTCCCCCATATATCTTCCTTTCCTCACTCCCCAGCTGAGACTAAAACAGTATCAAAATGGAGCAGTATAACTCGGTGTTGAGGAAAAGATGTTAAATCTTTTTTTTAAAGTTTAGAAAGAAAAGAAAATAGGAATTTGAAATAAAAATTCTGGAGGAAACAGAAAGCATCTGATTTTTATTCTAGGCATTTAGTGAAAAAAAATAGCCATAGATCTAATATGTTTGCATAATTGTAATCTCTCTTCAGACCTCATCTAGACATTGCAAAAAGCTAAATATATTGAAGATGTCATAATTAATGCATGACTTTTGATACTAAGCGGTGTAAATTTTTATTGATATATATGATGGCTTGAACTCCATAGAAAATATAGATCCAAGAAGTGTTTTGTCCTTCCTCTGTTTATAGCTGACCTTTAAGAAAGGTCCAACAAAGAGAAAAGGGCTGCAGTCGTCTTAGTCTTGCAGTGTCTTGAGCCAATTCATGAATGACCACTATGCACTGGGAGGAAAAAAGTGCTGTCCAGTGCTAAACCATATTATATTAAAGTAGTGATGAGTGTCTGCAGTTTACTTTAATAAGTCAAAAGCTTTAGGTCCGCTTTTGAGCGTCTAAACAGAGGAGTTTTTACTTCCTAGCTAGTTGTCAACAGAAGAATCAATGCTTAAATTCACTTTGGAAAATTATTTTGAATCCTCCTTCAGCTATTGTCTTAAGGAAGCTGCTTAGAAAGAAAACAATAGTCAGACCAAGTTGATCTACTAAGAAAGTGTGCTGTAACTTTAGGAATATAAAGACAGAAGGCTTTATCGAGACAAGTGGAATTTGGAAGTGAAATATTTGTGACATTTTGAGAAGAAGAAAAGTGATCTAACTGGTACTGCAGTATCTCATTCTTCACTTAAAAAGAGCAGTAGTTCAGATTCCTAGGCTTGGCCTGAAATTAATTTGTTTATCTGAAACACAAGCACACTGGTGGACTGAGGACATGCTTCTTGGCAAAGCCATTACCCAAACATATTTTCTTAGCTTTTAAAATGTATCTAGATGGTTATTTGGTTATTTAGCTCAGTGCATTGTCTGGGAAAAACCCTCCACAAACCCAACGATAAACACACCGCATAATTCCTGCACACGCACATCCACAGCCCTTTTCTGAGGGTGTTCACAGCACATCTGAAGCTTGCAACTACCACCATTCATGCAATGCAATTAACAATCTTCATTATTCGTAAAAGAAAATAAATCTCCCCTTCTCCTGTTTTGCAAATTCCACTGCATGCTGCACAAAATAAAAACTGTAAAGTTGAAATTAAAAGGGAACGTATTTTTAAAACTGCATGATCATTACAATATTATATTATCTTTTTTTAATTAGTTATGCAAAGATAGATCTTCTTACTGCTTATGCATATTTTTCTTTTTTCCAAGTAAATTTTTGGTTTATGAGGTTATTGGCAGAGATGAGAAACGGCAAGTTTGGGTTGGGTTTTTTTTTGCCATGCAAAGATAGCATGCAGTTGATTCCTTTTGTTATTCACAAAACAGGATAGCAAGATTAATGACAATTCAGTGTCTCTGTACAGTCAGTTCACCCCTGTCAAGGAGAATGTTGAGGCTTCCATTTTTATTCTTCCTTGTCCTCTGCTGCTGATTGTAAGAATACTAAGCAAGTTAAAGAATGTGTTTGTCAACTAGAACATCTTTCTGTTATGACCTGGATATTCATCACCAGTCTTGCTTTAGAAGTGTGGAATAATGATAAATTTGGGTGCTAGCTGGTCTAATCTGGCTGTCAACCAGCAACCTTGAGTTGAGATGCTCTTTCATCTTGTGAAACAGAGTCGTGAGACATTCACTCTTTAAGTAAAATCAACTATTTTGCTTTTCTTCGCCCATCACCAACAAGGTGTGATGGTATTTTGAACTTAATTTATGCAGTAAACAAACAATGAAATCTGTTTCTGTCAGCACTTCCATCTTGGAAGGCAGAAAACAAAAAAGAATGTGGTACAGTGATTAATGATTGTGATTAACTGTCTAGAGGTTATGGCTTCATGCCCCAATGATTCTTCTGTCATTACTCTGGATAAGATGCTACATTAAGCATGTATGCCTTCATCCATACGGCTTGCTAAAAACCTAGAGGGTGCCCTTTAGTATTTGTACTTCTCACAAATGCACTTTAAATGCCAAATGTGTAACTTGTGCATTGTGGGCTGAAGTAAGAGGAATGCTGTCCCTGGATAAAGGAGGTGATCTTTCCCCTCTACTCAGCGCTTGCGGGGACTGCACCTGGAGTTCTTTGTTCACTTCAGTGCTCCTGAGAACAGCAAGGATATGGGCTAATTGGAAAGGGCCACAAGGTTGATGAAAGGACTGGAGCACCTTGCCTACAAAGAAAGGTTGAGAGAGCTGAGACTGTTGAGAATGAAGGAGAGGAAACTCCATGAAATCTCATCAATGTGCATAAAACACCTGAAGCGAGGCTACAAAGGCAGCGGAGACTGGTTCTCTCTTCAGTGTTGACCAGAGGCAATGTGCACAATATACAACACAGAAGGTTTTCTCTGAATATCAGGAAAAACTTTTTCCTGTGAGGATGAGTGAGCACAGGTTTCCCAGGGAGGCTGTGTGGCATCGATCACTGGACATATTCAATGCTGCCTGGACATTATCCTGTGCAACCAGCAATGGGTGTCCCTGTCTGAGCAGAGTAGGGCTGTACCAAATGATCTCAGAGGTCCCTTCCAGCTTCAATCATCCAGGTTTTTCCCAATCCCCTTGTGCCACCTTGTTGGGGAGAATGAGAGAAGGAGGAGAAAATGTGGTTTAGTTTTTCTTCTATTTCTCAGCATTCAACTTTATTTTTAGTTACCAGTAAATTAAATTCATTTTCCTCAAGTTTCCTTGATTTTGGATGTTTTGGTGATCCTTCTGTTTTTATTGTGAACCACAAGATTTTTGGTTTTATTTTCTCCCCTCCTCTGTTGAGCTGGAAGAATAAGAGAGTAGTTGGGTTGGGCCTGATGGTCTGCCAAAATCAAGCCACCACAGACATAAATAGAAATAAAACCTTTTTGCTTGATTATAGCTTATTACATTTCTAATTTTTAAAAATCAATTAGAGTGTATATTAACAGGAAAAACAGAACTGTGAGTCACATACCAATTGCCACAGAATATATCTAGAGAAATGATTATGATTTTTTTTTAATTAATCATGTTTTAGGACTAAAGAAGGAAAAAAATCTTAAAAGTTCTGAAGTCCTGTGTGTAACCCTATACACATTACAAATTTCCTTGGTGCTTCCTTAATAGGGAACACATTAAAAGACTATCTATTAAGTTACTCTGTTTAAGAAAGTTCATTTTTCATATTCTTTCAGTCTTTAGCGGTGAAAATCAAATAAATCACTTCTTTACTCCAAGAAGTCCTAGCATGATTGAATGACTTGAGTGAGAATGGACCCTAAAGTTCCAACTCCCTGCCATGTGCAAGGACACCTTCTGCTAGACCAGTTTGCTCAAAGGCCCATCCGCCCTGGTCTTGAACAGTTTCTCTGGGCAACCCACCCCAGCTTACCACCACCTTTATCTTAAAATATTTTCTTCCTCATGTTCAATATAAGTGGATTAGAACTGTTGCCTTTTGTACTGTCACTACAGGCCTTGATAAAAAGTGTCTGTGCCTTTATCATAAGCCCAACTTATAGGTACTGAAAGATCACAATAAGATCTCCCTGAAGCCTTCTCTTTTCTGAACTGAGTTTTTCCACTTCTCTCAGCCTTTCTTCATAGGAGAATTGTTCCAACCAACAACCAAATACCTTGGTTTCTTTGGTAGAGAATTGTTCTACCTGCAAGTACATTTTATATGCTAATTTAATTTACTTAAACAATCAAATTATGGGTAAAATTTATTCTTGCCCTTCATCCCAATATCATTACAATTATTACATTATTTTATTTTATTTTATTAATACATTGGGGTTTTTTGCAGCTTTTATTACAAAACAAAGAGTGCTTTTAATTATACAAATAATAACTATTTAAATACCTGGGTAAATTTTGAGAAATAAATTTACAATTCCATGAAAAATGTATTGTCTATTACAGATACTGCTTCACAAAATTTGGGTTTATGCTGAAATAGACTCTTTCCTTGAAAAGTAAACATTGATTTCTGCACTTCAAAAATATGATTTCATGTACTTTTAATCAGGTTACCAAGGTCTTCCAGGATACCTTGAACTATCCTTATTTCCAACATATTGCTGCCACCATTTTTCAGAAGAAAACGGTGTTTAAGGGTGGTAACGTTTTGGATAGCCTTGTCTCTTATCCTAAAGATGATGTTTTTGAAATTATATTTCTCTTTATGTAGTATTGATCAAGACTTTTAATATTTAAATGAATTGCATAAAGGTATTAACCAACTGTAGAATTATTATTATAATTCCTACTTTTTTAATACGCACACTTTTAGAAGACACTTTATAAAAACTATTGTATCAGTGAATCCAGATTTAATCCTCCAGTAGAAATTTGTTTTTGAAATATGTCCTTAGAGCTTCAGAGCTTCCATTAATCAGCATTATTGTATGTAGCATGCTTCAGAGAAACTTAAATTAATTTTTATAAGGAAAACTTCTTGTATTGTATTGACTTTTGTTATTGTTTCCTTTTTCTCTGTAGTACAAGGGAAACCTTTTTTCTCCTACTACGTCCCTCCAGCTATTTAATTTTAGTAAATTCTACCACATCTTGCTAATATTTTGCAAATACTTTTTGAGCAATTCTGGCTCCCCTTTCTTCTTGGAAGTTAGGAACACCATTCAGTGTTTGCAGAGCCTTACTCAGCAGAAAATTATTCAGGCTTTGTCACCCAGAAGAAAAAGTGGTTGTTGCCAATGCTGGCATTCTTAGAGAAAGATCTGGGAGCACTGATAAATGTTTGAAAAGGTAAAGTCTGTTTCTAAAATTTCTTCTCATTACCTGATGACCTGTAAATTTGAGCAGGCCCAACATGATATTGCATGCAAATGAGGGTGTTTCAAAGAGACATTCCAAAAGTTAACATCCCAGTTCAAGTTTAATTCTTTAAAGAAGCTGTCTGATTGCACAAGTCATCACCTTCTAGGGACTCTCAGTAAAAATTAGACCACTTAGTTTCCTAATGCAGGAGCCTGTAGATATATATCCATCCAAGTGAATTTGGTTAAGTAGTGCCACTTACAGGGAACGTCATCTAATTTGCTATACAAGATTGACCTTTTTGACAATAATTTGTTAACATGCATTTGGCACAGGTTTACAGTGTTAAGTGATTAGACAATCAATACAACTCAATGTGTGACATAATTAATGCATGTTTCACATTGCTGTGATGATTAGAATATAATCTGAACTCTGCTGAACCCTGCCTGGTTCTATTTAATGCTCTTGGTGGGTTACAATATAACATGCAGTGCCCCTGGAATTGATCTGGACTACCTGTGTCAATAAAAACTGAGACAACTTACAGTAGATGCTGTGGCTCTGGAAATAGTAAAATCAAATTAATTACTTTCTGAGGGGATATTCTAGATGTATCATAACTTGGTCAATAGCTAATTTGGAGAAATCTTACTTACCTGTAATATACATGCAAGTTGATAAAATGATAGGTGCTTTGAAAATGTTGCCATATACCTTGTGAATGATGCTTAGGAAGGATGTATCAAGTGACAGTAAATGAAAAAGTTAATGCACACAAACTCTATATGAAGGTTTACATATGCAGCATTCACTTGCAAGTTCAACAAATTTTATCCATAGCTCAATAAATTAGGTTTTGAAAATATGGGGACATTGTTTATTATGCACTGTGGACGATTCCATGTGCATAAACTGGAAATAAGTTTATTCTAGTCACAGATACTTTTAAAAACTTGCAGGGTTTACTTGCAGGGATTCTTTTAGAAGAAAGATACTTTTTTAAAGAAAGTATGGTTAAATATATATATGTATATATATGTGTATATATGTGCGTGTGTATATATATATATATATATGATTGATATTATGCCAGAGAATGTTGTGGAAAAGTTGACATTGAAGGCTGAAAATTTGTAATTACAATTTAGATATTATTCAGTCAATAGATATATGACATGAGGAAGTTTGGACAAAATTGGACGAAAGCTGAAAGTGATTGTCTTAGATTTTCTTGGCACTATAGCTGAAGGTAGTTATAGAAAATAATATATTCTGGAAATATGTTCTGGAAATTTCCCACATTCCTCAATTTCAGTGTTTCTAGAAGTTGATAAGTTAGTCATGATAATGACTTCATTTATGAAATCATCCCTTTGGTTGTTGGCTCTATTTTATATGTACATAAAAAAGTCTGTAGTATTTCTAATAGTATTGCAATTCATCACCAAATATTTCTTTATATCTCTCATATTTAAATGATATCATAATCTAGAAAGTGGATTGTAGACAACATTATAATCCTGATATCTCAAGAATGTGACCTTAACCAAGTAATTTTAGTTCCACCCAATTGTAGTGTTATCATTTAGTAGATATTTTTGACCTGTGTGTAGTGTTATTTGTCACATGCTTGAATCTTAGTTTATTTTAGCAATTACATGTTACTATTTTATTCAACTTTGATAAAGAAAGAATAAAAATCAGTAGAATCAAATCCTTTTTGTTCACCAAAGAAACCTTCATCAAAGAAACTGTAGTCATTGGAAGATTTGGAAAACAACTCTGTTGGTTTGTCTGTTTGTCTGGTTTTATTGCTGGGGATTTTTTTTTGTAGTCTTGCATCACTAAGCTTAAGTTAGGTAGTTCTTTTACTCAATAGCACTTCTCATGTAATAATAACCTGGAGATGAGGTTAGAAAGGACTTGAGAAGGTCAATGAAGTCTGTTTTACTTAAGATTTATGTTCATTAGGCTTATAAGGAAAGAAGTCTCCAAGTGAGAGTTATAAGATTTGCTTGCTCCTTGCGATCAGATACCCTGTGAATAGTCTTTAGTGATCCTGTAAAATGGATAGTTACAGAAGGTCTTACCCTTGACAGAAATGTGAGAAATGTCACTGGGAAGCTTGTGTTTGATGCTAAAAATATTGGAAGGAAAACCTTTTTCATCTCTGACTTATTAAGATTCCTGTGGTGAAGTAGATATACTCTAGATTTTTAATGTTTTGGGGGCTTAATTTTTATTTTCTTTTCCTTGAAAGGAGAGGTATATGCAGCACATTATTTGACAACTCAGTTCTAGCTAGCAGCAGTATCCTTGCAAGGCATCCTAAGGTGAACTCTTGGAATTTGTTAATGCTTCTTGAAATAAAAAGATGTTCTCTTTAAAGGAGCAGTTTTTGTCTGAAAACAAATCAAAACACTAGAAAATAGGGGTAGCCACCCAATCTTTCTCAGCTTATTTTTATGGGCACTGGACAAAAACTGAGGAATGAGCTTTGCAGAAATCATGCAAAATATTGCCAAGCTGATCAAGATAGGTAGGTGTTAATGGAATTAATAAGTCATGGTGTTTAAATTTGAATTGGTCTTACTTAACCTTTACATTCCAGTCTAACTCAAGTCTTAAAAAAGGAGAGAAAGTCCTCAAAATTAATGTAGTGTGTTTCTTTGTTTTAGTAGTTGTAGAATTTTGAATTTCTTCCTGTGCCATTTAAATAGGACTTCGGACTTTTAATTCAATTGGGTATTGTTGCTGACACAGGTATATAGGATCCCTCACAATGCTGTGTGTTAATAGCTAGAAATGTCTTGATGAAGGCCACTGTTTTGGCCTCTGCTGAGCAGTGCTGGCACAGCACCAGCACTGTCTCTCCACCAGTCATCCAGAGGGTAGACAAGATCTTGGGAAAGGACACAACCAGGTCAGCTGACCCAATCAGACCAGAGAGGATATTCCACATCACATGATGTCAGCTCAAATACAAAGGTTAAGAAAAAGGAGGAGGAAGTGGGGCATTCAATACTTACAATATTTTCCTTCCAGACCAACTGCTACACATTCTGAAGCCGTGCTTCCCAGCAAGTGGACAAACATTCCTTGCTGGTGGGAGAGTGGTTTTTTTTTTTTTTTTCTTCCTTTTGTTTAGTAAACTGTCTTTATCTTGATCCACAAGAGGTTTTCTCCATCTCATTTTCTCCCACTTCCCACACAACGTCCTGCTGAGAAGGTGAGAGGTAGAGTGCCTTGTTGGGCATTTGGTGTCCAGCCAAGGTCAACATTCCACAGTTGTTACTTCACCTACCTGTCCTCTTAAAAGAGGAAAAGTTGGGGAATTCTTCTAAAATTTTCAGGTTTTTCCTGTCCAAGATCTTTGGCATTACTTTGATGAAGGTAAAAAATAAACTTGGAAGATTGGCTGCAGGAATCTTATAGACAATAAGGTAGTACCAGTAAGCACACACTAATAAACATGTATGAAAATTTGAAATGCTTTGGAGAAAAACTTTTCTGGGTTTGGGGTTTTTAGTGTGAAACATGAATGTAATTCCCATGTAAAGTGTGAATGTAACATGTAAAAATTATTCTTAACATTTTTCTAAGCGAGATTTTTGCATGGTTATGGAAGCTTATCTGTGCTAGGAAGGAAAATTTTCATTCTGCAAAGGTAATGATTTTTCCTCTGTATGAGATGCCTGCATGTAAGTAAAAGTTACTAAGTGACTGGGCACTACAGTGGGTGAATTTCAAGAATTTTCTCCTTTAACAATTCCCAGAGCAGACAATTTGGTATGGGTTTGTTTGTGGTTTTTGGGTTTTTTTTTTTAATTGCTAAAAAAGTCCCATTAATCTGTAAGAAAGTAAGGCCTATTTTGGAACATACCTTGTGGTAGTTTTTGGATTAAAAATAGAGATTGGAATCGAATATAGTAGATTCCAAAACCTCAATTTCAAGACTAAGTCACTGTTTTTTTTTGCCAAATCATTAAATAGCAGTTCTAAGCACATGGAGGGAGGGAGTTATTTGTGTGTCAGAGTCAATGCTGAAACAGTAGGAGTTTCTACATTCTACCTTTATGTTTAGAATTAACCACAGATTTGAAATTATTCACTGAACATGAGATTCTCTGTGGATTTTCACTAATAATTATTTCTAAGAAGCATAGGTACTTCAACTTTCTGAACCACCTGTCAGCTAGATTAATAGCATCTTGGCAGCTGATTACAACCACCGTTATGTAGTGGCTACCAGACGAGCATTAATTTAGTTTTATATTAAGCATGCAAAGCAAGTAGAGAAAATATAATCATTTATTATTATAATAGTTCTAAGTTATAAGCAGCTGCATGATTTATGCTTCAATTAAACTATGCAGCTTGTACAAAGTCTTCTTCCTGTATTAATCATGCAAACTGGCTTATTATTTATGACTAAAAAAAGCAGATGAGCCAGGGTTTTCAGTGATGACTGGGAAAGGTTTCATTTTTGCAACACCCCACATATTAAGCATGGCAGAAAAGATAAAGTATTTAATATGAAGAAAAAATTTGATTGTGTAGAATTTTCCAGTTTTGAATTGTAATACTATCAATCTGCTGTTACTCTGGAAAATGAAGTTAAATGATAGTATCATTTACACCCCTCAAAGCCTGTAGACTGCTCAAAGTCAATGTCTACCAGTGAAAGTAGTTTGATTATTTTTTTCCAAATTTGGTTGTGTTTGATAAACTATTCACTAAGAAAGACATAGTGAATGTCAGCAGACATGACAGCAAAGAGAGCTAGGGATAAAGATATGGTTTTACTTTCCAAGTCCATTTGCATCTCTTAGGTGTACTTGATTGAGTTGGTCTTGAGGAATAAAAACCTTTCAAGACTGAAAATATTTCTTCCACTTTACAGAAGTTCTGTGAATTTCCAGATACTGTGTAAACTATTAGGCTGATACAACTTCTCATGGTTTTCAAGAAGGAAAGGTAAAGTGATGGATTACTGAGACTTTGTTAGCTCAAAATTTTAATTGCCACTTGTCCTGTTCTAATTTTGGCTTGAGACAGCACCAGTCCTGTCAACTGTGTGAATACCCTGGGTACTTGGTGAGCGTCTGTTTGCTGAAGTGTTTCTCCTGCTTTGTTCCTCTTTAATTTACGTTAATGATAACAAGACTTTCCCTGAAACCCAAAACTGCATGTTGTGCCAAAAAAAACCCCCAAACAAACTAACAAAACCCCCCAAAAACCATAAATCAACCAAACTTGAGGTTCACACCAGATTACTCAACATGTAATAGATGGAGTAAAGGGATCCAACCTACTTATTTTTATAAAATAAATAACTACAAGTTTACAAGATAAAGTATAAGAATGAAGATAACAAATGAGCATAGCCTTATTTCTTCATCCCTCTCACACTGGTTTTTTCCTTCCTCTTCCTGATCCTACTTTTTTTCTTCTTTGCCCACCTTCAACTTTCATTTACTTCCTCTCCCAGTCTTCTGTCTGTCTGGGCCATCTTAAGCCCAATCGATTGATTTCTATGATGGCAAGAATAGGTTGCAAAATTGACTAAAAAAATGAATTTCATATGTCACCAAGCTATAGTAATTTATTTTTAAAGAAATGTAACATGTACTCAGAGTTATGGTGTCACAAAATGCCTAATTTAGAAGTCTAAGTCTTTGTTACTGCAGTGCACAAACTCTCTAACTGAAAGTTCTGAAGCTTTTTTTTTGTTAGTTAAAAAGAGATTTTTTTCCTCTATTAAAAGTAATTGAATAAATGCAATTTGGTATGTAAAAAACCTTTAGTAAAAGACAGTCATCTTTTCTTTGTTTTTCCATCTAAATAGCAATAAGTACCAAATTTGGTGGCAAATGTTATAGGCACTGATATTATAACTAAACTGAAGTTTAACTTAGATTATGTTACAAAAGATCTTCCTAGGGGAGTTAAGAGAAGGAGTAGTGTGGAAACAGTAGATTACTTCTCCAAAACATTAAGGAAATCAACATGTACACTATAGAATTTTACTGTAGAAGTCTGGGTTAATTTCTGTTTTATCCAACATCAAATTTACTTAGACAAGAAATACCAAAACTTATACTTCACCTACACTCCTGGCATAAGGCAAGGGAACGTGTTCTCCTGTTGCTGAAAAGACCAAACCCAGGAATGCCAGATGATACCTTATAAAGGTGTCTAGAAGGCAAATAAGGAGTTAAAATCTATGGTGTTTGAACACGTAGTTTTGGAGTGACATAGAGTANTGTATATTAGTGCTAGTGAAAATCAATTGCCTTAGTCAATATGAGTAGAACTGTGAACTTGTACTAAACTGTTTTATAAGACATTCACTTAGGTAGACTTCTATGTAAGAAGATATTCTTAACTCACGTACAAATGATGATTTTTCATGTTTCAGTAAAATGAAAGGTGCAGTGCTTCAATACAAAGGCTCCAATGAATCTCAAATAACTGGTTTAAATTCTATAAGTATTAATTTGAATATGGGAAATATTAAAACAGGTATTTTCTCCTGTAGCATCTGAAATACAGCTGCTGTAATTGCTGTACATTATGTCTCAGAAAGAAGTAGCCTAAAGTTTCCTTTAGGAAACAGTAAAAGATACTGCACAAAAGAAAATACTGCCTTTCACAAGATTGCATGCATTTTGTAAACATTTGAACCATACCTGGACCTTATCTAGAGCATGAATAGCAATCTGTTTCTTTGAGTTCATCCATAATCAAGAAGCTGGGAAAGAAAAAGCTCAAAAGTCACTCAGGGAGGTAGAGGTAATAGCAAAAGAGTTTTTGATAAAATATTTAGGGAATTGTGTGAAGATGTTGACTGTGAACATACCTAGAAATAAATTGCTGTCTTCAAAAATGACAGCAGTACATATTTCTGGATTTAAAGCATATATATCCAGTGAGACCTTTTTGATACTCTGTGTGTGTGTCTGTCTGTCTGTGTGTATGTGTGTGTGTGCATGCATGTGTTTATGTCTCTGATGAATTAATCTGTTGTCTCAAAGTATAGGTACAAATAGATTAAACAATTGTTTGGATTAATTAATTACAAGTTCCTCATATAAAACCTGCTGTGTTTTAGGGTAGGGTATGTGAAAATAGGATCCATGGCATTGAAGAAAGTAACATACATGATCTTAGTTTCTTTTTGTTTGTCTTTCCATTTCAAGCAGATTAAAGAAAACTTGTAAATAACAATTCTTAAGAGAAATTTTTAAGGATTACTATTTTATAATGCAGTATTTAATCTTGTTTCTTCCTGCTATACAGGAAGAATGTATGTTCTTTATATTTTAATATTTTTATTCATTAATTTAACCATGAATAGAAATAATGAATTGCAATACTCTTAAGTGATAAAGATATTAAATCATAGTCCAAGTTAAAACAAGCAAAAAATCTGACAAAACAACATCAAAAAACCCCACCCAAAACCCCAAGCAAACAGGAATTTTCTTTTGTCTTTCCAAGGTTTTTATGGCTTTTGGGGGTTTTTTGGTAGAATTTTTCTATTTTGGTTGTTGCTGTTCATGTTTCTAATGTGTTTTCTTAAATAGCCATTATTTGGCTAATGAAGTCAGTTAAATGTGTTTGGAGTTAGCAATGACTTTTTCCAAACACTTTTTTCTTAAATTCTGAAATCTATCAAAATGATCAAAGAGCTGGAGGAAACAGCACACCGGTTCTTTCTGATGCAGTTTCTTAGCACAGTATGCAGTTTCTGTTATCCTGTGATCAAAGACCACACACGAATGCCATAGTTAAATGGCTACCCCCTGAGGGGAAAAATAAAAAAAAAAGAGTGCTCAAAAATTCTGATTTTCATTGTAGCTTTGGATTACTGAAATTTTTGGTATTTGAACAGAGTAAAATTTGCCTAAGTGTGTCCTGAATTGTGAAGGAACCTCTTAGGGAAAGAAGTCTTGTAAATTAGGAGTCTGTGACTTTGTTTAACAAGCAACTTCAGGGACATCATTGTGTCTAAGAACATGTCAAATTACTTATGTAAGTTGCATACCATGATCAATTTTTTTTAATGTTTCAAGTCTTAAAGGAAAAGGATGAAATGTGAAAACAATGAATCTAGACAACTCTGTATGAAGCACTAGGAGAGTATTTTTTCTGCTGCAGACATGGAAGCTCTTGGCTAGTCATAGATTGTGAAATGACAGCACCTTTTCTCAAGATTAAGGACTGTAATAAGAATGTATCCTCAAAATGTATCAACTCAGTCTTGCTGTCTGCATCTGGAATACCTGATGTGTTTTTAGACAAGACAAGCTATTTTGAGCAAAATGGCAAGTCACTTGTAGTTAGAAACAAGATCAATACTAGTGGGGTTTTTTCTATTTTTTGTCAGTTTATGCTACATTTGAAGATTATCTGGCATTTAATACAAGTTTTGTGTGCATTAATAAGATGTAAATATCTGCAATTGCATGAATATTTGTTACACATATTTATAATGTAGCTAATGCTTATTTTACTTCTAAATATTAAGATATTTAGTATTATGCTTTTCAGTAGTCTTATGTCTGCAAAGTTACTAGGCATAATCACTACCTGTTGTTTAAACCCCTTCCAAATTTTTGAAGAGGAGGTATAGGTGTGTGTAACTAATGAAGAAGCAAGACACCTAACATTTCTATTGAGTGAGGAGGCTATCCCATAGAAACTGGGTAGAAGGCTGACTGGCCACTAAAAGATAGGATGGTTGAAAAAAAATCTCTGGCGAGTGTTTGATAGTTTTGATGTCCCTGGAGAATTTTAGTCTTGGCATCTCAGAGCAGAAATCTTCTGCTCCTTCCATGGCAGTGATTCTGAATTTGAAAGTCCTGTAGAATATATTTGCTGCTTACTTTCGGTACCAGTTAACATTTGAAATTACGACCTTGGGAAGTCCATTCAGCTTACCTTTGTGGTGAGATGTTCCTATTCCTTTGTCATCTGTGAACCTTAATTTGATTCTTTCCGGCTTGTCCATGTCCTTGCTGCACTGGGAGACCCTGGAGGTCCCTTCTAACCCAGAACATTCTGTGATTCTATAAAGTGGACACAGTACTGCAGGGTGCAACCTCACCACTGCATAGTAGAGGTGAAGCACCAGCTTCCTCAACCTAGGAACCACATTCTTCCTAATGCAGCCCAGGATGCCACTGGCCTGCTTTGCCAAAAGGACATATTGCTAACTCTTGTTCAATTTGTATGTGTAAAAACACCTTCAGGTCCTTCCTTCCAAGCTACTTTCCAGTGAGATGTCCCCCAGTTTATGCTGGTATATAGGGTTCCTCTCCAGATGAATGTCTTGTTGAACTTTCTTTTGTTGAACTTCATTTGGTTTCTGTCAGCCCAGTTCTCTAGCCTGTCCAGGTCCCTTAGGACAGCAACACGACTGTTGCAGGAAAATGCAGGTGAACCCGAGATGAGAAGAGATGAGGTCTGACTCCAATTCAGAAGGCTGAATGATTTCTTTATTACAACTATATTACAATACATTACTATACTCTTTAAAGAGGGATACTAAAACTACACCTTAACTTCTAACTACCATATCTAACTACTCACTGTAACTTCACTTGTGACTCCCTCCCCAGAGAGAGTCCAGACATAGGTGGTTGTGATTGGCCATCAGAGCCAAACAATTCCCACCAGAATCTAATCAACCAATCACCCCAGGTAAACAATTCTCTAATGCATTCCACATGGGAAAACAAGAGACAGAAATAGAAAATGTTTTCTTTTTCTTCCCTCTCTACTCCTCTATGAAAATTTCCTGAGGGAGCAAAGAATGTGGGTACTACACACGACCTCTGGCCTATCAGTCTCATCTCTCAGTTTTGTGTGATTACCAGCCATCTGGAAATTCATGTGACTGTGAGTCTTTACTTGTATGCTGGAAATCATGTTAAGAAAATTATATACATTATTGTGAATAGATTATAAAGATTGCTTAAATAAAAAGCCTGGTTGCAGTTGAATTGACAGAATAGTTGTAATATGTCAGTTTCAGGTTTCAAAATTTGTAATGCTTACATTCTTAATCTATTTTCTGGTTGGTCAGCTTGAGCAGATTTTGATGTGTTACTTTTAAGAACAGGGTTTTAAGATAGCTTATAAACTGTCAGAATTGTAAACTCTGTGCTTTACCAAATGGTTTTCTGTACAACTTCAGTTTATTATCTTTCCCAAGAATACCCAAAATCTAATTCTGTATGTAAATGCTTAGTTACTGACTAACACTCTAAGTAAATGTATTAAAGCACACAACTCCATCAGAAGAGTCAGCTACGTCTGCATCCCTTGTGTCTTCATTTTCTTATTTTCTTTCTAAACTCAATTATGCCATCCAGCAGAGATGCCACCTTGAGCTACCTGATCTAGTGAGTGGCATCCCTGCCCATGGCAGGGGGGTTGGAACAAGATAATCTTTAAGATCCCTTCCAACCCAAGCCTTTCTATGATTCTACAATACTGTGAAATCTGCAAATGTATTCAGTATTGGTTAGTTCCTTTTACTTTTGAATTTGTGTTTTGGAGTTGAGACATGATGCTTACAATGTGTGTTCTCATAAGTGCTACACTTTTTTTTAAACCATATAACAGATTGATGTGTTAATATTCACCAATATCTTCTAGTATACCCTCCATCTCCACGATGAAACTGGCAGCTAAAAGGGTGCTTATATCATTTTGGTTTTAGTATACATTGAATGGTGTAACTGACTTAGGAAGGGGGAGAAGAGTGTTTGCCCCTCCAGCATGAAATACATGAAATTCATTAAATACATTTGCAATACATGAAATAATTTGTTCCTCATTATACTGTGTATTATCACCTTGCTCAGAACCACTTGGAAACATGTCTTTTCATAGAAAATTGCAGATCAATTTTGCCAGTGTAGTGCGACATTTCTGTAAACTACCAAATAATGGTTACAAAATGAAGTTTCTCTTTCTTTTGCTTCCAATTATAAATCATTCAGGCAGAGAAAATATTATGCTTACTCTACTCTTTCATGTAATTGTATTGTTAGAGGGCATACTGTTTAATCATTAGCTTTCTTATGTTTACATGATATAATAGGCTGATGTGTGGTACTCCTTCCCTGGGCTTGATGCACTCAGGGATGCATACTTCAGGGGAAAATGAGTTGTGAGAGCATAAAGGAAGCCTGTAACTTCACTCTTTTTGGAGGTGGTTGGAGATGGCTATAACTGGTTGTTTCAGTCAAGAATCCTTTGTGGGAAAATATTTAGTCAAAAAAATGCATTTGAAAGTATAGTTTTGTGGAGATGTGTTTTCACATAGACAGTTTTAGGATGATGTTTATGATGAAATAATGACTATATCAGCTATTCTTTCAAGTGTTAATTCTGTTTCGTTCCTAATCAGTTCTTCAATCCTAGGTAGGATCTGGGTAATAGAAATGGTGAAGGACAAGTCACTCCAATTGATAGCTTCCTGAAAGATTCTTCTTCCTTTTGGAGCCTGTTTGATATCAGTTTTCAAAGAGTCTGATTTTTACTGGGCTATGCTGTGTATTCTCTGGATGCTCAAATAATTTACTGAGGAGCTGAACAATAGTTTATGTTCCACTGGCCCAATTGCCAAGGATTTTCACTCTGGGAGAGAAAAAAATTAAATCAGGAGTCATTTGGAGATAACATCCTTATCCAGCTGTATTAAAGATGAAATTAATGTATTTATTTAAAAGTAGAAATGGAGGAGATACAGAAATATAAAACATTTCAGAATTCCTTTTGTAGTTAACTATAAATGTAAGTTTTGATTACATGAGGATTTTTTTTTTCATATCTTTTCTTTAGTTGGACTATCTTTGCTTAATAAGAAGGGTGAGAGGATAAAATTAAACTTCAGTGTTGTCATAAAATAGAATTCAACAATCTGGTTTATTTTTTAGTTGCTATGATTGGGCACCATTTGATAGCATGTGGGAAGGGAAGTAAATATCCTTTGTTTGTTTCTATCTACCTAATGAATATATTTTAACTAAATGCCTTAATTAGTGCCCTGACCTCAGACACCTTTTCTGCTACAACCTTGTTCAACATTCAGTACGTAGTTTTACATTTATATGTTGTTTTAACCAGATTCTACCACACTCCCTCATTTATCTTTTCATTAGCACATACTTTTCTGAAAAATCCCAGAAGAATGGCCAATTCACATTTATTTTAATGTAGTTCTGCAAGCAAGTTGTGAGCCCAGATATTTTGGATCAAGAAAGCTTGCATATGCAGAAGATGTATCATCATGGATGCATCCTGTATTTATTTTTTTGTGACTTGACAGTGTTGGGAAATCTGTGAATATTGTCTTTTTTTCCCTTTGTAGTCCTCTCTCAAATGAACAAACAAAATCAAACAGAATGGACAGGATGGAGGACACACAGAGATCCTATTCTGAAAGTTTTTTGCTCATTTATGTCTTTCCATCCCTTGGATATGGGGAGGTGCATCAGCTCTTGATTGCGTTACCATTTCCTCATTCATCTAAATAAATACAGAGCAAGGCCTAAGAGAAATTTTCAAACCAGTGAATTAGTTTTCAATCATAGAACCATGGATTTGTTAAAGTTGGAAAAGACCTCTAAGATTATTAAGTCCAATCATTAATCATGCACAGTCTTGTTCACCAATAAACCATATACCCAAGTGCCATGTACACAAATTTCTTGAATGCTCCCAGGGATGGTGATTCCAGAACAGGGCGTGTTTTCTACTTTTTTGTCTGTTTATGAAAGATAAAGTTCATGGTGCCATGACCGTATATGCCAACACGTACATTTTGCCAATGCTTCCGAGGGAATTTTTATATTCTGCTGCTTCTGATGCATACAATCTTGTGGCGAACTGAATCACAAGTAATCTATAAGAAAACTTATTTTTTTAAAGTAGGGTAAATTATACTTTCATTAGGGGCTGTCTGAAAGCATGGAGTGAAGTATAAAGAGCCAATCTGGACAAGAAACATCAATTGTAACAATGGAAGGAGGTGAACACTGGGGAGTAGGAAAAAGAAAACAAAAATTGCGTATTATATATTTTGTTGTATAAGTAGACATTATTTTACAAGCAGCTACAGCCCCTTATTTATTGAGAAGAGCCTTCTCCTGGGGTAATTACTGTTCTAAGAAGAAGGTTTGATTCTAGTATTAATTCTGTAAATACAGTGAAATTGCTGCATGCAGGAGTGAATGTTCTCATTTAGTATTCCTTTAAAGACTAGCATTCTTTCATCAATGATTCAGTTTTACAAATCATTATTATGCTGTAAATTATTAAATTACATAAATTATTCTTTGTATGTAATGTGTAAGTTTGAAGACAAATAGAATTTTATACTTTTCTCTACATGACAGAATCCATTTTGCTCTTGTTATTCATTCATTTGGAAAGACTGCCGTTCTTATTTTTTTAATTTGCTTTACATAACTGAATTAAGCTTTGACCTAAGAGTTATTTTGCCACGTGGAACTTACATCATTGAGTAGCAGAACTCCTCGAAGAAGCAATTTTCTGCATATAGGAGGGCAAAATATATATGCCATTAAATATGTATATGTCCTTAAATATACATGTAAATACTGAAAAAACTGTTGTGCTGGTAATGGTACTTGATAACCAGCACCCCTAACACCCTCTCCTCGATTCCCTCCAACCAAAAACCCTTTTATGCCCACCTGAAAACCCTTTAAAAAGAGAACAGAACCCACAACAAAGAAAATTGAACCTTTGGGGTAAGTTTACCCCCATACAGATAAATCACAGGTGGTACTGTTAATTGGGTTGGAGGCAGGAAGTATACAAATACAGTTGACATTTTTACAAGAACCAAGGAGACTATTTTTGCTGTTGAAGCTTGTCAGCAAATATCTTAAGGACAATTTGTCAATGTTAGAGTCTTTCTCACTGTTATCTCTGCTTTCTTAAAATGACAGCTAATTTAATGCTTAATTGTAAGACTGTCTTTGGTTTCTAATGTATCTGTGAGGTGTTTTCTGTGACTTAGCTGGCCAATGCTATCTTGGAGAACAAAACAGTCCATTTATTTGTTTCATTGTTATATTTTTAAGAGCATATTAATGCATATGCCAAAATGGAAGACAGTTTCCTGTCCAATCATTCTGCTCAAACATGCTATTTTTTTCTTTACTGTTAGTAGTCATATTTCTGTCTGATGAAACACCTTTCTTTCCCTCTTAAGCAGCAACAGACATAACATTTTACATATAGTTAGTTGTCTATTTTCAAAATGGTTGTGAAGTATTTTCCAGTGATATGAAACTAGCAAACTAGCACTATTCTGAGGTGAAGCATGTCTGTCATCTTTGTAATTTATGAAAAACTAATTTATCCATTTATTTCATCATATTTTTACTCTTCTGCATGGTTCATTCCTCTGCATCTCCCTTTCCAGAGTAAGTGAGTTCATTAACTTGAACAAAGGCAAGTTGTAAAAAAACTTGACTTGTAAAAAAGTGATTGCAGCTGTTTGCGAATCATTTAGTTTCCAGGCACTATTTCATTATACTTATTTTCATTGTAAGCAGCAGCAATAGAATGAAAGAAGAGATGAGAGAATTGTAGTCCATATCATGCTGGAAGAATCCACTATTTTTTGTTATTATACCTAGGAAGAAAAGCAACAAAATGATAATTCTCTCTATCAATTTTTCACATTTGAAATAAGACTAAATTATTTCCCCAGATTATTTTCCAGGAATGTGAATCCTCTGAAATCCAAGACCCTGCCCTGTATAATTACACACTGAGCTATTAGTTTACCATGTGAGGTGGGGCACAGCTCCAAAATTAAGATACCATTACTGGAAGTTGGATTTTAGTTTAAGTTCTGATGGCAATAAGGCCAAAAGGCTGTAATAACAGTCCAGCAAAAAACTGATGTCCCTTTCCAAGGGTTTAGTTCTAGGAAGAAAGAAAAGTCTTCAAAGACGTGTTGTTCTAATTAGAGGTAGTCAGAAAACATGAAATTCAGCCCTGGTTTGTACTTGTCTCTGAGTGATTTGCCTTCTCCCAACCCTTTTTCCCCATTGGCCACCTTCCTGTCTCTTCACAGGCAGGAAAATAGAAGACTCAGTATAAATTTATTTTGCCCATTAAAGATCAAATACTATTCCTGTATAGAACTGTTTTGGAAGCCCTAGCAATCTCCTGCTAGTGAAAAAGAACTTCTTCTTCATGTGTTGTTCTCTTTCAGAACTCCCCAGTAAATTGTGTACATCCTGTTAATATTGCTTATCAAATTAAAGAAATGGTTAGGTATTTGGTATCCATTGTGGTCTCTAGGTAGTATATTGCTTCCTTTATTTATTCTTGAAATTTTCTGGAGAAATTCTTAGTTGTTTTCATATGTGGTTTCATTATACCATATAAAATTGTAGAAACTTAATGAAAACAAATTCACATTTACTTGAAGATAATGGTGTTCCACATTGTGAGTACTGGAAGTATAATGCAGTATACTGTTTTTGAAGCTCATTGAATATTCAGGAATCATCAGGAGATGTAGGATTTTTCTTTGTGTGCTCTTCGTGGATTTGGTTTTCTTTTACTGATCGGAAAACTTTTGCGACATGTCTCAATTGGAATTGTGCCCTATCCCTCTCCACAATCAAATGAGAACTCTACTCTTTTAGCAGTACCTCAAACCCCACACCATCAGCTCTTCACTGGTCTGTCAGAATGGGAAAATGAATTTAGATGAGCTGATGATATGATAACCCAAGAAGCCCATTCATTAACTCTGTAGGCTTTCCATTAGGCTGAATCTTAGTTTTTAAGGAAAATTTTATCACATTTTCATCAAGGAAGGTAACTGGAAAAGGAAGTTTGGATTGTAAAACAACTGTTCTTGTTGGGCATGTGTTAAACTTTGATCTAATACTGCTTAATTTTTGAAGCTTGGAGTCCACCCCATATAAAAAATATTTTGATGTATTTTGTGTTTCAAGGCACTTCTTCTTGTCTTTACATAATTGAATAAATGCATAAATCTTTAAGTTCTTCTATTTTATGTTTTTCTAGAATGCTGCACCTCATTCTGTCTTGATATCAGATGTGTTATATTTAGAGTGCAGCAGAAAAAGCAGCCATCTAACATGAAACCCAAAATGGCAGCTGGACACAAATTGATCTAATCGAACTGTAGCAGAGGTCTTAGCTTATAGTAAAATAGTCCCATCCGACCGGCGGGAATGATGTGCAGGAACTCCATGATATCANAACATGTGAATACCAGATTAAGTACGCATTAGGGTGCACACACTTTCTTCTTTGGTGCGCTGAACCCAGGTATTACAGCTCACTGTACCCAGGTATTTATTTGGAGACACAGCAGTCTGTGTAGCCTAAGAGTGAAGTGTGAGGATGGAAAATGGTGTAGTAATTTGAATCTAATAAACTTGGTATTAGGGAAAGAAAATAATTTCTGTGATGATTTCAAGGAAAGGGGTATAATCTCTTGGTAAGAATGTGCAAAGTCTTTTAGAGACATTGGGTGGCTTGTAGTATCATGCCTAAAACAATGTTAGTCTGAAGCTGTTCTTCAATTCAAACTGTTTTATAGTAAGGAGAACTGTTTTCCCATTCCTTTCCATGTCAGTCAAGGCACAAATATATATGTACAGGTAGATTGAAGGAGAAAGGAGTGAAGAACATCTATACAGGTACATGAAGCTCTGTGTGTCCTGGAAATCTGTTTCTCTTAAATATCACTGACAACCTTTTGTTCTTGTCATGCTTGAATACTCTCTGTATCAAAACTTATGTTAAAGTTTTAACATAAAAAGATGTCCGGAAGTGTTTGACTTGTGCAAGCTCAGTCATGTAAGCTCTATATTTCAGTAGTTGCTCTTTTCCTTCTTAAACAACTGTTTCAGATGATTATCACATTTTTTGGACCGTAATATATTACAAAATGCTTTTAATAATGAAAATATCCATTATGTAAATATTAGGAAGTAGATTTTGTTAGGTGTTTGATATTGAATATATATTTGTTGGCATTAACTGAATTATGATGGCTTAGAGATGTAGACAAATGACAATAGGTATCTTCTACATAGATCCAGCTACTGCATAACCTGTTACCAGTTCTTAATATGGAACATGACAGTAACACATATGTAATCATCTTTCAGAATTCTGAGTGTTGTACAAAAGAGCTTTTTCTTCCAGTTCACATGGAATTTGAAACCCAGTTTTTTTCTGAACTTTCCTGCTTAATGAATAGGTTGTGTAGTCCAGCAATGATAATTTCAAATGTTTTTGGAACTCTTGAAAAATAAAGATTTCATCATGAAATGTCAATTCAAAAGAAATTACTTATACGCTTGGATATGCAGTGCAAGTTTCTGCATAATAAAAAAATATTCTCTCCTTCTTGAGGGCACTTCCTAAACCACTATACTAGAAGGCAGAAGTATGACTCCTTGCATATGTAGATGTGTGCTTTAAGAATGTCTGTTTTTTTAATGACCACAAAGGATAAATTCTCAAGTTCACTATAAAAGGATTTTAATAACATTCTAATAATGCAAAAAAGGAAAATTTTCTGTAAAATTTGAAGGAATAAGAATAAAGGTTTTATATGGTAGGATACAAAAGGTCAAGTGCAACATTACCCAGTGAAAACAACTTAGGGAAGACTGACTTCAGCCTCTGCTTCATTAAAAAATCATCATGTCCTCTAATGTGTTTGGAAACCATTAATAGCCACTGATTCAGCCCAAGGATTAGGGTTTGCTTGTTTTTGTTGAGAGGTTTCACTAATGTTGTCAAATATGAATTCTCTGAATAGAGAAAAAGGTTTAGATATATCAAGTCATCATTGCATGACTTTTTTTCCCTAAATGTTTTCAAGTGAAGAGTCTGCTTAAAAAGAAACAGATGAAGTATATAAATCTATTCTAAATCTGGAAGATTTAGCTGAAGGGTGGAAGGATTTACTTTTAATTCTATTCATTCTAGAGGCATGATTGAATATTTATGTATTGTGTACTATTATGTGGTAACCACTGTGACTATTTGTAAAAGTGTTTTAACAGCAAATAATATAGTCCAGAGTTCAAGGGAATAATATTTTCCTTAGTATAGACTGTAAAAAGATGATAGTATCTTAGATGGAAGCAACAATTACTATAATATATTTATGTAGTAATGACATATAACTGTAAAACCTGTCCACTACATTACATTTTTTTCCATAAATCTATTATCTCTAAAGTACACAACTTAATTGTTCCAATTACAATTACTAAATGTAACAATAAGACAGCTTTTTAAGATGTTTTACAGCTAGTGGCAATGCCAGATAAAACGTCAGATTTCTAAAAGGTGTGTTCAACAAACTGAAACCTGAAATTAATGAGGAAAATGAGATCCATTAAAAGTCAATCGCTTTCCAGTTTATGAAACTCCCCTCCCAGCTGAAAAAATAAGTGATTGTATCTAAGTTGTTCAAGAAATACCTTGGTGTGGAAATTCTCTAGGTTTGCAGGTGATGTATATCTTACTTGGGTATGTCCTGCATTAAACTGTGTGAGAATGAAGTGGGCTATGCCAAGCAGCCCCCATCAAAGATACACACACATTTTTTTCATGAAGTTGCATATTTTGACATATTAGGGCTCACAGTTGTGATTTGAGGATGATTGTAGCAAGTTTTGTGAAAGACATTTCGTAAGATAGTTCTTAAAAAATGTGTTTTCACCTTTTGTATAAATAAAGTTTTGTCCTGCCTTCTTTATTTTTCTTATCTTTAGATGGGGCCTTTTGGAATGTCTGAATATGGAAACCTATTTTCTAAATAAAAATGTGTGTTATGGTTTGCAGTCTTCCTCCTATCCCTTACATTGTCTCTGTACAGGATTTTACAAATTCAACAAAAAAATTTCAAGGAAATGATAAGAAATCAGCTTAATTGCTTTAAATTAGTGACTCTGAAGATGTATTATACTCTTGATCGTCTGCCACCACAATGTGACATTAGGCCTGTCAGTATAATATTACATCTTTGAGTAATTTAAGCTAACAAGTTTTGGGGTTTTTTGGGGCTTTTTTATTTGTTTTGGTTTTGGCTTTTTTTTTTAAACCAACAATAAAGTGTATATTTTTATGTTTGAAGAAGTTTCTTTTTTCTTTTGCATAGTTGTGGTGTAATTAGATAAAAACTAGTTTTGCTTTTGTTTGAGAAAAAAGTTGGAAAGACACTTGAAACTTAAATTTATGGGTTAAAACCCAGAAATGTAAACATTTCTTTTCCACTTATATTTTCTTTATTTTTAAAATATTTTTTTATTTTTGAAATGAAAAAAATTATTACTTGATGTATAAAGAATGTGAGAGACTATTTAAAGAATAACTGATTTTAGTTAGAGAAGAATGTCTTTTGATTAACATCCCCAACTGATTGTCAGGGTTTCTGGACTCTCTCCCATCACTCAGATGATCTTGGATTTTGTATGCATCAAGTAATGGGATGGGAATAACTAAATTGCCTGTTTCACATGGACATCAGCAATGAGGGCCTTGGATGGAAGATGCTGTATGGCTATCATGTGCTAATGTGTTTGATGTATCTCCAGAGATGCTTGTTTCTGAACGTGTTGGTGTTTTTGTAACCGAAAACAGTTAAGAAAGATCTTTATTAAGATAAAGGATCGAGTACATTAGGGTATGTTCCATTATTTTACTGCAGAAAGCCTGTCTGTTTTTGTATTATAGGTCTGTGAATAGTTCCCAAAAAAACAGAAAGAAAAGAATTTACTTTACACCATGTTACAATAAAGAATGATGCAATTTATCATTGTGTTGTTTTCTGTTACAAGAGTCTGATTAATCCAATAAATTTGTACGTTTTTTTTTGGTTTTTTTTGTTTTTTTTTTTTTTTTTAAGTTAGTTGAGGCTTCCCTGGGCAAGAAAAGGCCTATTTTTGTGCAGAGCTACAAATGTACAAAAAAGGTTAGCTACAAAAGTGTGGGGTCATAGCTTGTTAGATTCAATGCATTAGAATTCCTATTGTCAAATTTTATATGTGTTAAATTTTGCATGTGACTTTCAGGGGAAAAACAGCCCTGTTAACTCAAGATAAATATTGCACTGAGATCAGCTGGGACCTTTAATAAATAATGAGGCAATTGATCAGATATCATAGTTTAACCCCAGACAGCAACCAAGCACCACGCACTACTCGCTCACTCCCCTAGAGCAGGATCAGAATCAGAACAGTAGCTCAGCCCACAGGTTTTTTCACTTCTAAAGCCAGTTTAATAAATAAATGAAAAGCCATGGGCAGGCCGGAGTTCAGCCACTTCCAGGGGATCAGGACCCCATCACATGTATCAGTCACCTGGCAAGACAGACAGCATCATGCTAAATGTCCCTCTTCCTCCTTTTCCGCAGCTTTACGTACTCAGCATGACACCAATGTGATCTGGAATATCCCTTGTGTCATTTCGGGTCAGCTGTCCAGGCTGTGTCCGTCTCCCAGGTTCTTGTGCTCCCCAGTCTCCCTGCTGGTGGAATGGTGTGAGGGGCAGAAAAGGCCTTGGTTTTGTGTAAACTGTGCTCAGAAATAACAAAAACACCTCTGTAATATCAACACTGTGTTCAGCACAATACCAGAACGGGACCCTATACAAGCTACTGTGAAGAAAATTAACTCCAGCCAAAACCAGCACATCAGGTGTTTTTCTAAGTTTGATTTTTTGTATAATAATTTTTTTGTCCTTGTTTCTTTTATGGAGTGCTGGGTTTTTTTGTTTGGTCGGGTTTTTTAATACTCAAATGACGAGTTAGTCTTCAGGAAGACTGAAATCTGATGTTGTAATACTGAAACCCCTTTAGCAAGTGTGTCCACCTTCCAGCATGCTGATGCCTCTTGCTGCTGCCTGAAACAGATCAAAACAGCCTCTCAGTTTTGAACTTCCATATGTTTGTCAGTCATTCATTCATTGCTGCTTTTGGAAGTCATATCTCTAGTGACTTTTAAGTCACTTACGTAGAAGTAAAAAGGGCTTCTCTAAGGATAATTTTACTTAAGATAAATTCCATATAAGAAAAGTAATGCATAGAAAGTTTTTGTAATCTTGAGGTATAATGTCTTACATTACTTTTGCATTTATCACAGATAAATATTTAAACAGGAAAATCTAAATTCTTGTTAAAATATTTCAGACTTTTTAAAATAATGTAATAAATGAAGACTGTACAAGAACTATCTGTAGTGATACAGGAGGAGTAGGACACTCTAATAGCTTGAAATAAGCCATGGGGGAAGAAAAGGATAAACAGTTGCAAAGAAGATGTGAGAGAAATGTAAAAGAGGAGACAACAGCAGGAGGGCAGAGTAAATCATAAAAAGAACAGAAGCACTTATAAAAAATTAACTACATCAGAATTCTCTAATATTTTTGCAGAACTGCTGGAACCTGATGCTACTTTTTTAGCTATGAAGTGTGTCAGTGGTTTTGTTTCTTTCTTGAATATATAATGTCAGCCATTGTAGTACATTTAAAATATGAGTACATACATAATCTCTAAGAATACATAATCTCTAAGTCTCATTTGAAAATTTATTACTTACTTTTGTTCTATTGGATAAATTAAGCTAGTTCTTCAGGTGGGAGGTGACAATGCAGTTGAGACCTTATTTGGCCTGTGTTGTTGGCTTTGAGATCACCCATGCAGCTGAGGAAAGAAATCTTTTTTTCTGGGAAACAGGAGATACTGAATGATTACTTCGTTCTGTGTGAGAAGAAATATGTGTACAGCTCCTATAAAACCATTTGATCTATAGAGACTTGTAAATTCTGTGCAGGATTCTGCATAACAAAACTTAACACTTTGCTACAATTATCATCACCGCTCACGTCTAGATTTCCATCTCCATCTGTTTGTTCTGGAAATCAAAGATCTTCCAGGAAGTGGTTTTTTTTTTTCAGATTTCCTGTCTTTCTGGACAGTTGAGATAGGATATTGTGGTTGAGGAAAGCAGATATAGTAACAGGGAAATACAGCTAGCCAATATTACAATGAGATGGAGAGAGTGCACAGATTTCAGAGGCAGAAGGGATCTGTGAAGATGACTAGTCCCAGGCCAACTTCATGGCCTATATTTTGGTAGCTCATGCAGGGTTTTACTGAATTAAAATCAGATGAATTAAAATTAGAGAACTTGAAGGTATTAAAGTTTACTTCAGATTAAGTCCCTGTCCATGAGCATGCCTGTTGAGTCTGATACAGTTCTGAGGGCCGATAGTCGGGGTAAGTGAAAACTGTCTTAGACTGTTCTGCTTGATATCTTCCACAGTGGCCAACGTTCATAGCAGGATTGGTGCTGCCCCCCAATTTTCTGTCTATATGGCACCTTTAGACAAACACACTCTTCCTTTGGAGGAGAAGCTAAGGATAAACTAAACAAATTCATTTTGTCTGCTTCCTTCACACTGTCTTGCACAAGAATATATGGAGCAGTGAGTTAAGGGAACAGAGGATACTTACTCTCTATTAGGTGTTAATGATGGTGCTATAGAAACCCCAGTGTGAGGATGAGAAGACAGGAATAAAACCTACAAATTCTTGCCAATGCCTATTGTCTCATCTAGAAATACTAGATATATTTATTCTGACATTCCTAAACTTTGAAATCATTGTGTTGTTTCTCAAGTAGCTGGAAACACATGCAAAATTGTTCTCATTGGTGTCTTGCTACCGGGCAGTTATTTGCAGAGTCTCTGCAGGTATGATGTGCTTTATATGTAGAAATTCTTGAAGGCAGGTAAATTTAAAAGGCTGAAAAAGAGCATCTTTAAATTAAGACACCTTAAGATAAACGGCTGCATTGGTGATTATCTAATTAGATAACTGGTTTCTAACTCTTGGAACCACATATACATTGTAGGAGTAGTTCAGTAGGACATTTGCATAGATATGTTATTTTTTTTTTGGCCTTTGAATCACTATTAAATTATTGAAGATAAAGGCCTTCAGAAGGCACTCTGAAATGCATTCAGTTTTCAACTTGCTTTATCCATACAGGCAAAAACATCTAGAAAAAGGAAACTGTAGTTAGCCTTTAAGTGAATTATTTACAGTTGAAGTCTCACAATAAAAGCAGTGATCAACTGGACCATAAACGGAGATGTTAGTTTTGTATTAGTGAATGTTTTACACAACATGTCAAAGGTAATTCCTAAAGTTTTGACTCACAGTTTGAGATTAGCAGGGACACATTCCTGTTTTAGTGAACAGCCAATGCTGAATGCATAATAAGTTTTGAGTGGTTTTTTTTTTTTCCCATTTAAAGCTGTGAACATCACACTCCTAGGCAGCATTTTAAAAATAATTAGGGCATACATAATCAAATGCATTTACAGTCATAGAAGAACATAATCTTTTACTAGTTCTTTTATAGAAATTATCCCATGAGCAGTGACTACAGAATCACTCTTACTGTTGTTTGCTTCAGAAAATGACAGGGAAAATACTGTGTCTTGGGTGTCAGAACACAATTATTGTTGGACAACTTTTCAGGTTCTAGCATGTTTTTTATTAATAAAAAATGATGTAGTAGACTAAGGATATAATAATTCATCAAAAAAGGAATACATTTGAGGACATTAGGAGTCTAATGTTCCATGTTTATTTAAGCTACTTTTTACTAGAAATTACCCTTATTTTTTTAATATTCAGTATTGAGTCTCACAGTGTTAGGAATGGACAATTTAGTACCATAATTTTCAATCTTCCACATTGGAGAAACAAGTGAGGCTTTTCTACCCTGAAACCAGCTTTTTCTTAACAGTTACCTGACAAATGGCCAGAGCGCTTCGGTGTGAGGGAGTGTATCGGGAAGAGGATAGTGAGGATAATTGAGCCATTATCCTGGGAGACCCTTCTGTCCCCCTTGTATGTGTAAAAGGTGAATCTTTGTACTTAATCTTTTGCTGATTGCAGATGGGTTTTCAGAGCCTTGGCATCTGGTGAGTCATTCTCTGATGGGCGAGAAGTTTCAATGACATTTCAAACTGCATTTTATTGAGCTGGGGCAGTCCCTGTATATTGCAGGGATTAGCAGCAAATCCAATATTTGAACTTGTGATAGAGTGTTCTGTCCTATCAGTCACCTCCACAGGAGATGGGAGATTTTATTTCTTTGCTTGAGCATTTATGCCCTTTTAGAAAGTGGGACAGGTAAGACTCAGCTTTTTTTAAAAACTTGATTTGAAGCATTGGTTGTCTTTGGATTATGCTATAATTTTCAGCTAATTTTGTGCAAATGAACAGTAACAATACTATAAGGCCTGTGTTTAGAGAGTACTACTCAAAAAATTCTACCTCTGTCACACAGAAATGAATCAGGAGTAAAAAGAACTCTCACCATAGCAAAGATCATGTTCCCTTAGGTATGGGGGTAGAATATCTACTTGGTTAAAATCTCTCTGAAGAATGGATCCAAATCCAGAATTTTTACCATTTGAGTAAGCATCTGAACCACTGTGTAATAGATTCTGAATGAATTTAAAAATGTCTTTTTAGAAAGGAGGATTTAAGTCTGTGTTTGGAGGCATCAAGCTTCTGAAGATGAGACTGTTTTAGGACTCACATCCATTTACTTCATGCTTTACTAGCTATGTGAAAGTAACTTCTCCCTTTTTTTTTGTTTTTGTTTGTTTTTTGGATTGCTCTTCTGGGGAATTTAATTCTTTTCATGCACCAAGAAGGTAATCAAAATTAGACAAATTTTTTCTCAATTTTTTTAATCATGCTGCATTTTTGGTATAAATGATCGGTATTAGATTTTTTCATTGAGGTGGCTTAAGTAGAGAGTATCTGGGGATTTTTTCCTAATCTCTGAGGAACATGATCAAAGTGTTATAATGTAAAGTGGCTTCTAACATCAGACATCACATGAACTCAAGAGAAGCAGCAAGCATCTAAGGTATCCTGGGAGTGCAGGGATGATAAAACATGTCAAATTGGTAAACATTAGTAATATTTGACGTTTTGAGCTCAATTATACTGTTTTAGGGAATTAAAGTCCCACTAGGAGTGGAGGGATAGATTGGAAACAGTTAGTAAATAAGCATTTTATGCATCTAATATGTATGTTGAAGTGTTGCAAAATAAAATTGTTGAGGAGGACTAAGAATAGTTGCAGTGCTTTTGTTATCCAAGTTTGTATTCATACTACATATTGCAGTCTACTCATTCAAGTAATTTAAAGCCCTGATAAAGCTATAATCACATCCTCACACATATTTATATTTTTGTCTGAAAGACCAAGGGAGATTTTAGCCCTCAGTAGCAGAAGTGATTTTATACTTATGTAAGACTAGAAATAGCAATGCATGAAACTTTAGAAATACTTCCAGTGAAAGGTGTGGTTTTTTTCATGCACAATCATTATTGCAATTGGATGTGGCCTGAATTTGCTAAGAAAATCATATAAATTCTGCTATGGCTGATGAATGGTGTACACTGTCAAGATTATGTACACAGGTGTTTACAAGACAGTGTACACTGACCAAAGATCTCTAGTTTGGCATGGTAAGATGATATTATGCTTGGAGCTCAGCCTTTCTGTTCAAGCAGTTGCAGGCACAGCAGTTCACAGCCACAGAATATGTGACAAGCTGGCTATTGCATATCTGGGTTTCACGGGTCTCGTAGAGTAAGCATATGTTCTTTTTTTGTAATGCCACTTTTAGTAACTTTCTGTAAAGTATTTTGTGAATTAACTTGTTGGTTTTCTTCCAAGTGTGCAAGAATGACACTGTACAGGGCAGTATAGAACATTTCAGTTCATAAAATCTTATGTATTAAACAACAGAAAATACCTTTTCTTTCCCCACAGAAAAGCAAAGAAGGAATGGTATGTGGATTTTTTTACTTTAGAATATTGGTGACACATTTTCTATTCATAGTACTCTGTGTCTAGCATTAGTATCTGTAAGGCAGATGCTTGAAAACTGAACAGAATTTTTGTGTGCTGTAAATTTCCTTATTTTTGTGACCTTGCAATATGATGATGTGGTAGCAGAATTCTTCGATAATAAACACGTGTCGTTGTGCAGTGGAAATGATGCCTCAGCACTGCAGCAGAATTTAAAATGGGAGCATCCTGTGGTTTCCATGGTGACCAGGGAGTGCCAGGCTGTTTGCACTGTGGAAGGCAGTGGGTAGCATGCACTTCAATACATGCCAGTATTTTTTAAGACTGTTACAACTGCAATTTCTGCCTACCGCATTGCAATTTATGCCTAATTTAAAGTTTCAGTCTTTTGCAATGTCAGCTGCTTTCAACTCCCATTCCCTCTAGTGGAAATGAAGATAATTGGCAATGGTTAACAATGTGTCCTAACACCAGCAGCTCTGAGAGCATCCATTATTCTGGGAGGATGAACGATGCATACAGGGAAGGCATAAAAAAATAGCTGTTCTGCTGAGGCTACAGTGGCTTTCTGTTTTGTTTGTGTTTCAGCTTTTATTTTTTGTTTGCATATTTGGGATTGTGATTTTTAACAGTTTGTTTTGTGGGGTTTTTTTTAAGTAATAGGAGTGTTATGTAACTTTTGACACTTCAGGAAGAAACACAGTTAAAACCTGTACAGTTTACCCAGCATACCCAGAGGTTTTTCTCTGTAGGAGTTCCAATTTAATGAGCTGCAGAAGACTTGCTTACATGATGAAAAGTTCAACAGATTTGTGTCTAGCTATTAGGAGATCATGAAGTTTCCTTCTATGTAGGGCGAGCTTGCCTTTGGTGATGAGGAGTTTTCACTTTATAATCAAATGAGTTTTCAAAATCCCAATCTGCCGTGTACACTTAGCAATAAAGAACTTGTACTGGCTTAGGAAAGACATACATAATGAGATATCAGCTACATCACAGTCTGTTCATATATACTTGGAATTTGTGCCCACTGGCTTAACAGAAGCAGCTATCATATTTGCTTAGATTTATCTGATGTGAAAGATTACTGGAGCTATGCCACTGTGTTTGAAAGAGAAACTGTATTTTCTGTGCCTTGACATCTCAGTAGCTTTGTGTACATGTTTTTTAGAGGAGGGTTGGCTGGTGTCCTTCCTGCTAACTTGGAATGTGAGCAGAGAAAAACAAACACATCTTCCTAAGAGTCTGAGAAGACAGCTCTGCAGCCTTCCTGAAGGGTCTAAAAGGGATGATGTTTTTTCTTGGTTGTTTTCTTACTCAGTGGTCACACAGACTTTCACTTGCTAAACTGGGACAAGTCTAGAGCTTCTTTGGTTCTTTGAACCATTCCTCCATCTCTAGAAAACCATGCTTCAGCTGTTTATATAAATATTTGTTAAAATTTACATACATAACAATCTTAGAAAAGTGATATTTTTCTGCTATCTAATTATCTTCATCAAAATGTTTCATTTTAAGTTTACTAAGTGGATTAAAATCTTATATATCCAGTCAGATATTATGAGACGTGTATTTTGAGGTTTAATGAGATAAAAAACAAGATTTAAAAGACTGATCTTTGCTTTGACATCAATGGACTTTGAATCTGGCCCCTAGTACTGGTCATTTTACATTGACTCTAGAGCAACCTTACTTTTCATTAAAGACTATACTATTTTCTTGAGTGACTTTTAAAATATCTGTCCATCTTTTAAAATTCCTGAAATGTAGATAGAAATGTAAATTATGTCATAGTGAAGTGCTGAGTATGAAAAGTCAGCAAATAGATGAGATTGTGGCAGCAGTTCTAAGCTGATTTTCAGAAGGTTGATTTGTTCAGGAAATGTACTAAAAAAAAAGTTGCACTTAGAGTGGGTTTCTTACGGGCCAAACAAGGATTCCCATAATAGTAATTTCTCTGTTTCCATATGCTTTGAACCAGTCCTGCCTCTATGTGTATATATTATTTTTTCCATATCTTTCTTAATTTTATTTCAATATCAGTGCACAGCAAGACATTACAATCAATTCCTTGATTGCATATTTTGGTCACTGTTTTTCTGACTGAGTAGCCTGTATTTTTAGTGCTCTTCTAATATCATGTATCAAATTAAAAGCATTTGTATGAATTGTTTTAGAGCAGGATGAAAAACTCCATAGGCTTAGATCAGATCAGTTTATTCCAAAGGTCTTGATTCTGCATGTACACAGTAATGTGAAAACCTTTTACTTCACTTGGTTTTCCAAATTCTTAGAAACTGAATGCGCACATTTTAAATATAGGTCAATTTTCTCCCCCAGCAGATTATGAACATATCAGTATATCCTCCTTTTCAGTAACGCATTTAACTGTCAGTTCTTATGCTGAATTGTACAAATTATCAACATTTTATAAATCATTATAATAGTTTCACCTATTGTAATATTGATTTTTTCTACTCTCTTTCTCTAGGGAAAAAAATTTACTTTCCTCCCCATAGATCTCCATCCAGTAAAAAATAATCTGTTTTCTTAAGACACCCTCTAGAACAAAGGTGTCTTTATGATAAAATTCGGTATGCGATACTCATTAGTTGTCATCTTAGCAGATATTTTCAGGCAAGAAAACATGCAGGAAATTAATATGGGAATTGGACTTCATCGTCTTGATTTTGCTGACACTAAAATTCAACATCAGACTAGGAGAACTTTGGTCATACGGAGTTGATAGGATTATTGATGGAGTCAAAATGCAGAAGAATAATTTTGGTTTGTTCTTAGAAATGTAATAGTAGTGTAATGTGCTGGGTGATGGGTTTTTTGTGATTTTTTTTGTTTCTTTGTTTACTTGCTTTTGTTTGGTTTTGCACATTTTGTTTGTTTGCTTCTTTTTTTAAGTTGTTGAAGTCCATCAATGAAAAAAGAAGTTGTTGGTTGTGAGAAGCCCTACCTGAATTCTACTAGGACTGTATGTCCTACAAAGGTGACAATGAACCCAAACCCTCTAGCTGCCAGAAAGGTGCCAGCTGTGGCTTCTCTATTCCTTTTATTGAAGGACTTGTTATATTTTGTGCTAAGTATCTCCTTGGAAATAGCTGCGGCCACCACTTTTCAGTTGGACAACTCAGAAGATCTTTTTCTGTCCACTTTTTTTATTCCAAGCAATTTCATTTATACATGCCTGGTGTTTGTATAAATCCCAGTAATCATAATCAGCAGCTTTTCTTGCAAGCTTTTGAGTGACATTTTTAGTGGTTCACACAGCTGTCAAAGGAAAGTATGTAAGAATCAAGTCGTGGTTTTATTATAACTTTTGTTGTAAATAAAACACATTTCCTTTGTTTCTATTAAGAAATAGTCACAATAAAATAGAAAATATAATTTTGTTCCAAAGTAGGTTTTAATTAGATTTTTTAAAATATTTTTACTTCTATTGGGATTTGCAGTCCCTGACTCTAGGTTTCATATTACAGAGCAAAAAATAGATCATTGTGAAGTACATTTGTTTTCTGATTTCTCGTCTCCTCTAATCTTTTTTTGTAGTTAACTTTTCCCATGGCACATAAGATGTTACTGCTTATGCATTTAGAAGAACCATTTAGAAAAATTGATATTTTTGAAACTATGTAGAGAGAGAGTACTAATCCTTCTGAATTCTATAATCATTTGCATTCAGCTTTTATAACACTAAAAGTTCTTGCTTTATCTATATGTATATTTAGTGGATGACCTGCTTATATGATGAGAATGTCAACTTGCCTTTATTTTCTTGCATTCTATTAGTGTGTGTCTAGAGTAATTTATATAACATTTTTGTAACATCTGGTTGATATTAAATTGGTTCTATTGACTGTATAATCCTTTAGATACCAAGGTGTCATTTTATGAGTAAGCTATGATTTGATAAGAAGTAACTTAGTATGAATCCTGCCAGTGGATGTGGACAGCTGAGAGACCTATTAGAATTTTCCAGAGACAATATTGTGACTAGTAGCATTGGTAGTGATTTGGAGAGGATGACTTGTGTTTAGTGACTTGTTTTCTTATCACATTCTTCACTTGGAGATACTTCAATTTATCTTCTTCTAAACAAATTGAAAAGAAGTCCAGGAACTCAAGCAGGATAAATGTGTGGATCCTGTGTTGATCCATGTGTGCCTCTACTCTGTGCATTCGGAGATTACTGACATATGGTAATCCCTCTAAGACAGTATTTAGTATGGCATCTGGTTACAGAGGGGTTTTAGCTGAAAAATTAGCAGCTCTAGAAGTTTGGAAGTTAATCCATTACAGCCAAGTATACCTTTTGGCAAAGGGAAAATGAAGACATGAAAATATAATACATTAATACGATGATTATGTGATATGGAATAATAGCAAACTTTGATTTGTGTCAAAGCTAATTGAAATTTCCTCACATTCTGAATTTGGTAAATTAATTTTTGCAAACTTCTGCTTTTCAACAGAAAGTAATTTTCAAGTGGAATTTTATGATGTGTATCCACCCTGTCAGTTGACTTGCAGTTTCTCTTGAATTAAGTAATACTATCATTTTTAAAATCTAGGGTGGGGGAAAGAAAAGAAAAGAGAAAAAGAAAGTAAAGGAAAAATTACTAGCAAAGCTGTCTTTTCTTTGAAAAGTGGTAGGCAGGAACAGTACTTGGTCTGAGAAGAGCTTCTTCCATTGTGAGTGGTGTTGCTGCGGGACAATTGTCCAGTTGATCCTTCTCTGATAGCCCTGAAGAGGCCAGGTTGCTGTGACAGGAGGGGCATCTGGTTGCTGTGACAGGGTTACTGAAGTTCCTTAGCCTGTTGCTTAGTGCTTGTGGAGATCAGTTGGTCTCAAGAAACTTTGCAAAGCTTTCTACAGTTAATACAATAACCATGGTAAATACAAAACCGTGCACTAGCTTATGGTGTTGATCTGCAGAGTTTGGCACACACTATAATACCACTACTTCTTTCTGACACTTAGTCCTTATAGATGTAGTGTACATGAGCCTAAACCAATGGGGTTTTCATGTAGAAAGTATATACACACTCTTGGAATGGGCTTTTGTGTTGTTGAGGATTGCTTTATGAGGCAGGATCCGTGTGATGGCAAGCATAAGCAAAGGCTAAACTCAGCTTTTTTGTTTGTTTACTGGAAGCACCACAGGTGTTGCTTCCTGGGAAGCTGTTTGCTACAAAATCTGCTGATAGGAAGCTCACTTCAGATGTATTTGCACCACTAGATTTGAGACATTTCGTAGAAATGGTTGAATTTAGGGAGTGGCAAATACTTAAAAGATCCTTTGTCCTTGTTTGTTGGTTGGTTGTTTTTTTTTTTTTGTTTTGGAGGGCGTTTGTGGGATTTTTGGGTTTTTTTAAGATTTAGAGGCATTAACATTTCATTCTTAACAAAACTTTTAAGAAAATGTAAATGTGCTACTTCACTAGACAAAATTACATGTAATTTCTAGATTACCGATACACATTTTATATGGTATCAGGGTACCAAAATTTTCTCATTTTGGTAGACTGCATATTCTTATTGATTCTGTGAAAAAGCAACTACAGGTGTTGAATAACAATGACAATCATATACTGAGTGGTGTAAAAGTCATAGAATAATATTTCAGTTTACTTTCCAGTAATTACCTGTGGACTTTCAAATTATTGCTTTGCTTTTGATGTTCATTAGTCACTGGAAGTGAAAATGGCAAGGAAACCAATACTGCATCATCTGGAACATTTTAAATGTTTATGGATTTCTTAGCATGATTAGAAAATATAAGTGGTATTACTCTTTCAGATCAGTAGAGGCACATATTAATTACTACAATAATTGTCTTCTTGAGGACATTGATTTAACACTGTTGGAAATGATGCTGAGACTACTGATTTCTTATGTCTTCATTAGTGTGCAATGAAAACTGCAGGTTAAAAAGAAAAAAAACCAACAAGTCTTATTAAGCTACTCTTGACACAGTTAATTGTAAATTTAATAGAGTTGTTGAATGATATTTAATAATGTTGCTTCAAGTTTTCAACTGTCCCTGAACTTCAGTTATTGTCATGTCACTAGTAGTGAAAAACATCAAATAAAAGCAGTGCATAAAACATCTTCGATAGAAGTCCTTTTCCTCTGAAGCTGAAATTTCATATATAAATGTTGGTTCACTCTGCCTGAGTAAACGTACCATGTCCTTGGCTTGACATATCAATCTGCAGAAATGCATTAAAATGCAAATTCATGTATTTCAGCCCTTGAGCTGTTTCATTTCATCCCTAAAATAAATCATCATCATCATCATCATCATCATCAAATCTTATTATTCTACCAGTTATTAAAAACAATACTCAGTCATCTAAGAATAATATGATTGATCTTGTTTGATTTTCAAGTTTAACAGCTTAAACTTGATTTTCAAGTTTAACAAGCTTAAAATATAATTTTTTAATGTATGTTTTAAAGATTAAACCATGGTTTTATTTAAGTAATGGGAAAAATAATTTAATTGTGGGCTTAACTTCAATTTTTAATAGGACAGGTCTTTCTTCTTTTTTTTTAATTTTATCTTTTTGTACATGCACTTTTAAAATACAAGTACACTCCTGCAAAGTAACTGACATAAAAACAAAGTAAGGTTGCTAGATGAGGGTATACTGTTGGGATGTTTCTGTTTCATTTACCAAGAGTATTAAAGGTGCAAGGTTATAGATAATGTAGGTTCCAGAAATGTCCATCAGAATAAAATACATGATATTTGTGTTCTCACAAGCTTAATATTAGATATCCTTTTATGAGATTGCAAACAAAAAGAGATTAGGCTAAGAGGGAAGAAATCATAACTTTCAAAAAAGTGTACTGATTTCACCAAGTTTGGAAAAGATTAGGGGAAAAGATAATCCAGGAAAGAGAACAAGCTGGTGGTTGTGTATAGGATTGACAAGTAGTGTGCAGTTTGCTCCAGAAAAAAGAATTTCAGTTAATTATATTTATATTTAAGTTGTTACTTAAATTTAATTGTAGTAATTCTGCAAAAGAGCTGTATGTCAAAGCAGACAGTTCATGAAAGGAGCACACAGGAAATACTAGAGTAAAGACAGCGTTTTGGAAAGCAGCTGTGAAAGTAAGTGTCATGGAGCTGATGACAGGACTTCACCTTGAATACCATGTTAATGCCAAAATCCATTTTGAGATATAAAATGAGTGCACTTTGTAACAGAGATAAGACATGGAAAAGATCATCATGTGAAAGAATACCATGCACACAGGCACTCACTGCAATGTTTACCTTGGAAAAGAAATAGACCAAAGTACATTTCCAGCTTGGCACAACTCTTCATGGAGTTCTGTGATATTGACATTGTGGAGCCAAAACTTTAGGAAAGGAACAAGTGAAGACATTTCACATCTGCATGTGCACTACCTATATTTGAAGTCAAACATTGGTTTGATTTCAACTGATCTTGGAAATTAAACAATTTTGGATCTGTTGAGCAGAGTACTGGGAGACCATGTGAAAATCCCATGTAACTGATAAACTAGCCAAGTACCATAATGTGGCAGGGAATACCAAAAGCAAAGGAGGTGAAAGGTTCCATCAGGCTTTGTTGTCACTCCTGAGCTGACAGAAAGGTAGGATGGAGAGTGCTGATTCATATGAATAAAAAGTGTGCCCTGCCGTGGTACCCAGTAAACAGAAACCTGCTGTGCTTAGTAGGGGTGGGGAATTCCCAAGTGGTTACTCTTAGGAGCAGTTGTGCTTCTCTGCCATCATCCAGCTTTACAATGAAAGGAGAAAAAGTAGGTAAAAAAGAAGGCATGCTGGAATAGTTCTTCGTTGTTGGAATGTTCCATGCATGTATAATTAATGATAAAGATTACTTGAACTTATTTTATGGAATTTTAATCTGTTAAAAAAAAAGCATATAACACTGTGGGTTACCATTTTAGATGCTGTGTTGTGTACCTTTCATATATAACTCCCAGAAGAACCCCATGATTTGTTATAGACCGCGGTTATGTAGTAGAAAACCGAATCCAAAATAACATTTGAATTAATATAATGCATCAGGAAAAAATAATTAAATTTAATAATCAATAACCATTTAGATGTGATTCACTCAGAAGGAAATCAGCCATCTCTTTGTAACTTGATCTGTTTATGCATTACAAATATAAACGGAAGTGAGTGAAAGACCTACATACTGCTAAAAGAAGAGTTCCAATATCTGGACTAGTCTATTCCATGCCCTCTCAGGTTATTCGTATTTCTTCTTAAAATAAAAACAATTATTTTCTTTTAAGATAAAATATCAGATAAAGGTTCTGCTGTATTACCTCAAACTTTTAATTGGATTCCAAGTCTTATGACTATACCTTCAAGTTGTGTGAATACTCATTTATTTTCAGTGGCCAACATTTAATGCTTTGAATATTCTTCATGTAAGGATTTTGTTTCCACATAAGTCAGTATACCTGCTATGTTCTTGTAAAACATGACTACTTCTCCTAGAACAGATGTCATCTGCATTGTAAAATAACTATGTTTTATGGGAAGCTTTTAGGCAAAACCACCGTAATTTAGTTTGCTTAATGTCAGACATGAGCCCACACTACAACAGAAGTGCTCTAAATGTCAAAACAAATCAATTTTGCAAATGTCAGACCAACATTAATGAAAGCTCAGCTCTTTCACTAAGGATACTCTCCTAATTCATAATAAATACTACAATTTATACCGTGGTCATTTATAACAGAAGATGCATACAGTTAACACTACTGCTATGGATTTCCTTTCACAGTTCAGGTGTTTACTTTAAAACCCTGTGTATTATAATGACAGAAGTTTCCAATCACAGAATAATCTAGGTAGGAAGGAACCTCAAAAGGCTAGCTAGCCTGCTCACCTGTTTTTTTGACATGTGGAACTCAGTGTTCTGGTATTGTGTCCTGAGGCACCCGAGGAAAATGTGGCTTTGAAAACTGAAGTAAAGAAAGCAGTGAGTAACTCAGCCTTTTCCATGTGGTTACCCTCCTTCAATAACAGGGCCACCTTTTTGGGATCTTCCTTCTATTCATATCAGTATAATATGTTTAAAAAATGCACATTCGTGTACTTTATATTACATGGAAAGCTGGATACTTAGCAATTAATAACTTGACTACTTTAAGCAAATGAGTCCTGTCATTGAAGTGAAAACTCTAAGTGTCTTGATGAATTAGGAAAGAGAATCACTACCATGTGACTCAGTAAACCAAATGCAGCTAAATACCACAGCTGCTGTTTAGAATATCTGTGGCTCATCCTTAAAAAAGATTGTATTTGAAGAACTTTGAGATGAAGAAATTTCAGACCGCCAACAAAAATTCTCGAACATAGATATTAAAAAAATCATGGTTTTTGCTGTTTAATCAGTCATCTGCAATAAACCATACGGAACAAATGCCTGTTATATGGTTAGACAAGGAGTAGCCATGTCACTTGTAAATGAAAGATGATTATACTCCTTGCAAGCAGAATACACAGTTGTGCTTAGGCACTGACTATTTGCATTCCCTCTTAAGCCATTGTCTGATACTGAATGAAAGTTAATTACCTAGAGAAAGTGCATTCTGTATACACATGGTATTTATACCATTTAGAGACCTCAGCAAAATTATAAGGAGTATATTTGCTTCACCCAAGCCCTTAGTAAATTATCATCAAAATAACAAAAATATTCTGAAAGGTTTAAGTACAGTATTTGGTGATTACACTTCTTTCCTATAAATATATAATGAATACCTCACTAACCTTAGAGCTACCACATGAAAAATGACACTTATTTTTCAGATCAGTTTGTAGAAGAAGGCAACATGATGGTTTTCTAGAAGTCATAAGCAGCTTTCTATGTTGCAGTCCCAGACTGTGTCTGTATCTAGACTCAGACTGGGGAGTACACTCCACTTGCTGAGTTTGACTTTGTCGCAGCATGTTGGGAAAAGAGCTGAAAAGCATTTACTTCCTGCTCCTCTTCCCTACCGTCTGTGTTTGGAAAAATTTTGAGCATGAAAACCGGAGAGCATCGTGGAAGGTCAGGCCTCATTGCAGAGTCTACAGGACACATATATTCTCAAGGACAATTAAAATAGCTTGTTTAGTTGGTGTCTTCTCTGCTATATTGTGCTTCATGTAGGTTGTCACCCATATTGAAGAAAATATAAGGCAAAGGCTCAAGAAATGGAGCAAGCTTTTTTAGGGAATAGTAATCGATCTTTCATACTAGTTTGCAAATGAGAGAAAAGAGAAGGAAGTAGAGCTTCTGCAATTTTGACTAAAATTAGTTTGGCTGTTAGTTTGGATGAAAATGTTGTTCAATTTATTCTTAATTGAATGAAATTATTTCCAAGGAATGATGATGCATAAATGTACAGCAAAACTTAACAGGATAATGACTGGGGGGAAACCTCTAGTTCTGACTGACCAAGATGTCCTCTCAGGTGGAAAGTTTCAAAAGAACTATTTTGGAGCAGGTGAGAACTATTCAGTGGGCTTCCATAAAGGCAGTTCAAAGTCTAACATGGATTTACCTCACTAATCTGTGCTTGTGCCTCTCCACCCCACTTCTGAATTCTCCAGTTTTTAGTGAACACTTTTAAAAATATCTGTGAAACAGGAAAAGACACATTTCACAATATTTTATATTTTAAGAAGTACTTAGCCTTGAGAGTTGGAGAACTCTTCCAAAAATTAGCAATCATTTCTGGAGGAGACTCATCTTTCATAATGTGTTTATCAGCATTAATAGCTGCCACAGCTCAGTAATAGTAAGGGAAAAATCCTGCCTTGCAAAACAGAGGAATTTGCTCAAACATAATCCAACTGGTAAAAAATTCCTTGACATTGTTTTACCCTTATCTTATCTTGTTGATATATTTCAAAGTTATTATATCTTTAAAGTTCAGAAGATACTAATTATCATAATGTTTACTCCTGGAGCAACCTCAGCTCACCACTGGAAGGCTTTAAATCTTTATTAGCATTACTGTTTCAACATCTCATGCACTTGTGCCACTTTGATGACTTTAGAGTAACTTTAACATAAATAATTTGTTCCTAACATTTTATTTTATCTCTGCCATCCAAAAATTATATTCATAACCAAGAAGCATTTGAAATATATATCTTTATTCTTTCAAAATATTTCAACATTTTTATATGTATTGTATTATTAAGTGGCAATCTAAAATATCCCCCCTTGACCTAGTGATAATGCTTTTGTTCCCTTATCTTTAACAAGGAAGGAGTTTCAAAATCTACTGAAATTATTTATAATGGTTTCTTCCAAGCAGGAATTTCACCCGAAGTGAAGTCTGGAAGTAAAATTTTACAGCTCTGGGATTTACCTCTTGCAAGCTACTGTAAAGGGCATATTTCATCCTACTGGGCACAAAACAAGTGTATCACTCACTTTTAGTTTGCTCATACCACACCTAGTAAGGCATACATGTTGTAGGCAATGTAATGCATGTTCTGCTCAGAATTGGTAGTATGTCTAGCAATGATTGTCACATCTTTATGTCCATTATTTCACTGGTCCTAGAGTACAAAGAGGAGTAATTTGGTCAGGAAACACCAGAACTTTAAAATGGATATATTATTCCTACCTAATCAGTAGAACACATGACAGTAATTTTAACATTATTATTGAATTGACTTCCCTTTCTTATTCAGTGACAGAGCCATATGTGGCCACGTGGGCAAAACAAATTTTGTACTGAATGCCAGAAGGTTTTCCTTTGTTATTCAAATCCCTTTCTGGTTCCACACTGGTGGTATCTAGAGCATCAGGGCTCACTTGGTATTCAGTCCATGCAGTCTGAAAAAATCACACTGCTGTGTGGGACTGACACGATTAGAGCAAAATGGTCTCTGCTCTCTCTTTGACATAATTGTCTCTGTGTAGCCAGAAAGGTATCCACACTTGAGACAGAATTGCTAGCTGAAGTTTACTGGCCTTGAAATAAATGATTTTATATTAAGTAAAACACTGTTCTTTCCATTTGATTAAATAATAATCAGTACACCCTCTGGCTTTTTTGTTGGGTTTTTCTTCGTTTTCTTGTTTTTATGTGGGGAGGATTCTGTTGGTTTTTTTTTTCTGAAAATCTCAAGCAAAGTTTGCACTCTTACTGTTACACAAAAATCATGGGATATCCTTGAGCTTTTATTGGTGACTACTTAGAAAATTGAGTGTGACATCAAGGAGGTAGCTTTTCCTGGGTTAAAAAGAAATTGTGACCGTAAAATGCTGGCTATAGGATATAATAAAGTGTTAGGGAAATTTCCCTGTCTGACCATCCAGGAACCATTCTGGCAGACACACTCACACCAGCTGAGGTGGGATTGATGTCCCTTCACAGCTACACAGCCCACACTCAGAGTCACATCAAGTTTCCTCACCAGCTCAAGCCCCAGGTGTCCAATAGCAGAGTCTCAGGCATCCAGATCCTTCAGATGTTTTCATCTTGGTCCAATAACTAAATAACAAAATAGCAAAATAACAGCTTGATCTGGTGCCTCTGAGGAAGGACCCAGAACAAAGGAACCCCTGGGCTTTTCTACCCTCACAGTCCAAGGGTGGAAAATTCTTTGGGTCTTTGGCTCTTGCCGTCTCTCAGTGTTCAGTGCCCTGGCTGGACCAAGGGTCCCCAGGCCCTTTGTTCTGCCAAGGGTCAGCACTTCTCGGCTTTTTGCCTGGGGGTCCCAGCCAGAGCCCATCATGCTGCTCCCACTTCAGCTGCACCCAGACCTACCTGCACTGAAGGTGCAAGAGGTCATGCATGATCCTCACAGAATTTTGTCTCTGTATAAAACTTACACAGACTTCCTTTGGCTGACTAATTTATTGTATATTCGATAGCTGCACAGTGAGGCAAATTCAATGGGTTGTGCCAACTTACTGCAATGTTTTCATATTTTTACGAGTGACAAAATCTGTTTTGTTTTTATTACATTCATATTTAAAGGCAGTTTAAATATCTGAACTTTTATATTTATAATGCATTTACAATACATTAACAAGTATAATTTTTTAAATATACACTTGTAATTAGTAACTGATAACATTTTACCTTTGGTTTAATAGCTGATACAAAGAGGAATTAAGAGCAGAAGCTACTTGAATGCATCCTGCAGATCATTTATAGAACTTGAAAGTGTATATGCATGTGCCCTTTTGGATTTTGTTGCTTTTTTGTTTTGGTTTGGTTTTTTTTAATTTTATTTTGAAAGTAGTGTACTTTTCAGTTTTATAAATACAGAAATGCTGACACATATGTTTAAAAATATTTGTAGTGCTTTGAAAAACTGAGACTGCAGATGGCTGGAGTTGTGAATTTTAAGTTATATGGATATGAATTATAGTACATATTGTGCAAAAGAACTTCAAAACCACTGGAGAAGCTGACTGTAAAAAAGAGAGTGAAATATAATATCGAGAATGTAATTTACTTCCTGTAATACCAGTTAAAGATGGGGAGGGCCAGAAAACACAGAACATTCAATGAAGACATTGGCACTGGGAGTACAGTAAGATGCTTTAGATACAGTAGGCTCTCAATAGTAAGAGAATTTTACTCATAGGCTTTTATTTTCTAAATATTTAGGGTTTATTCCAAACTATCTCAGATCTCCAAACACCATTCTGACTGTTCAGTTTGATCAGCTGGAACATTTCTATCTGCACATTTGCACATACAGTTATTTAATCTCATATATTTTAATGAACAAAATATGAAATAATTAGACAGAAGAAGGTATCTTTCTTAGTTTTAATAGATGTCTGAAGAAAAAGAGACAAAATGAGAAAAAATTCTCCGTCTCTTCTCTCCAGATTTATCCTGTGTAAGATATGTCATTTATATGCTTTTGTCAAAGTGTGTGAAACTGTAAGCTGTGTCTGGAAATTAAGCAAGGTTCTCTTACAAATGTGGTAGAAACATCAGAACTGAGTCTTCTTTGCAGAGCACGGTCTGCTGCTTACTGTACTCATTTGAGCATAACATACCACCCACCACTTGACAGGGTGCCTTGCTTGTGCTCTTCCGTGTGCCACACATCTTTTCCTCCTTGCTGAGCCCAGTCGTGTGCTACCGTGCTGAAACTTCACCTTGACATTTGCCAAAATGCTCTGTTTCAGGTCACTGTGCAGCTGTTCTCTTCCTCATGTACAGATATCCTTCCTTGCTGCCTGCATCACCCACATTTGGCTGGGCCTGAGCTGCTAATCTCCCCTAGCTGCTACAGGATCTGATTTTCAGTATATCCTTGTTGTGTTTTTAAGGAGATCTTCTCAGTCTGCTCTGGGAGTGGTGTGCCCAAGACATGGTGTTGAGGCTTGCAGTTGCTTTACAATTTTAGCTTCAGTTATGCTGCTTCTGTCCTTCTCTGTTTACTGTAATGGATTTCTTTGGTACTGCCTGGTAATTGTTCTGTTGTCTGTCTGTGCTACAACACCCATCAAAATAACACAATTTTTGATAGGCTGCATACAGGTAACTGGCAAGATCAGTCCAACCTTAGGTAAGTCTGTTTCACTTAGAAAAAATACAGGAAGTAGAAGGTGACACTTTTTTTTTCTCCTGGGAGAGACCCCTTGGAAAGAGGAAAAGCAGAACTAAGTTGCTGTACTACCCCGTGAATTATTATGGTGGCAACAGGTCCCATTCTTTAGCTGAATATTCATGGAACAATTTTGGGTTACAAAGAGGTTCCAAGGGACCGAGACTGGACAAAAAGCAATGTGGAAATGGAACTCCTTTGAAATTGAATGTCAATGAAGAATGTTTTCTCGCAAAATCTGGGACTTCCTCCAACTTATAAATATAGCAGTTTTAGGATGTTACCATTTCTGCTACGGTATGTTTCGCTTATTAAATGTTAATATTTTCAGAACCTGGTCATTTGATATGATGAAAAGTATGACTTACAAATTGCTGGCTGAGCAAGGATGATTTGTGCTTTCCATTCTGAGCTTTACCTGCAGCTTTGACTGAAACTTTTCTGTATTGCCTGGTTAACTTTTCTCTTTAATGCTTCAAATTGCTAAGCAACATTATTTTTCTTATATTGTGCACTTTCATTTCAGCTTTCTGCACAGGCAGCATCTGTGATTAATTACAGGATAGCATAATGTGGGTAAGTTTGTGTCAATAAATAGAGCAGATACCGCTGGCTTGTGTTGTGCCCTGATGTGGCTACTCCTTCAGGTGAGCAGGCACTATTAGTAGTAAGGGCTTGTCTGGAAAAGACCAGCTAGGAAAATATAATATGTAGGACATAATGTGGATCATGTCTCAGGCCTCTTGAGAGAGGGGTTAACATGGTGAGAGAAATGTCACAAAACTACAACTTGCATTGCTATAATCGTGTGCTATAAATCCACACAGAGCAAAGTGAGGTGATTTGGACTTCCTATAGGTCTGTTAGACTCAGTGCTACAACAGCTGACCTCACTTAACATCCATCACCTAATAAAGTTCTGCTGAATAATTCACAATTTCTTTTTATTTCTGTACTGAATTATATTTCAGAATATGTGTACTTTATGAAACACAACAAAATGCTTCAAAGTCTTATCCCCAAAATATAGAAGCCTTACCAAAGAATTCTCATTAGCTAGAAGAGGATGCCTTATTAGGTACCTCAAGACCTTGCAAAACATGACTATCAAAACCTCTTCAAATGCTGTTTAGGCAAGAACTTTTAAAAACACAGTTTGGTATAATATAGCTTCAGGACATGTAGCTGCAGAACTGTAATAAATTGTATTATTTCAAATGTCTTTTTTTTCCTGAAAAATTCTGGGGCCATGTTTTACCCAAGAGTGTCTCAACTTGATGTACTTAGAGAAATTACACCGATTTGTTTCTTTACAACAAACTTTGTGCTCAAGCCTTCTACATTTCATTATAGATTGGCAGTTTAAACAGGAAAAGGAAATTTGCTGAAGAGATCTAGATCTGATTTAATCATTGTAAGCAAAAGAGACAGGTCATGTACTCAAACAAATATTAAATATTCTAATCCTGATTTTCCTGAATAAACCAAGTGCTGTACTGTGAAATGTGTTGTTGGGTTTTTTAGAACTTAGATCATATCAGATAATGAATTTTATAATTCATGACAGCAGGCCCTTTTTTTCTTTTTCCAGGTGACAAAAGGAAAATTAAAGTTTGATTTCTTTAGTGCTTAGACATTCCAGACAATGCATTTTTTATTGTGCCAGCTACATAAGTGATTTTTTTGGTCACCTTTTTTACATCTCAGTACAAATACAGAGAAGAAACAACTGTATTTGTAATGGTGAGAAGTCATTTTATTTTCCTCTACCCTTTTTGTAGTTGAAGGCAAAGAGGCAACAATGCTACAACAGAAAAAGGCCTTTGTAGATGTACACAGATGGGTTACATGGTTGAATTGGTCTCTCAGAATGTTGGAGGCTAAGTGATAATGAAGTTGATGGAAATGGATCTTATGTTGTCTTTTTTTAATTTGTGGTTGATAAGCTACTCAATAACTTACACTAAGTGATTTAACCACTTACAAACAAATTCCATCCTACCTCCCAAGCTAAAGCAAACAAACCCTCAAGACAAATGTGCAAAAGAAGAAGTATTTTGGGGGGAGGGATGGGGTGGTTGTGTTTTTTATTTTGCTTTGTGGGTTGGTTTGTTGGGAGTTTTTGGTTGGGATTTTTTTGTTGTTTTGTTTTGTTGGTGGGCTTTGTGTTATTTTTGTTTGTTTGTTTTGTGTGGGTTTTTTGTTGTCTGTTTCCTTGTTTTTGTTTGGACTTTTCTCAGTATGACTGTTAACTAAAGATGAATTCTGCGATCTCCAAAGCCAGTGGAACTTTTGGTATAAATTGGCTTCATTTCACCTCTATCCTGTGCTGTATCAACTCCAAAATCCCCCATGTGTCTTTTGATGTTCTCACAAGGGAAAAGATACAAGACTGAGACTTTTGGGGAGCTAAGCCAGGTATTTTATGACAGGCTGACTGTTAGTCACATGTCCACTCATTAGGTGGTTACTAAGAGTATTAAACAGTTGTGGTTTTCCTACCTTTCCTCAGTAAGGACAGTGGTTTGTATCTCTCTTCAATATATAACTACTAAGCAGCTTTTCAAACAAATTCTGGGATTTGAATTATTTACCCACCCTTGAGGTTGACTGATAATCACCTGAAGTATCAAAAACTATTGAGTAACTTAAAAATCCTGTATATTTAATTTATTTGAGAATCTAGACTAAAAGCAAGATACCATTCTGCCTTCTCACACTGCAGAACAATAGAAATAGCAGTCAGGTCTTTTTTCGTCTTTCATTACACCTATCCTGGCAGTGACAATGATTTTTCATGTCAGTAAAGAAAGGTTTGACAAAGCAGTAGACTGCACCTTTCGTTTGCATTTTGGTGTAAGCAAAAGTATTCTGTTATACTCTCATAAGTGAAACTTAAATTGATTCCTACAGATTTGCACTTTACTGATCTGTATATCACTATTTTTTTTTGTCAGAAAAACTTTGTAATACATAATCTTGTAGTGATATTTATAGTGCAAGTCTGACTCTGTGAAGATGACTAACTTAGTCTGTTGAAGATAACATAAGGATATGGGGTTTATCAGAATACATAGTTGATAGCTCATCAGTATAAGAGGCAAGGATGAGAGACAGAATAAGTAATAAATGAGATACCCAGACAGGTGAACCAGAAGGGAGAGGAGATAACAGAGAAAGTAACAAAGATCATATCTCTGGTCACTGATCAAGGGAAAACTGAAGAAACCACTTGGGCCTTTGAAGAAGTTCAATCAGAACTTTGTAGTTGAGAAGTAACTAGGGAAACAAGATAATTATTGGGCCTCCAGGGAAAGAGTTTTTATTGGAGTTTTGAGGATGTTTGTGGGATTTTATAAAACTTCTACAGATATTCTGAGGGCATTGTGTGCATGTGTAGAACTATTACAGGATCTTTAAGAGAAGGGCCAAAGGCAGGGAAAAGTAGGAACTGAGTTGGATCAGAGAGGAGCAAGCAAAAAAGAGGAGATGACAGAAAAAGTTGCAGCTGCATATAAGCTGCTGATCAGTCTGCTTGTGAGGCCAAGTCCTGTGCCTGACTACTGTAGTCTGTCCTCCCTTCTTACTAATTTTTTTCCTGTCTATTTTCTATGTGACCTTGTTCTCCGTTTTGTATCTAGTAGAGATAGGACCTGCTAACAAATTTCAAGCCAGGCTAGCTAGGGAGGAAGAGGGCATCTTCAAAGACCCAAGATCTGAACTGGTGAATGGATAAGGTATGTAGGATCCTGACAGGAATATTTGGTTAACTTAGGCCATTCCAATATTTAGTGGTTCCATGAATATCAGTGTGCTTATGAGGTGAAAATATGTGTCTTACTAAATAGGTTTTGGTGCAGCTATTTACATTCATCTTGAATTTAAATGTATTTGTAAGAATTAATTTCTATTCAGGTATTTCAATTCTTGAATAAAAAGAATAATTTACTTGAGGGTTTTGTACTTGCAATTACCTTCTTTGCAAATGTTTCTTGGGTTTTGTGAAATAGAAAAGACATATATGTAGTTTTCCAAAACTGATGATAAAACTTTGTCAGCTTTATGAAATGCCAGAAAAAAAAAGAGATTTATCATTTATAATATTTTGTAACAATATACTAGCTAGTAAATCCCTTGGAACACTAACATTGAAAACACACATTGGAGTCTTGTTGATAACACTTTCGTAGCAGACGTTCCTGTTGGGTTTTGGGGTTGTTTTGCATTTTAATCCTAATTGTTCATTCAGTGTATGAACTGTAGTATCTGAGACTTATGACTAGCACTATATCAGAGGTCATTGGTGTTAGTTACTAAAAATCAATTCTGAACAGCCAGGTTACCTGGTGAAAGCCTGGGGGCAATGAGATCTGCTCTCAGGGGCTGACTGTAACAGCCTTATGTCACACTATCTGGCAGAGAAAGGAGCATTGCTCATCCCAACCCCTGGGAAAGGCACTTGGATTAAGCTTTCTGCTTGAAAAATGGTAATGAGAAATCAGATATTGTGTTCATAAGAGGGAAGAGGGAGTTTGTGTGACATAAACAGTAATGGGAATTTTGCTGACAAGATCAATCTTATATTTCAAAGTTCAGAGGGGGAGGTGGCTTTTGGTGCATTTTTTCTTCCTGTTGCTGCTGTTATTAAAGAACCTGAAATTCCAGTCATATTTGTCTTCACCTTCCCATCCCTAGTGATCATCAATTTAATGGTAATATGATTTCTTCCTTTTTTTTTAAGCCACATTATACTGTTAGTTTGAGTACATCTTTTATCCTTCTGACTTCTCTCATGTGACTTTCTTTTTCCAGATGCTTCCAAAAATAGAAACAGCCTGACCCATACATGAAACTGTCATACTTAGAGTTTTCTTGTTCTAAACGAAGAGAAGGTTTAACAAGGACTGTTAGCCCTTCTTTTCCCTCCTTCATACCATGTCTAGTACCATTAGCACACAGACCTTTCATGCGCTCTCCCTCTCTGGAGACATTGAAAACCCACGTGGATACTTCTCTCTGTAATCTGCTATTTGTGACCCTGCCTTGGCAAGGGGATTGAACTAGATAATCTCCAGAGATCATCCAAGTGAGAAAGACATTCAAACTCTGTAAAGTATTGCTTAAAATGCCATTTATTAGAGATAAAACTATAAAGACAGAATAGTATTAATAACATTACATCCCTTCAGATGCTGGTAACCCTAATTTGTGCTGCCTTGAAAGGGCTTCCCATCAGGAAATGGAATCACTGGTACTAACAGGGACCTGTGAACAGGTTCCCCTGTAATCATCAAAGCTGAAGTTTATATTGTGCCCATGGGATATGGCCTCAATGCCAGGCTGTGCATGTAGCACAGCATGAGCCAGGGATGACTCAAATGGTATCTTGATCACAACTCCTTGGTGTGCTATGGTCTTCCAGCCATGGTCATTGTGCTGCTCAAAAAGAAAGATGCTCAGGGTGACTGTAGCATTCCCACTTACCTAGAAGCTGTTGTCCTGGGGGAGTATGAAGGCACTATTAATGTAATAAATAACAAAATGAGCTTTCTTCTCCACAACGCTGTCTAAATAAAAATAATTAAAACAAAATAAATATAAGATACTCTTATTATAAGAGAATCCGATGGTGGTTACTTGAGTGATAACCCAAATTATCTATTTTAGGCAGTTTTTAAAAATTAGGAGGAGAATCAAAATTAATAATGAAATTGACTTGACACAGTGGGTGCTGATTTCATAACAGAATTTCAAAAGATACTTATGCTTGTTGGCAGATAAAAGTACTTGTACTTACAATTCACTGTTGCCATATAGTGGTGCTCCAGCAAAGAAAAGATAACTCTTACTCTGACCCCACATTCTTGAGAGTTGTGCTTGTTCAGTGGTTATCTGGTTTATTTTTTTTTCCTCATTCCTTACCTTCTCTGGAGACCCAACTAAGTCTATGCTGAGAGCTGAGGGTCACAGCTTGTTAATTATTACAATTAACCAACTTCTGCTGACTCAGTTCCAGAAGTCTATTACAAAAGAGATGAATTCAGCAAGATTCCAAAGTTAAACTTTCATTGTGTTAATATTATACTGACAATGTCCAGGTACCTTATATGTGATACTGATTTACAAGCAACGTGTAATGGGAATTCTCAAAGTTACAAATTTTTTTGAATGAAAGAGAAAAGTCAAATTTTTGAAATACTTATGCAAATCTTTATGGTCATTCAGCATATATGAATTTAAAAAAATGTTCAGGCTGAGATAAAACTGCTGTCTGCAAAATATCAATCATAAAATTAAACAGATATCTTCAAAGAGAACGATTTTTTGTTTGCTTCGTTTTGTGATGGGTTTGTTTGGTTGGTTTTGTTTGCTTCTTTTGGCTTTTTAGTTTTTTACTTGTTGGAAGAAGTGGAAAATATAATAGAAGGTTTTTTTTTCCCAAAAATCAAATTTTAAAGTCAGTAACACTGCTATATAGGGAAAATCCTGAATCTTATAATTCAAAAAAATCTGCAAAAGATAAAGTAGAAATAGTGGAGCTTATATTTCTCAAAACGGTTGGACTTTTCATGTGAGTATTTAGGAAGAAGAGAAAGGATGTTATAATGTTTTACAAAGTGTTGGAAATGTAGCCCATTTTTAATCTGTTTTTCTTTAAGCCTCATTGATCCTTCAGGTTAGCAAATACTTTCTAAAAATGTTTCACTAGTTAGAAGGGTGAAAATTACAAAAAGCAGCACATCCCTCCATAGTGAATTCAATGTCACAAGACAAAACCATGTACAGTGTTACTGATACTGAACCTAGATGAAATGTCTGGCTTAAAAATGGTAAGTCTACACAATTTTCCATGATAACAGAAAAGAACCCTTCTTAGGAAAGAAATCTGTAAAATACAGTGCTGTAGTAAATACCAGTTTGATATCATTACTATGCAATGGAGGAGAATGCAAGGAATGGGCATTCATTCAATCTTCATTCTGATTGCACATTTAAAACCTAAGTCTAAGAACACTTGTGATTTTTGAGCAGAAATAAAGAAGATTTCTGTTGGAAATTCATATTAGTTTATTCTCCCTCAGGTGATATCACAGAATAGTTAACTGATCCAGTTTTATGGACAAGAGAGTAAAAAAAATAAAATTAAAACTAAAGACAAGGCACTATTCTTTTTGCCTTCTATTCAAGTGTACACCAGCTGCAAATTTAGTACTTGACATAAAATCCAAGCAGGGCCTGAAAAGTGAATTGTATTTCTTCTGTCACAGTAATAGACTGGTAGATGGTTCAACTCTGAACTGCCTGAAGGGAGAATTCTTTTCTACTCTATGTTCTCTTCTATCTGATTTCCTTTTACCATGAAAAAGTTAACATTGATTTTCTTGTTGAAGATAAATTGTGGCCATTCCCATCAACTTAAAAAGTAAATATCATAGTGTTTTGCTGTATTGATACCATGTTAATATTTAGATGGGCAAAAAATCCAAACTTCCAAAATATCTGGAAGCTGTAATCACGTTTTTGGGTTTCTTTTTGTTTCTTGGGAAAAAATGAGCAAATTTTTCTGTTGTGAGATAATTTACTTTAGTTTTGATTTTTTTATTTTCTAAGTGAATAATCATAATGGACAGCTATATCCAGAATGCCAACTATGTCAAAGGAGTATTTTTCCATGTGTGTGCAAAAACTCACATCCGGAAAAAATTCTTATGAGACTGGGTAAGGTTGGAAGGGACCCCACTGGGTCATCTGATCCAACCTCCCAGCTCAAGTAGGGTCATCCTAGAGCACATGGCATAGGACTGTGTCCAGATGGCTCTTGAATATCTCCAGTGAGGGAGACTCCACAACCCCTCAGGGCAACCTGCTCCAGCACACAGGTACCTGCACAGTAATGAAGATCTTTTTCTTATTCCTGTGGAATCTCATCCATTTCAGTTTCTGCCTGTTGATTATCATGCTATTGCAAGGCTGCACCAAGAAGAGGCTGGCTTCATCCTCTTGACACTGTCCCTTCAAATTCTTCTAGTCATTTATAAGCTCCTCTCTCTGTTGTCTCTCCTCAAGGCTGAACAGGCCGAGCTCCCTCAACCTTTCCTTGCACAAGAGACGTTGCAATCTCTTAAATGTCTTTATCACCTGACACTGGACCTGTTACAGGAGCTCCATGTCTCTCTTGTGTTCAGCTCATTGGGATACAACATTCTTGAGTCTGGAGGAAGTGATCCTTGAATATCAACCAACTTTCTTGGATCTCTTTTCCCTGCAGGGCTTGTTCCCATGGGATTCTTCCAAGAAGAGCCTCAAAGGGCTTAAATTTAGCTCTCCTGAAACCCAGATTTATTATGGATGTACAAGATATTATAGTGCTGCTCCTAAGAACCTCACAGATTTTTTTCCTTCATGGCAATGTCTGCCTCATAAAATTTAGTACTAGTAGCTGCTGTTAAGTGAATCTAGTATGTCTTCTAATAAGACAGGAATATGCCTACTGAGAATTTTCTGTGCCATATAAAATGAAGGCACACTGAAATGTATTATAGTCTTTGTTATACCTTCATATCTTCACCCTGAAAAACATCACATACTTTGAGAACAGATAAAATGCAACAAAAAATTATTGATTCTGGAGTAGAATAAAGAGGAAAATGCATACAACAAGAATGGAAGGTCACATTTATCTAGAAAATCTCCTAAATTCTTAGACAGTTGTCAACTTCTGTCATTTTTTCCTATTTGCAGGAAAATGTTAGCAAGGTATTATCTCTTTCCATTCTTTCAAATTTCAAGAGAAACTGAGGAATAGGCTTATATCTTAGAAACATGTCAGATGGTGATTTTTCAAAAAAACTATGATTATTGTGCTAGTTTAAGAACTGCACAATTGTAGCTGCCTCGCCACAGATCAGACTCAACAAATTCTTGCAAACCAACCAACTGACAAACCAACCAAAAAATCCCTAAAACATATCTAATCTAGCCAGAGTGAAAAGAGTCATGTGTGATAAAAACACTAAATAGTTGAGTGCATGGGATTCAAAAGTAGAATATTCTGATTTGAAGTATACCTGTGAAATGTCAGTGTTAGATTTGAAATAAATGGAATGGAAGTCAGTCAAGGGATCACTTGGGAAGAGTGAAACACAAACACTTTTGCTCCCACTGCACTTTAATGAGGTAGCTGCTCATACACAATGTCAAAGTATCTTGACTTAAAACCAATCAGGGAGTCTTCAGGTGAAACAGGGAAAATATTTTAAATGTATTACATAGTTATTTAGCTGAATTGAAAAAACAGTATTATACTATATTTTGCTTCACCATTTAATTTGTTTGCAGTTTACCTTTGTACATGAATTGTTAGTCTGAAACCAGGCAATTACATGCTAAGTAGTTGTGCTTTGTGGCTTTTTCTAAGCTGACAGTAAAAATATTGTTTGTTTTTACATTAATCAGGTTTTTTATATGTTAACAGTGAAAACAAAATTGAGAAAGAATCTTTCCATAAAAAGAGGAAAAATAGACCACTTTTTACTAAGATTTATTTAGTTAATTATTTTAACCAAACAGTAGTATATAGTTCAGAAAGTAAAAAAAATGCTGTGAATCTGAGCCAAAGGCCACTGGAATCCGCAAGAGTATTTCTATTGACCTCAGCTGGATCTCACTGTAGCTTAAATGGACTAAAAGATATTTTAAAATTTAGTCTTCTTGCAAGAGTAACCCTAACCTAGTGGTTTATTAAATATGTAATAAAAGCTGTAATTCAGTTTTTGAGAAATCTAGCACTGGTCCTGTTTTTAAAGAGCAAGGAATTTTTGCCAATTCTGTCTCTCCCAATCCACATGAACCCTTTTTAAATTCCTACTATGTGATGCAGCTCCCTCTCAGAGATACCAGAAAAAAAATACATAATTTCCATGCTCTTATATGAAGTTGAAAGTGATGATTATAAAGCAGAGACACTTCAGTAGGGTAACAGGGACCAGAAAACACTTGAGAATGTGAGTTAATAAACTGAGAATTTGTAGTAGGATGATAGGGGCAGAACCAACACAGAATAGGTCTGTGGAAGTTATCTCCCTAGCTTTTTCACTGTTTCCCAGTACCTGGAGAAGACTTCAAAGTAGGCATAGCTTCATTGATCTTAAAAAATTACAGGATGAATTTGTTAAATATTTGTTAAACATTTTTGGCCAGTGTTGAAATTTACTGATATGCAGCGATGACATACTATCTATCTTCTGAATAATGAAGCCAAGACTGAGGTTTCAACCGTGATTCTCAAGTAATCTCTTGTATCTCAGGGTCCTACTGGAGGCATCCTCAAGCAGGGTGAATTTGTGTATTAGAATCTATCGGTTCATGATGAGAATGCTTTATCATCTCTTTCTCAACAGTGCTGGAAATGTTGCTTTCTTTTTTGTTCTGTGTGGGCTTCTGATTTATGGGACTTGTTTTTGCGCAGTACAAATAAATTGCTATTGAAGACTGGTTTTGATCTGGCTTTTCTTTCACTGAAGTCAATAAGAAATTGTCACTAGCTTTAAACAATAAATGTATAACTATTCCTAATAAATTATTATCTTTCCTATGTATCTACTTCATAGTTGAATGTTAGACTGCTTCATATTAGGTGTTTCTAACTCTGTCTTTCTACCAGTGCCTCTGGATGATTTTAAATTTGCTTTCTCAAAGTGATGTTGAATTGCTGTCAAAAATAATTTTTCAGAATGATGCCCTTGTCACTATCGGTAGTTCTAGTGAAAATACTTTTATATTAGTTGAAGAGAGTGCAATTACCTGCAAGTCATTTTGCATAAAAGATAAATGGAAAGTGTCTCTGACATGCTTGATGGATGTTAGCAACCCTTTCAGATCTAATGAAATGTCATGGATATTTTCATTCTTGATGCAATTTTCTTTACTTCTAATTAGAAGGAAACAGATGTTTAAATGAAGGTAATACAATTAAATTGGCTGTGGGTGAAATACACATGCCATTGTTCCATGCTTGGAGGCTTGCTCTGTGTATGCTTGGTGGAAGTATACAGATATGTCTAACCTGTATGCCAGCTGGAATGAAAGGACTCAAGATTTGGGTTTTCTCAGGGGACTGTGACTGTGTTAAGGCCTTTTCAAGTACACAAGAAGCATGGGATCAGATTGATAGTGACAACAGTTCATTGACACTTTGGACTAGCCTTTAAATATTTATTCACTTAGAGGTGTATCTCTAGCAATATACAGAGGATGGGTGACCTACTGATCAGCCTGTTATGTGGCATTTAGAGGTCAGTTCTCCTTTCTACCTGCATAGAGTCTGTAGGAAATTGTATAAACCACAATTTTCAAATTGTGAAACACAGTTACTAGTACTGCCACATTTATATCACTTTTGCACATGCTTATTTATTGCTCTGAGATGCTCTAGTCCCAAAGAAGAGATCATGTAAACAGCTAAAATACATAAGACCAGATAATCCTGATTAAAGGGCAGAAATAAACTTGACAACAGAGATTTGATCTCATTCAGTCTCTAGTCTATCCCTTAACACAGGGAATGAGTATCTTCCTTTGGCTTATTTTTTGGAATGTATTGCTCCTTTTAATTTTATTTAGCCTGTGGCTAACTGGAAAATTTAGCAAAGCTACTAATTTTGTCTTCTCCCTGCTTCCCTTTCACTCTGTCCTCCACCCCTCACTTTGTGCCATGAGTGGGACAGATCAACAAGGGAAAGCGATGGATTCTGAGACCAGAATGAGGTAACCAATGGGATATATGTACAGACTAGGGAATGAGAGTTTGGAGAGCAGTACTGCAGAAACTCCTGGTCAATCACAAGCTAAATGTGTGTGTCAGCAGTGCCCTGGCAGCCAGGAGAGCCAACCCTCTCCTGGGGTGCATCAGGCACAGCATCACCAGCTGGGCAAGGGAGGGGATTATCCCATTCTGCTTTGCACTGGGGCAGCCTCACCTCGAGTGCTGGGGACAGTTTTGGGTGCCACAATGTAAGAAAAACATTAAACTATTAGAGACTGTACCAAGGAAGGCAATGAGGATGGTGAAGGACATTGAGGGGAAGCTGTATGGGGAGCAGCTGAGGTCACTTGGTCTGTTCAGCCTGGAGAAGAGGAGACTGAGGGGAGACCTCATGGCAGTCAACAATTTTCTTATGAGCAGAAGAGGATGGGCAGACATTGATCTCTGCTCTGTGGTGGCTGGTGATAGGACCCAAGGGAATGGTCTCAAGTTATGTCATAGAAATTTAGGCTGTATATTAGGAAAGGGTTCTTCACCCAGAGGGTGGTTGGGCACCAGAACAAGCTCCTCAGGGAAGTGGTCAGAGCACCAAGCCAGGCAGAGCTCAGGAAGCATTTGGACAATGCTCTCAGGTACATGGTGGGACTCTTGGGTTGTCCTTTGTAGAGCCAGGAGCTGGATTCAATGATCCTTGTGGTTGCCTGCCAAGTCAGTATGTTCTATGTTTCTGTCTGAGTCTGTGCTGTTTTCTGATGTTTTAAACTGATCTGAGGGGCAATAATTTTCTTTTTACACATATCCATGACAAAAAAAAAGTTTGAAACAATACAGTTGTAGTCAGTATTTGGAACTTGGCGTGTCAGATTATTATTAAATAAAAAGAAAATTAAAATATACTAGAAATTTAAAGAACAGGACAGCGTGAGAATCACCCGAAGCCATGAGTAAAAATAATGAGATTTTCAACTCTGTGTTCCTGAGATTAAGCTAGACTTTATTCCCCAAACCACAGTCAATGAATAATTCTTGCTCAAATAGGTATGTGTTGTTAATAATGGTGGCAGATAGTTCAGTCCCAGGGTGGAGTTAAAAACAACATCTCCTATTCTCTAAAACCACTTAACTATTCTAACAGCAGCTGGTGGGAGCAACACTGTTCTAAATGAGCAGTGACATCAAGACTGAGTGTTTGGCCTGAACATTGCACATGTGGTTGAAATAAGCTGTGGGATAGGACAGGCACAGGTAGTTCTTTGCAGAACTTATAAGAAGGTATATGAATGCGTATATATGATGCTCTTGAGTCAGGGATGGGAAAAGAATCAGAGATGAAAAGACTCAAGGTTCAGAAGGCATGAAAGAACGTTTAATGAAAGCAGTGAGTCTCTTTTATAATGGGACTCGCTAAGGTGAAATATGATTGGTCTCAAAGTAAAAATCTTTCACGCTATTGGTGCTTAAGAATAGCACACTGTGGTAGAATATATCTATAAATGACATGAACAGAGAGATAATAATTGTTCGAATTCTTTCACCTAACCTTCCCAGGCCGAAGCCTGAGAGAATCCTCCGTTCTCTCTTTGACTGAACTGAGAGCTTCCACATATATGTATGAGTATATTTGTATATATAATATTTTATCATTATTTCTACATTTCCTTAATGGTGTAGGAAGTAGTAGGTGGGGAGTGAGATTGCAACTGATCGTTCTATGAACATTTTGTATTTGCAAAGATGCTTCTATCAGTTGAGTCAAGCTGTCATAAATAACATAACTAGTCACACTGCAGTCACTCTAAAATGTTTGCTCACACATTAACTAATGGGGCAACAGTTGGGAGATGAATCCCAGCTGCATACGCTGAAGAAAGCTGTTGGACTGAAGTAGACTAGATTGGACCCTGGTGGCTTCTGGGGTAGATATTCATAAAGGCCTTTAATCAGTCCTCTATTTCATCAAAGGTATATAGATTCCTGTAGTCTTTATATGCATATGGAAGCTACTACCTTCCTGAATGTGGTCTCAGGTAGTCAACCTATCGTTGGTACTGGGTGGGCTGTGGTCCTCGGGTTTCCTCAGGTTATTGGTCCCAGATAATTGTTACGTATAGAATCAACAGTTACAGATTCATAGAATATGCTGACTTGCAAGGACCCCACAAGGATCATTGAGTCCAACTCTTGTCCATGCACAGGACAGCTCCTAGAGTCATGCCATGTGCCTGAGAGCATTGTCCAAATGCTTCTTGAGCTCTGCCTGGCTTAGTGCTCTGACCACTTCCCTCAGGAGCTCGTTCTGGTGCCCAACCACCCTCCGGGTGAAGAACCCTTTCCTATGAAACAACTTGAGACCATTCCCTTGGGTCCTATCACCAGCCACCACAGAGCAGAGATCAATGTCTGCCCATCCTCTTCTGCTCATAAGAAAATTGTTGACTGCCATGAGGTCTCCCCTCAGTCTCCTCTTCTCCAGGCTGAACAGACCAAGTGACCTCAGCTGCTCCCCATACAGCTTCCCCTCAATGTCCTTCACCATCCTCATTGCCTTCCTTGGTACAGTCTCTAATAGTTTAATGTTTTTCTTACATTGTGGCACCCAAAACTGTCCCCAGCACTCGAGGTGAGGCTGCCCCAGTGCAAAGCAGAGTGGGAAAATTCTCTCCCTTGCCCAGCTGATGATGCTGTGCCTGATGAACCCCAGGAGAGGGTTGGCTCTCCTGGCTGCCAGGGCACTGCTGACACACACATTTAACTTGTGATTGATCAGGACCCCCAGGTCCCTTTCAGCAGCACTGCTCTCCAGCCACTACCCTGCAGAATTTATCAGTTATTGGCCAACTAACTTTTCAGAATATATTTTTCCTAGGAAGGCTTTTCCGTCCAAATATCTAGGAACCCATTCATAGGACATTCACACCAATGAAGCCTTTTGGCATCACCACTGCTCATCCCTAAAAAAGTTCATTTTACATTATTTTCCCTTTACCTGACCAATGGTGCTTGATTAGATCTGTAATCATTACATTTACTCACAAGTTTTTATGCTACACTGTGACCAGGATTATCATGAATAATAAAGCACTACATACAAATGTAATTAAACACAGTGAAACGTACACAAAGCGGGATAAAATAAAATTCCCCTTTGGATTCCATTCCTTAAAAGCGCAAGCCTGATATCTCCCCATGAAATACTAATAATGGTAATATGTTTTCAAGTCTTTATGCAAGTGTTCTTTTATCCAGTATGTTCTCTTTTCTCTATTAATTTGCAGAATATTAGTAGATGTACAATAGATGTCCAGTTCTTTTATACAAGTACGGATATTAAATAACATGGTATCAGTGTCCTCTTACTTAGCTCAAGGAAATTACTGGCCATTACTGACCATCATATCATACATATGATAATGTTTACCAAAGCATCCTCGTGCCAGTCTCATTTTTCAATACTGATGACTTGATCTGACTGAAAAGTCTCAGCTAAGCAAAACTGCTTTCAAAGTTATATCTGCTTTAAATGTTTTAAAAACCTTTCAGCAAACATATACAGGTTATTTTGTACCAAGCTCCAGGAACCAACACATTTGCAAAAAAAAGAATAACACTTTAAAAAAAAAGAAAAAACCAACACATTTTCAAATAAACTGTATTTTACAATAATTTCGTACTATATTCAATTACTGTAGCTGTTTTGTATATTACACAATGACCTAAACCCAACATTTTCCTTCAGAGGAAAAAGACTTGTTCACTATGGAAACAGATAGGGTCATATTCATGTCCTCTATCCTAAGGCTGGCAGTGGCTAATTTTTTCAGTCACTAGTGCCAAAATTACATAAGGAACACTGTAATTTAATGCTTTTTGTGCCAGTCTAAATCTATGTCAATGCCAAAACTGGTGCTACTGTGGAGGGATCACCATTGCTGCTGCAGTCATTTATGAGGTGCTTGACTCAGAATTCTAACTACCCTACATTCATAGCAGTAGTTTATTCCTTCCTGTGTTAATGGTTTTCAGGAGATTGCCTACCTTTGACTGTATAAAGACCTCACTTTATTTAGTATGTAAGCAATTTTAAAAAAAAATCATATGGAAACATCTCCAATTTGTTTACACATGTACTCTTAAAAATTGAAAGTACGATTTTTTTTTTTCCACTGTGATTGCTTGATCAAACATCTTCTTGGTGAAAATGTTCTATTGTATTACTTTACACAGCATAAGCCAATTTTAACTCTAATTATGAAGAATAATTTAGCTGGTATTACCTCAAGCCAATGCTTTTAATTTTTCATGAGTACTGTCCTGAGGTACAAAATGTATTTTATATGAGTTTGGTTAGTAGCTAATGAAGCTGAAAATTTAATGTGTAGGTAACACTATCATGCAAACACCTGACAAAACAATTCTGAGAAAGTTCAACAGTACAGGAATAAACAAAAAGAGTGTGTCTGTTTCGTTTTTTTTTCTTTCCTGGCAAAGGAGAAGACAAGGATATTAACAATTCAGCAATCAACAGTTCCAGAAAAGGGTCCCCCCACAGGAGACAGTCCTCTATTTACTTCTCCAGCATGGGTCCTTTCCATGAGCTGCAGTTCCTCCCATACTGCTCCAGCATTTGTCCCTTCCACAGGGTACAGTCCTTCAGGAAGAGACTGCTTCTGCAAGGGACCCACGGAGAAGTCTTGCCAGCAAAGCTGCTTCAGCGTGGGGTCTTCTTTCCATTGGTCTGCAGGTCCTGCCAGGAGCCTGCTCTAACACTGGCTGCTCACAGGGTCACAGCTGCCTTTGGGCATCCGTCTGCACCAGTGTGGGCTCCTCCAGGGTCTGTAGGTGGATCTCTGCTCCACTGTGGACCTCTATGGGGTGCAGGAGCACAGCCAGTCCCACCACAGTCTTCACCACCAGCTTCATGGGGATCTGCTCCATCACCTGGAGCACCTCCTCCCCCTCATTCCCCACTGACCCTGGTGTCTGCAGATGTGCTTCTCCCAAATGTTCTCACTCTTCTCTGGCTGCAACTGCTTCTGCCCAGTAACTTCCTTCCCTTTCTTAAATATGTTTTCCCAGTACCACTGTCACTGATGAACTCAGCCTCAGCCAGTGGCAGGCCCCTCTTGGAGCTGGCTGGCATTGGCCCTTCTGGACATGGCAGAAGGTCCCACGGATCAGGTGGTGGCTGTGGGGCAGAGGTATGCTCCTGCCACAAAACTACATTAATTCCTCCCTCTTTCATGGATCCTATCTGCTAGTATTCACCTGCTTTTTCCTTATTAGATTAATTCAATGTGTTAGCCTGTTTGTTAGCAAAGGATATTTTGTAGCATCATTTCAACTGTAGTTTTAATGGGCTATACAGATATGGGTGATTCACAAAGTTAAAGTTCAGTGTGAACTTGAACTGTATTTTTAGAGCAACATACAATGCAGGAATGAAAAATATGTGTTAAAAAATATGTGTTTACAATGCACGTCTCTGTGCCAACAGTTGATGGGCAGAAAAACAGTAATTTTTCCAAGAGTCTTGAGGTGATTTTTTTTTTCTTTGCACTGCTTTGGATTTGTAGCATTCACAGTGTAGGGCTGAAGTACCTTAATAAATTATTGACTGTTTGCATCCAACTGAATTTTTTCCCAAGGTATTCTGAAGCTCTAGATTTTAGGAAGTTGTTTTCTTTAGGAAAAACTAAAGAAACAAAATAAGACACAGTGTATGTTCCAGACACATGCTCTAAAATTAGAATGTGCCATGCACATTAACTTATTTTGGATTTGCTTTTTTGTTTGTTTTGGATTTTTGGTTTTGTTTTACTTGGGTTGTTTTTAAACACAGTTAATATAGAAAAGTAATTCAGCATTTTCTAACAAATTATCTTCTCATTTCTCAATTGGAGTAGTCACACTGGGATTGCAATTCTCAGAGCTACTGTGATTCATTCAGAGAACAGACCTCCCATGTGGACTTCTACACAGACAAAAACCCCTTGAATTACAAAGTCAGTGTTCCAAATGAGTTTTAGTCAAGGAATTATTGCAGAGAGAAGCCACTAACAGAAATTATGACTATAGATAAATTTCTAGCAGATAAAAAGAAAGATTTGCTCTGTAACATATAATTAATTAATTAATTTTAGCCTTCTGTATTAAAATGAGCTTAATTTTACTTTGCTCAATGAGTAATAACTAAGGTCTATTTAAATAATCAAATAAGTTTCAACTCAGTGCAAGCTAGTTACTCTTGTTTGTCATGTTTGCTGAATTGAAACAAAAGCAAGCTGAACTAATTTTTTCCATTCCTAATTTAAGAGTTTTATTGAAAGAAAACAGGATGAAGAGTTATGTTTGTATACTACCTGTGAGAATGGGAAGGAAGGAGTTTTGGTTTGTTGCTTTGGTTGGTTGAGTTTTTTTCCTTTTGTTGCTTTTTATTTAATTTTAAGATTTAGAATCTCAGTAAATGGTGAAAACTAGTTTATTTTTGTTGCCTAATAGACTTTATATCCACACCCAACCCACCACATCTAACTGAGATCCTGTAACTGCTTGTTCTGTCTTGGTCCCTTAGGAAGGACCAAGAAAAGGGGTTGGACTCAGGCCTGCACCTCACTGCCACTGGTCTGTAGAATGTAACATTTGGTCATCTCTCTCTCTCTGTATGTGGCATTGCACACAATCTGAGCTATTTCTTGTAGCCTGTATTTATGTTTTTGCATCTGTAGACACATAAATACCTCTGTGCTCTTCCCTTATAGTATACAAAGATATAATGCCAAGCAGGAAGAGCTTCCATATGAAATCTTTTAATCGGATGACCCTGAAATTACTTATAATAAATTTATTAGAGAATGCTAGTCTGAGATGTAAATTTGGTTCCCTTTAAGGAAATAAGGAAGCCTACCTGATTTATTAGTATTTGTCACAACTCACTGGTAGACAATGTGATGTTTGTAATGGATTCTTCTCAGTCTGGACAAAGACACCAGACATGTGTCAGTCTTTTATTATACAGTCTCCATAACACTATCAGCCAGCCCACTGCTTTAGATTCACAAGATGTTGGCTAACAAGCCCTTAAATGTATACAGTACACTTCAATAAGTTCTTAACTCTCACAACACACAATCAAATGTGCACACAAGCCACAAACACTTCAAAACAGAGTATGGAGTTGAATATGATATCTGGGGTTTTTTTTCTTTTTGTCCATTCATATTTTTTATTTTCTTTTAAACAAAAGAAGCCTAAACCAAACCCCAAAACCAATCTAAACCAAAAAGCCAACAACATTAGGGTCTTCTGGAAAAGGTTTTGAGGATAGAAAGCTGATACTCTCCATCTTCATCAAACCTCTCAGAATGATCTCAAAATGAACTGTGTTTAAGCTAAACACACTAAAATTAGTAATTGAGCTTGAATACTTTCTGTATTAAGAGCCTGAATCTTTGCAGTTCTGTAAACGTGTAAGTACTGAAATGCACAATTGCTCAGTGTGGTTAGTAATGAAAACACAATGCACAGTCTTGTTACAGAGGTTGAATTCATTCCAAGTCATTGAAGACCTGGGATGCTCTTGATTTGGAACTTCAAAAAGCAGGCTGTGTGATAACTGTTCTTTTTCTGGGGTGCCTGTAAGGCTGCCTGATATTACCCCCCACTTTCTGTGCTTCTATAGTATTGTGTTCCCAGACATGTAAAAAGAGAACGGGCAGCAAGTGTAGTTGTGAAAAAACATTTGAGTGAACCAGAACAGGAATTTTGCAAAGTGCCTGGATGATGGATTCAGGCATTGTCTTGGCTCACCAGCATCTTCAGTGTCAAAAAAAGGTAGGAATTTCTGACACAAGGACAGAACTAGCGCCTGACTGCATTCACACTTGTCTGCTATCATTTGTGGTTTAGTGAGACAGTGATTAGTACATTTACAATGCACCTATTGCATTTAGTATGCCCACGGCATGAGAGAATATAATGAAATTTGTATGAGACCATTTGCTACAGGTTGGAATGTACGACTGCTAAAATGGCAATGGGTGCTATTTATGCAAAGGTATTGATGGAATTTACTGTGACCTGTTTAAGTTGTAATAGGTGAGAAATCATTATCTTGAAATAAAGTATGTTAAACAGTAAAGTCTTATGCTGTCTCATAAGAATTACAAGTGCGTCACTCCTTTCTGAAGAGATACTGTATCTCTTCTACAGAGTTTGAGGAATAAAAGGGAAGACCAGATAGTTAGGAAGATGGGCAATAATTTTTTCATATATAAATTGGTTGTAATTTATTTCTTTTTATGCGCATAACAAGGTGTTTCCTGTGCCTTTTCAATATAGGTTTTTATTTTCTTCAGCCCATCATTAACAATGTTTTCTCCTTATTCTCACATATTGGAGTGGGTTTATGGTATGTACATACTTGTGGGTATTTATAAAACCAAAACAAGGTTGATTCCTGTAGGTTCATATTGGGGGGACATAGCACAACTTCAGGATATTTAAGATCACTTTGATTGAAAAAGTATACATAAATGTCACCAATTATGTCTGTAGATAGGAAACAGATACATACATACATTATTTTTCCACTTCATTCCCATCTTTATCTTTTAAACTCAATGTGAACATAGAAGCTTTGCAATGCACCATATGGGTCACATAAATTGAACAGTCCCAAGAGAACAAAGCAGTTTAAATAAGGATGTATATGAAGAGTCGTTTTATGCTGTGTTTTGCAACTGAGGCTGAGTAAACAGCTATAAAGTGAAATAGGGACTTAAAGTACCTTTGATAGTTGTGGTATGATAGTTCTGGTTCTTAATTTGAAAATAAAAAGTAGACCCTTTTGTATTTGAATAATAATACATTTTAGGAAAACTCACACAGTATTTGCAAAGTAACTACAGTGACAATCTATCCCTATATCCATTCAAGCACAATGATTTTTATTTTTGTGTATTTGGTGCACATTTATCCTAAACTTTCTATTTCACTCAACTTCCTGTTTAAATCAGCAAAGACTTGCATTTACTTCAGAGGAGCTGGATCAGGACCACAGTTAATTACTAACAGCACTTGATATACTGTAATTTGACCTTAATGTATTAATATAGATATGCAGATATACACATAAAGCTATTAGTGCTAGTTCTAGTTTAAATAGGCTGTGGTACCTCAGGGGCAATGTACAAATTTGCTAAAGAATAAAGAATTATTTTATTCAGGAGCTAAATCTTGAATTAATGTTTAATGAGAAATTTAACCTTGTTCTTCCCTGTTATGGATCAGCTCTTAAGAGAACTTGTAATACAGCAGGAAACTAGGGAAAAAATTATATTTCTTATTCTTTGAAAAATTAGAACTCAGTTCAGTACATGGATTACAGCTCTATGTCTGGTAATTGATATGTCCCCATTAAAAATAAAAACTTTTTTAAAAAATCTTATATATGAAGCATGAATGAAAATTCATTTTCTTCTTAAAATGGGAGACATGGGGTTTTTTATGTGTAAAAAAAACCCCAAACCCTGCAAAATAAGCTCTGAAATTCACTGCTACCAGTAAAAGATACATTTCTTACATCCCCATAGACTAGAGGAACATTGGATTCAGATGACTAAATTTAAAATCCAGTTTGACACTGATGAACTTGAAAACTGCATTTTCCATCACATGTAAATGGTGTCCTTAGTGATGTTGCAATGAGTTCTCTTATCTCTGCAGCTGTTTGAAAGTCCTAAATATATGTACTGATTTATACTGGTTGTATGGCAACATTTCCCTTTACTCTGGAAAAGCAAATATAATGATGACATTTTGTTCTTCTTATTATTAAAAATTAAATTAAGTATTTGTTCATTAGACATCAAAAAAAGTGAAGATGTTGAGCAGACACCTGCAGTCATTCAGTCTACAGAGTATATTTCTGAATTAAAATAACATGCTGGTTTAAAGATGCTGGATTTGCTGTGTGTTGGTGCATTGCATACACAGCTTTCTGTGTGACACAGCGAAAGCAGAAGAGAAAATGCCAGCCTGAGATCAAGTTATTAAGTAAAAAAAATGTGGTTGAAGAAGGTATATTTGTATGTTCTGATTCCTGATGAAGACAATCTGAACACATACACTGTCTTTGATGTTAAAGACGGAAAGGTGAGAAAGAAATGCTTCATGTATGACTTAATTAGAATTTTTACATAAGTTGGGACTCACACAGTTGTAAGCAACCTTTATTCATTTACATTTAAAGTTTAAAGCCCATACTTGATTTTCAGGGTTTTTGGATGCTGAGGTAAAACTGATGAAGACTAATAACCTTTATTGAACAGTATTCTTTCCATGCATGGCAGTAGGGTAATTTAGCAAAGTATGAGTAGGTTAATCTAGTCTTGGTGAAGTCCTCTGCATGAAATCCTTACTTTACTGAAGAGATGTCCTTCCATTGTGTCTGGTTTCATGCTTCACAGAGCCTTGCATTTCTGGTTGTTTCTGGAACCATGAGCTGAAATTCTCCACTTCTGATATGTTACAGATTAAGCGGGAGATGAGACATTGGGCTCTTAGGTCTGTACAGCCACTCATGGCAAAAGCAATTTTGATGATTTTAGTACAAAATACCCAACTTAAATTTATCTCTGACTCAGCTCAGTGAGCTGTCTGCCATTCAGTAGAGACAAAAAGTAGAAGCTGTCCTTGTACACCAGCATGTCAGTGTTAATCTGTAATCTTTCTTCACCTATTAGTGTGCAACAGCCATGTGACTTGGTGAGAAATTTTGAGAGAGATGTTGTTAGGGTTAGTAATGTTTTTAACTACTCTGGAAAGTTATACCAAAACATACCTGACTTTGCCAAGAAGTCAACCCACCCCAAAATAAAAATGTCTTTCACACTTAGATTTATGTGACAGGTGCATGTGTTCTTGTACTTTGGGGAAATATGAAACAATTTTTACACAAATATTTGAAAAGGAAATATTTTTTTCACTGCTAAAAATGGTTATAAGTCCTCAACTTAAAATGTGTATTTTGCTCCTCAGACACTCTGGAATGCTAAAATTGGAGAGCAGCTTAATTCTCAGTATTTTTAGTGAGATATATGTTTTTTTTTTTTCCTGTTTTCTATGTAGCTTCAATCTTATTACTGAAAATTACTCTCATTTTTAACTTTTATGTAGGAAAAAAATATTCAGTCATTTGTGTTGAGTGCTAGCTCAAGTGACATTTTCTTGTTTTGCAGAATCAGATCTAAATGCAATGTGTTTTCTTTGTACCCAGAGTAGGTTAACATTGTATGTGTACCTCACCTAGGAACTGGTCCTTTACTCATGTGTCAGCACCTCTTTTTATAGGTTTTGCCTTATTTTTGTCGGCAATCCAAGGCAGGATTTCTGCCCAGGTATCTCAGCATGGATTTAAATGCCTTCATAACCAGCACGGTAATGTGCTCTGTTTGCACAAGCATGTTTTGTATAATGATAACATCCTTGGTGTGAATTTTACTTCAATCATAAGAACCCTGTATGTTCTGTTTGCTTTACTGGATGTTTGTTGGAGGTTTAAGCTTTGAATGCATATCTAAATTTCAACTCAGTAAGTTCTTTTTTGTCAGAATGATTTCTTAAAGATTTTGAAACTCAGGCTTCGCCTTAGCTTTGTGTTAATGTATTCAGAAAGACCACGAAAATGTGCAGCACTTCTGACATCTCCAAGTCTGTTTTGCTTCTAGAAATCAAGTAGAAAAAAATGTATTGCAGCCTTCCACTTCCACCACTCTATATTAATAAGTGAAATCATTAAAAAAAATTCAAAGCGACTTTTCATGAAGAAAAACGTTCTTAAATGAATGTCATTACTGACTTGTCACCTTGTTTTGCTCTAGGCATCAATCTTCTGAATGTCCCCGAGAAAGGGAGAACCAAATGTGGTTTATTTGTTTTCACTGGTGGATTATTCTAAATAGAGAAGGCAACATTTGTTCAGGATGGGTTAAAAGCAGCTAAACAGCTGGGCTAAGACCTCAACTGTGGGCTAGGCTTGGTACACAGATATTGAAAATGTGGGGCTCAATTTCAATTTAAGAATGCATTAATCAAAACATGTCTCATGTTACAGCACAGCTGAGTAGCAGAGACTATTTGGAACACAGCCACACAACTAAAGTGATCAATAATGGCAATTAACAACAAGTGGTTTATGACAATTTGAAATGTTGCTTCACTTTGTGGAAATGAAATGAAATTAAATTGATCTTGCTCTGCCTTTTACTTCACCTAGCCTAGTTTAAACTTTCTTGTAAATGGTTCACAGCAAGAGAGAATTATCTCTAAGCTAGCTTGTCCTCCGAAAAGCTTTATTGCCTTATTTATTTTAGTGCTTCAACTGCTTTCATAAACTGTCTGTTATTTTCTACTCTATTTGGTGCCCCTTATTTATCCAGAGATTTACATAATGTTTCTGTTTTGGTTCCCACATATAATCTGATGGTTCAATTTTTTGTGTTCACTACACCTGCAATAAAATGTGCCTTTCTTGTACCTTATGTCTTATTTCAAATCTCTACAAGAATTATTATGTCAGGTTTATCTACATGTTACAGAATAAAAGAAAATAAATTGGAAAAAAGATAGTGATTTAGACTAATTCATACTTCCAAGAAGAAACAAAATTAAGGTCTTTGCAATGAAAATGGCCTGCAATATTTCAAACTTGACACTTCAGATTATGAACTCTTTAGCTTATCTCAATGTCAAGATCAGTAAATGAAATAGTCTTTCAGGTGGGCACAAGGAATTCCCAACAGGTCTCCTTGGCTCAAAGGCAGACCAGGAAAGCAGGCTGAAGCAAAAAGAAAGAAGACTGTTCACACTCTCAATCTGTCACAGATTTCATTTTTTGTTGCGTTGTAAAACCCGGTGCTTTTAGGTTTCTGCAGAAGGCCCTTATAGCATGCTTCTGGTACCATACAGGTAAATGGGAGATGGGTACAAGAAGTGCAACTGGTTTTCAGTTCAGCTCTTAATAGATTTATCTGACACAGTTGCTTTTTGGTTTTGCAAACTCAGTGAATTGAGTCTTGGGTACATCTCTGAGATTTGTTTCATTTGATATTGTCCTGAAAGAATACCTGTCCACTGGATATACCTCCAATTTATTCCCAAAATCGTTTCTCATTATCTTTATTACGGATTTCATGACAAGTTAGTTGTAGCTGACAAGTCACAGATTCAAAAGATGAATTGATGATATCCTGTGATATTTGGTTTTGTTGATGGGGAATTTATTCAGATTTGGGAGCACTAGGAATCACTGTGAAATTTAGTCTCTTTTCAGAGGTCTGTGCAACATATAATCTAATTGCTGAAGAATTTTTCATTCTCTATGCTTCTGCATATGGAAGATGCCTCATTGTGTAAGACGATCCAAAATTAGCTGAGCTTTGTGTGTGTGTTTGTTATTCACAAAGAAAGGGTGATTGCGCATTGGAATGGGTTGCTCAGGGAGGTGGTAGAGTCATTGTCCCTGGAGCTGTTTAAGAAAAGACTTGGTGCAGTCAGTGCCATGGTCTATTTGACAAGGTGATGTTCGTTCATAGGTGGAATTCAATTATCTCAAAGGTCTTTTCCAACCTATTCAGTTCTGTGATTCTGTGAAAGAATAGGCTCTTCACTTTGTCTGATGTAACTAGAATCAGTCTTCTGTAACTATCAAGTTTAATAGGAAAGTAGATTTATTTGATTAGGGAAGTTTTGCTGTGTTCTTTCCTGACATTTATGTGTTGCTTTTGTGTAGGTGTTTAGGTTTGGGTTGGGTTTTTTGTTAGGTTTGGTTTGTGTTTTTTTAGTAATAATTCATCAGCAGTCTGTCAGGTCAAAGGGATTGCACAGATTTGTTATGTTGGCAAAATTGGAAAGGTCTCCAGTAAGTGCTTGAAATATTTTACTTCATGTTGGCTGATGCTGCTCAACACTCTCTGGCTGTTAGTATATTATCAAACTTCAGTGTCATACAAGAAGATGTTTTATAACAATTAGGACTTCAGTACTCAAGTTTCAAATTTTTAAATCTTTTTTGGGATGATTTAATTTCAATATAGTGCAGTCTTCAATGTGCTGAACTTCAAAGTATGTTATCAACAGACTTCTACAGTTATTTTTACTCTAGATGTATGATTTTGTTTAATGAACTAAATGCAGTCGTCTTCATGTTTTCTCCTATACGTGTTCAACTTACAATTAACATTAGTTTTTATAACCACTAATTATCTCTCTTTTAATCTGTGCCAGGGCTTAGTATTCTCCTTTCTGTACTAATATTTTACCTAAACATTAAAAGTTTCAAAGCCCTGTAAATTTTTCTATTTTTAAATTAAGTCAGGTTTTATGGTATTAATTCAGGAAATCAACCTGGCAATTGAACTCATTTTCCATTCTTGCATTTTCAGGGAAAAATTGGGATAAACTTGTTCATTCAGAATCTTTGAAATTTTCCATTGTATATACAAGTCTAAATTGTTGTTGTGATAGCATTACTCAAGTCTGCATTTAATCCAGTGATTATACCATGTCAGAGTTGAGATGGACAACACACCTCACCTTCGTGCAGCAATAGCCCATCTTTCTTGTTCACAGCTCATATTTATATGGTTTTCTAAAAGTATCATGTTTAATTCTAATTGGTTAGTAACTTGTTGCTACCCAGTTCATTGGGTAGTATTTGCTAGAATACGTGCTCACCAAAACCTTTTTTCCCTAAAGATGTTTACATTCTTTTTTCATGGGTAAAGAATGATTCCCAGGGGTACAAATTTCTTTTCTCACAGGTACTTGTCAGGCCAGCTGTTAGCCGTTCTCAGCCAAAAGTAGCAGGCCTGAGCCATGATTTTACAAGGCCTTTCTTTTGTGAGGTTTTACCTATATGCAACAATACCATGAGACGTTCCTATTCTTTAATCTATTCTGATGGTTTCTTCTTTTCTTCTCTGTTTTGTGAGCCAATCTACTCAATCACATTACTGCTTAATGAACTAAATTAGAATTAACTGGCAGGAGTTAAGATAAACTGGTTTTTTCTCTTCACTTAATAGAGAGATTAGAGAAAACATTGCCATATCCATTTTAAAACAAATTTTGTCTAAAACCTGCCGAGTCTGATTTATCATATGTATCATGCATGTTTCCATTACTTCAACTTAAATGATACAGCACCATAGACAGCACTCTAAAATCCAGATGAGATAGGAAATAGAAAGGCAGTTACGCTGGTTAACATCAGTTTAAACTAATCAAATACTTGTGATAAAATACACTGCAATAAAATATTTTCCTGATACTGCAGATCTCTAGGTAGCACCTTTCATAACAATGGATCCCAAAACTGTCACATAAAGGTGTTTGTTACTTTATGTGCTCCCTGTAATACAATGCAGAAAAACAGAGGGAAAATATCATGTAGTTTGTTAGAACACTAAGGAATGTAAAATAATAAATAATAATTCAGGAGCTGATTATGATCTTCACATCTAATTAAAAGTTTAATAATTTTATTCCAGAGGTATTTTAAATCCAAACATTACTACTAGTGTTGAGTATCTTAATGTAAAGTGACATGATGGTTACTTGAGAGAGAAGTGAACAGGCAATGACTTCAGAGCCCCTTATATAATAAAAAATTGCAGAGTTTGGACATAGACTTTTTACTATCCAGTTTAGAAACAGGCACTTCATCTAGACCTAGACTTTGCTGTCACATTGGTATGACACTTGTAGAGACCACAGATGGTAAATACTTAGGTTCTTCTCAGCAGAAGATTGTCAGTATGGATTTTCAGCTGAGCTCTATGACGAAACCCAGGCAATAATGATAAAGGTGGTTTTGAGGAGGAAGAGACGTCTAAAGGGTGCTGGATGGTGGATGAGAGTTTTACATATTGGAAAGAAATCAGTCATCATAAAGACTTTACCTGCTGCAGTATTTCCTTTGTAAAGAATGAGAATTATTTTGTAAGTGGTTTCTTAATATTTATTAATGGAAAAGGAAACTATTAAATGCAGTATATGCATCCACTTAGTTTGTTTAACTGAAGGAAAATGAAATGGTTGATACTGGGGAATGATGGCTTACATGTGAGCATCCTGGCATTTGGGAAGGTTTCCAGTGCAACTTAATTCACTTGGCTTCCTGTCCCAGACCTGAACCTCCCATTAGCAGTGGTTATTGGGAGTACCATATATAACAGATGGTCTCCTTGGGCAAATAAGAGCCATGCAGTGAAAAAACTGAGGATGCAGATGTGTTTCCTGGTGTGATATAATATGCAGGAAATGCAGCCAACATGTACATTAAAACTGATCTCCTATATGTATGTATGTCAATAAATTGTTTCTGCATTCTTTCTTTTTACTTTTTTTTTTTTTTTTGGAACTAGGAACACATACTTAGTACATCTGATAAACTTGTTATTGAGGCACTCAAGATACCCTATATTTTAAAGTTCACATTGATGCAGGGAGGAGAATAAATGGTGCAATTTCAGGAGGATTGCTAGCAGGTTGCAAGTCTTGCAATCAGCAGCTTATGGCACCAGCAATCAAAAGGCTTCTTTGCAGCTGTGTAGCAGAGAGGCCCAGGAGGTTTTCCATTCTGATTACCGTAATGGAAAGTAGAAGCCAAGACAGTCTGAAAACACTGTGTGGGTGACATAGAGTTTGGTGCCAACAGCATTCTCCCTAGGCTTTAAAATAAAACATGCCACACAGATTAGACCAGGTGAAGACCTCTGGGGACCTTGTGTGTGCTGATGAAGCTGCTGCCTCAGCAGCTGTGAAGCATCTGCAGCTCTATATAAGGAAAGATCAGGCAGTAGATGTGCAGTAGATGTGCATGCTTACAGCACGAACACGATCTTCCAGATGGCTCTGCAGTTGTTGTAGAGATGCGTTAGCATTTTTCTCTGTGAAAGTGCAACACATATTTTCTGAAGTATTTTAAAATAAATAGTATTAAAATTGATGCCACATTTACATTTAATTTGTCTAATTGTACATTGAACTCAATCATGGTAGTTCCCACTGAAGTTAGCTTGAGTTTCTAACATGAGGAGAGTATCAGTACTGGGAGACAATCTTAATCTCATTTTCTAGTAATTTTCATAGTTACAGCTTAGTGGTTTAATTCTTTTGCTTATAATATTCTATGCTGATAGATTTGACTGCTTGCTACACAAAGGGACCGTTTTCTGTGTATGTAGCAGTGAATTGATCATTTGCAAAGATAATGAAACCTTACCAATTAGAGAAAGAAATATATAAATTACAAAGGAAGTTGCAGGTTAACATAAAATTTTAACTAATCCAGTTAGAACTGTAACTTGACCTGAAACTCCTTAAGATAATTGTCATAGCCAGCGCAGTAACAAATGAGGAAAAGCAAGATCTCGCATTACTGTCAGTGCAGTTTAAATGAAATCTTTTGTTATTAAATGATAATTTGTAAAAATCTAGTTAACTATACAGTTTTGATTTTATATAAAGTGTTTCTCTTAAAAACGTGCACAGTTTTATCATATATTCTTATAAAGACAGCACTAGCTAACAAAAAATGTAATTGCTTTTGTTTCCTTCTAAACCTAAGTCTTCAAAAGCGAAGAAGGTAGTCTGGGCATGACATGCTTTCCTTTCTCCTTATTAACACCTTTGTTTTGTGCAAAAGAAAGGTAACCAGACCCTTCTCCAGGACACCAGGGAGGAGAAAACTTGGAAAATAATAGCGGGGTATGTAAGTTCAGTGTAGAATTATTTAGGTTGCTTTTTGCTCTGTGAGTTTTTAAACAATAATATTTAGTGTCATTTTATTTTACTGAGTCTTTATACCTAAACAGTAGTAGTTTTGGTTTACCTAATCAGGTTTGTGTCATGTGACATAACAATATATGCATTCTCATTTAAGAAGTGAGCCCTTCTCCATTTTCTTTCAGAATTACACATATGTATGTATGCTTCAGACAATAGGACTGTAATCTTTCAGCTACACTTACTAACTAAGTGTATTATAATAATACTAAAGCACTATTGTAAATACCCTTTTGTCTGAGGAGGGTTAGCTTACCAAGGGTTACAGGACTTTTTTTTTTCCAGTTAACAATATTTTATGAAAGTTTAACAAATGATCAATAAACTTTCTCATTAAAAGTATTTGATAGTGCATTAACAACAGTGTGGAAAACTACTAATTTTATTTGGGTTTTTTATGTCTGTGGTATGGAAAAATATATTACATACCAAACAATGTGATCACTGAAGCTACAGCATTCTCTTTTGGCATGATTGTAGCACTGAAATCAATGTTAAGAATCTCATTAAACTGAAAGAAAGGAGACCTTGCTGAAGAACTCAATTCTGAACCTGTACTGTCAAAGTGGAGCTGTTTCCCTTTTTCATTTGAGCCATTACACTGTAATAACACTTCTTCATGTTTTGGTTTTGCTAGGTTTTCTTCTGTATGCCATTCTAATGAGTTGTTCTATCTAGTGTTTTAAGGAAATCATGACAATTCTCCTTGGTGCTACAAAGAACTTGTAAGAACTATAAAGTAAATAGTTGCACCTAGAGAACTGAAAATGAAGACATATTTTTATGGCCATGAAGCCATTTTATAGAGCAAACTTGAAATTTCCATGACACTGAGCAAGGATATATATTGGTAATTTCATTTCAAAGATATTTTTTCTTTTTCTTTTAGAACAATTGGTAATTGCATAGTCGGCAAACAGTATTTGATATGTTAAAATATGGAGGGCAGCCAGTTTCTGTTTTTCAATTCACAGGCACAAAACTATTTTCCTTGCATGGTAAATCAAAGGAAAGATCATACTCTTTCCAGTAGAAAGGAGTCTCTAATCTTCCACAGTCTTCAGCAGTTTAGGTGACTTCAGCTTCACTATATGGGTGAATTACATAAGTAATTTATTCACAAGGGACTCAAGCCTACTCATATTATTCACCTAATTTTTTTAAGGCCTGCTGGCATTACAATTAAAATGAGCATTGTCTGAGCAAGGAGTCTCCAGTCAGCTTCTCATTACTACAATTCACTCCTAGCAAAAACAGGATTGTAGTTTGTCCACCTGCCTATTGGAAACAGCTTCTGCTGCTGAGCACTTATACAAAGCAGAATTTTCTGGTGACCGTATCAACTCAGTTTCCTTTTTTTTTTTTTTTTTGCATAGAAATATACAGTGATCATAACACCAAGAAAGAGAGAGAAACAGAGATAGGGAGAAAGAGAAAACCAATCTTTTGGCACTCTTCTGTAAATAAGCTGGTGTTGCATGTAGGAATCAATATTAATGCCCTGTTTCTATAAAATAACAGCTTGGAAAGCACTTACTCTCTCATATGTTACTATTTAGTCAGTCTAGCAAACAATAATCTAGTTATACAATGAAATATGTTCTTAGAGAACAGTGCTTTTGTTTTTGAGTAACATGAAGCATCATCACATTTTTAGCTATTCCTTCCCTTCTGTATACAGTCCAAATAATGAGATTCCTGTCTTTTACTCGTAAGAGCTTTTCATAGGGAAAAGTTTTTCTAGGTTTCCTATTAAATGACAAAATAAATAAAATTGCTGTGCTGTTCAGATACTATGGGGTGGATGTTTGGTTTTGTTTTGTATTTTTGTTTGTTATTAGTTTAATAAGGAGGTTAGATCTATGATCTTTCAGGACACAATTCTTGGTATTTTCTAAACCCTGAATATTTCCATGAACGTAGAAATACATAAATTCAGGTGATGTAGGCATACATAAATATATTTTTTATCTTAAATCCTGAGCATTTGTTGGCTACTGAAAGTCTTTATATAACAGTGTGAGCAATTATGACCAAAAACTGTAAAAACTCCAAATCATCTTAGATTTTTAAGAAGGCTCTGCTGTACTTGTTCGGAGGATGTGTTTGCTAGTAAGATATATTTATGTTGCTTTCTGATACAAATTTGAGTTTGAAACATTTAAAATAAATAAGTTTGATTTGCCTCATTTGTCCTTGAGCAAGTGCTGCAGGTGTTTATTGCTGTTCCTTTCTACTTGAGATGAATATTGATTTTAGATATAAAATTAAGTACAATCTTTTGCAGCATACAGCTAAATAACATGGTAATGAAAATTAATCATAAGCCAGCTTTGCCATTACTAATAACTAATTTTAGCAGGAACATTTCATTGCCATATTAAAATAAAAGCATCATGATTGACCAACTGCTTGGTTTCCCCAAGTAATTTAATCCTGCAATTGATGCCATTTGGTTTTCGTCTTTTTTCCTTTTATATGTTCTCTGTATTCTTCACACATATATTTGTAGCTCTGTAGCCTTTTCCATTGTATTAGTGAATAGTTTTCCCAGTAATTTTCCATGGCCTTTCCCTAAGCAGAAAGAGAAAACAAATTCCAGAGCTCCAAGCCCCAGGGGGTACAAGGCCCCAGTGCTATCTTGGTTCTTCCTGGGAAGCAAGGCCAAGAATAACTCTTCGAGATACATTTCATGGACAAAGTACAGCTAGTGCTGAGGGGGCACTCCAGAGAAGGGGCTTGACCTGGGGGGGAATTGCTTCATCACTTGTGCTCCTAGTTGGTGCTTTTTATCAATTACTGTAATTTCCTAAAATCTATAAAAATGTACTCATCCTTGATAGGGTGGGCTTTTGTGGACATCTTTCCATAACTGCCCCTGAAGGCCTTCAAATAAAGATCCATTCTTGTATTATTACCTCCTTACTAAAATTATCTCGAGTTTCATTTCCAGGTTGGGCAAAAGGCAACACAATGGTAGAAGATTTTCCATAGAACAGTGATGTCATATTTGTATACTATCCCTTTCGAAGGGTTTTGTTCAAGTTTGTTTTGTGCAGCAATGGCAGCGAAATGAAGCAAAAAATGCTGTTGACACGTCTCCCCAAGAAAACATACCTGTCATGTTAACTGTCTAGGTACCTCTGTAGTCTGTGTAGTTTTGTGGATAAAGTGTCATAATTCTCAAGTCATTGCATTGCTGGACAAAACCCAGAAGAGTTCTGGCATATAGATACTAAAAAATGCAAATAACCTCTTGGGGATATATGCCAGAAATGGAGATAGGATTTGTAGATGCATTGTAAGGTAGTTCTTCAGTTTTTCTCTTTGTTCTGATGCAGGAATGTAAAACTGCATCAGAACAAATAAAAACTGTAAATAAATATAAATGTAACTGTAAAAACAAATATAAACTGTTCTAAAACAATTAAAGAAACTAGAAAGTCTGTAGTAGAAAGAAGCCTAATGTCTTTTTCAGGATGAAAAATATATTTTTCAATTGTATAATTCTCCAGGTATGATATTTCAGTCCTCTGACAGTAAATCCTATATATGTTGCTTGCACTTTTCTTTAAAACTGCATTTCATTCAAAAATCCTGATTTTTCGGACAAGGTTAATGAAAAATACAAGTCCCAGTAGAAGTCCTTGAGGTAGCATAGTAGGAATTTTTCTCTAACCTTAATTTTCACCACTAACCTAATATTCTCTATTTGCCATCTTTGTAGTAATTTTAAAATTCTTTCACTGATACACGTATTCTTCAATTTAAGTAGCAACTCCTAAAATATTTTATCATACTAATCACCGAAATCTAGATAAGTGAGAGCAATTGTATTTTTTCCTATTAAAAATCAATTGCCTTATCAAAGGAAACTATTGAGATAAAATAATACAGTCCAATTTGGGTTTACTAGTATAGTATTTCTTTCAGAATTCTGAAATGAGAAAAGGAGAACCTTGATAATTTTAGTACCCATTTCATCTTGCAAAGTTCCTGCTGATTCCTGCTACTTATTGTAGTCTGCTTCATTAATTGCATTCAAACAGACCAGGTGCAATCTAATTTTTGGTACACATAGATGGCTTTTAATTGGTACTCTGCTGTCATTATTGATGAGGATCAAGTTTTTTCTCTGAATCTTTTTGCTTTTATTTCAGCTGTAAAATTTATTGCTGTTTTTGAAAGTTCTTACATTAGACCTATGATTTCTGATTCCAGAGATGATTTTTTTTTCAAATTTGATATGCAGCTAAGCTTTAGTTCATTCAGTGTGTCTCTCTGTTGCTTGAGATCACAAAATCCCAGAATCATTAGTATTGGAAGGTACCTAATGCTGGAAGTCATCTAGTCCAAACCATCTGCCAAGACAGGTTCACTTTGAGCAGGTGACACAGGAACATGTCCTGGTGGGTTTGGAATATCTCAGGAGAAGGAGACTCCTGAACCTCTCTGGGCTACCTGGCAGTAGTTTGCCACCCCTCAATGTAAAATTCCTCCTCATGTTATGGGGGAACTTTTTGTTGTTTAGTTTATGGTCATTACTCCTTGTCCTGTCACTGAGCACCACTGAAAATGTCTGGAACCATCATCTCGACACACACTTTTGATGTATTTTTTATGTGTTGATGAGATGTAAGGATGTTTGACTTAGACACTGATACTCTGTCCTTGACAACATCCCTCACAATGTTAGTCCCTTCAAACTTTCAAGGCAGTTGTGGAATTATTTTCGATAATCAAGTCTTCCTTAGTGTCCTCTTCAAAACCATTTATAAAAAATTTCCTATTGATTCAGTGATTTACAAGTAAATAAAATGTTAGGTGGTGTTTTCAGAGTTGAAGAAGCTTTGGGATGCATTTCAAGAAATTCCATTGCCTGGGAAAGGTTAGTGTTAACTTACTGTAAAAATTTCAGGTAACTGTGTTGATTTTCAGTGTAACCATTAAGGCTGCAATCAAGTCTAAAGCTATCCTTGTGAGCTAATGAGTGCTGGGCCCTGCTTGCTTTGGCAAGATGAATTTGTGCAGTTGTCTCAGCCTCTAGAGTGTGTGGGGCTGCATCTGTGTGGAGCTACACTGCTTCCTACACAGTGCAGGAGAAAGGCATGGAGAGAACACTCAGTCATCCAAAACAAAATTGTGCTAGGGAAGGTTTCAACAATACAGCTGCCAGCAAAACCCCCTTTTTTTCCCTCTGAAGTTAATTTGATTCACTTGATTCTTCTGTCCATATGAACTGTTCTGAATTCCATAATCCATATTTCAACATGATGTCTTCTTATTTTATAGTAATTATTTATATTTGTTTTTCATTTTTTAAAGTTATTTATTATTCAATAACTATGCTGTAGTAACATTAGCATGGCACCATGTTTTTTGATATTCTTGCTTTTTTTTCTTCTTTCCTCCTTTTCTGCCCCTGTGTGTGTTTGTCTTGCAATAATATTTAAAGCATTTATATAATATTGTCTAAGTTTCTGGTATAAACAACTCTTGACATTATGTGTTATTTTTCTTGACAATATCTTTTTTTCTTAGAGAGATTCACTTCAATACTTTCCCCAAGTGTACTGTGGCCTAAATCCCTCTTTCTGCACTAGTAATTTGCTCTTCACTGCTGGCAATAATCCAGTTCTAGATCCATTTATTTTCCCATTAAGCTTGCTAAACTCCCTTTCTTCTTCTAGTGATTAAAATTTGATGTTCACATCATTTCAGATTCTGGATAAATTTTTATCTGTATTAGTTGATTTAATGTTTTTACTACTCATACCTGTTTCAATCTTTGCTAGAATATGTGTCTGGAAAGTCCCCTTTTTGTGATTACTTTCTGGATTTTTGATGAATTGTAGATATTCTGCTATAGATGACATTTTGCTTCTTTATTATATAGTGTGCCTCACGTTTGTAGAAAGTACTAGAATGCCATCAAAGTTCGCTTTTATTTCTTTAGCTCCTTCTTTCAGTAGATATATTGATTTTTGATTTCAGTGTTGTACAGAATCACAGAATCTTTGAGGTTGGAAAAGGATGCCAAGATCATCAAATCCAACCTTTAACTGATCAGCACCTTGTCAACTAGACCAAAGTACTCTGTGCCGTGTCCAATCATTTCTTCAACACTCCCAGGGTGGTGACTGCACCACCTCCCTGCGCAGTCCATTCCAATGTCTAATCCCGTTCCATTAAGAAATTCCTTCTGACTCCTAAGCTGTACCTCCCCTCCCAGAGCAACTTAAGTCTATGCCCTCTCATCTTTCATTAGTTTTGTGGGAGAACAGGCCAATTCTCACTTTACCAGACAGCAATAAGGTCTCCTGTGAGCCTCCTTTTTTCCGGGCTAAACAACCCCAGCTCCCTCAGCCTCTCCTCATACGATTTACTCTTGAGACACATCAGTTGCTTAGGCAAAATGCTTGCCTATTCTGTGGTTATGCTATCACAGTGTTGCAAAATATAAATACACTGTTGTTGTTTGTATTATTCAACTATGTCTATATTCCAGTTTACAGCACTTTTTTGCTTGTTTAATACACTTACAATTTAAAGGACAATTTACAGCTGCTAGACCTTTTTTTTTCCCCCACACATTCCTAGAAGATCAGGTGCCCTTCTGCTCTCTGGATTTACTCTACAGATTGTCCAATTGCGACCTTTTAAACAGGACTTACTTTTTGGGAACTGCTGTGAATCTGTCGACATCTCCTTTCTGAGCCTGTGTAAATGATTGTAAGAGATATTCTTTTACACTATCCTTATCCTGTGTTGGAGCCATTTTATCCCAACCTTTTTTGGGATAATTTCTTTCTTTCTTCTCCTCAGTTCTCAGATCCCTATCTGAAATAACACTATGATAAAGCCATTGTAATCATATCCGTTATGTAAGCTCAGGTTTAATTGCATTCCTAAATAATATTCACCAGGTTTCTACTGAAGGAGAATGTATGTATTGTAGATATATAGAAAGCCTGTTCTAACTTTTGCCATTTCCTCCACTTTTAGGGCCATTTTTTCTGTCAGTCTTTTTTCTCTTTTCCGATAAGACTTCTAGAAAAATAATAAAAACAAACAAAACAAAAACAACAACACATCCAGGTATTTCAGCAAGCTTTCTGAGCACTACTGTTTTAACCTATTCTGATTGTTGAGTTGTCAAATGCTCTCCACTGCACCATTTCCTCAATGTTTAAACAGACACTATTGCCCACACAAAAGGATTATCTTGAAGAAGAGTTAAAAGGTAATGTGTGTAAAAATCCATGACAGTTTTTACTTCAGGAAACCTTTAGCACTGAAGATTTGTAAGATGTCAGTAGATGCTTTGTAAGAAATGTTAATGCTAAAGACATACTAAGAATTCCTTCTTATACCCTGCAGATAGAGCAGCTTATACTAGCCTGTTCAGATTTCAAGTCTTAAAGAAAGACATATACAAATGAGATCAGAGTTCTAATGTTGACTTAATAGATGACTCACTATTGAGACAGTAGAAACAAAAGCCTTAGCAAAGAATTAGTAGATACAGCTGTCAATAACTTCCCTTTTTTTGTCTGTACTGACTTTTTCACAATTTCACATGAAATAGAATTGAAACCAGAAGCATTTGAAATCTTTTGTGGTATTAATCAGAAGGTGACACCTCTGCTTTCTATCAGATCTCCTAATATGAACTTTATTTAAACATTCTGAATCACCTGCTGCTGAATCCAAGTTCATCCCAAAGCTAATGCTGAGCATGTTAACACCCTCTCTTGTGTTAGGCATCCACACAGAATCATAGAGTTATTAAGGTTGGAAAATACCCTTAAGATCTGGTTCTACTTTGTTCGCCATTAAACCATCTCCCAAAATTCCACATCTACACATACTTTGAACACTTCCTGGGATGGTGATTCTACCTTCCTGGGCAGGTTATTCCTGCCAGGGCTTGTCCTGACCAATCTTTCAGTGAATAAATTTTTCCTAATATCTAATCTAAACCTCCCCTGACACAACTTGAGGCCCTTTTCTCCAGATCCATCTACAAAGCCTTCCTACCCTGATGCAGATCAACACTACTGCCCAACTTGGTGTCATCTGCAAACTGAGGGTGCACTCAGTCTCCTTGTTCAGATCATCAATAAAGGTAATAAACAGAACTGGTCTGAGTACAGAGCCCTTGTGGCCAACCACCAGCTGGATGCAACTCCATTCACCACCTCTCTCTGCTCTCAGTCATTCACCTAGCTTTTTACACAGGGATGAGTGACCCCATCCGAGCCACAAGTATCCAGTTTCACAGAAGCACAGAATGGGACAGGTTGGAAGGGACCACAGTGGGTCCTATGGGATACAACACCCCGGCTCAAGCAGTGTGATCCTAGAGCACATTGCACAAGGTTGTATCCAGACTGTTCTTGAGGATCTCCAGTGAGGGAGACTCCACCACTTCTCTGGGCAACCTGCTCCTGTGTACAGTCATCTGCACAACAAAGAAGTTTTCCTCTTATTCCAGTGGTCCCCAAAAAGTCTCTCCGTGGTCTTGCGAAGCTCAGATGTGTCCCCGTCTGGTCGCAGGGTCGAATGTGCCCGACGTCGGGTGCCAAATATTGGTGTTACAAATATTCCAACAGGGCACACCCAGACTTGTCCTGCTGCTGAGTCCAACGGCGGCAGCTGGGGTGTTTTCACCCCAGAGACACCCTTGGCTCACCCAGAGGCTGCATGCGGTATTCCTCAGTGGAGAGGCTTTAGGCGAAGGTGAAGAAAGGAGTCAGTTCTGAAGGAGGGTTTTTTCCAGTTAATTATTTAATGTTATTAACAGAGCTTAATTCCAGTTACAAGCTTCTGANTTTCAGATACTTACAGACATGTATGTGGTCCCCTCTATTTTTCTTCTTGAGGCTGAACAGGCCCAGTACCCTCAGCCTTTCCTCACAACAGAGATGTTCCCATCTCTTAATCATCTTCATAGCCCTCTGCTGGACCTGCTCCGGGAGCCCCATGTCTCACTGGTATTGGGGAGGCCAGAACAGGGCACAGCACTCCAGAAATGGCTTCACCAGGGCTGAGTAGAGATGCAGGATCACCTCCCTTGACCTCTAATGCTATTCTTAATACACCCCAGGATACCTTTGGCTTTCTTGGCCATAAAGACACACTATTGGCTCATGGACGGTTTGTTGTTCATCAGGACTCTCAGGTCCCTCTCCAGAGAGCTGCTTTCCAGCGGGTGAGGCCCCAGCCTGTCCTGGTCCATGGGATTACTCTCCTCCAAGTGTGGGACTCTACAATTGTTTTTGTTGAACTTCAGATAATTCTTCTCTGCCCATCTCTCCAACTTGTCAAGGTACTTCTGAAAAGCTCCACAGGACTCTGGGGTACTGGCCATTCCTCACAGATTTGTTTTGAAGGAGAATGTTGTGGGAGATAATTTCAAAGGCTTTACTAAAATTCAGGTACACAAAGTGCTTCATTTTAGGCATGCCTGTACATGCCTTAGTGCATATGGAAATATTTGCTTAAAATCACAGTGGCAATCACATGAACCTGAACCAATCACATGAACATGATTAAAACCTAAAAATCTTGATTTCCACTTGTGCTTCGTCTAATGCAAACAGGATAAAAATTCTCCACATGAAGTTCACTGGGAATTTGTCCGTTCAGTTTCATGGAATTCAGAATTCAGCCAAAAAAGTTGATAAAACAAGGAAAAGGAATATATTTACCACTTTGTTATTATTATCATCCCTTATAAGGAAATGCAGACAGAGAGACAATATGCGGCCTGGTGTATGTATACATTTTATTTGCATTAATATCAATGAAATTTGGAGGTCATGTAGACCAATGGGTTTCTCAAATCACTTGGTTGACAGCAGATGGCTGAGCCTGTCAAAAAAATGGGGTTTTGAAAAATCCTAGGGATGGACTCTGCACAGGCTCTGTAGAGAGGTAATGGCTTGTTATTTGCCTAACAATGACAAATGACAGCACTGCATTACAGGGCCATGTGGTTAGACGTGAAATTCGCTAAGTGTAAATAAACTTTACAGACTGAAGTGTGCAACTGAAATTTGCTGCACAATTTTTTATTACCTTAGATTATTAACAATTTTGAGCATATCATCTGGTGTTGTTTGATGAGAAATTTTGCATGAGAAAAGAATGATGATTGCTTTGCTTGTGAGAGGTAAGAGTTGAGGCAATTTTTCTTTGAAAGTCTGGTAGGTGTTTTGCAGAACTAAAAAAAAGCTATTGTGTGTTCTTTAGTATTAATCTCACTTATTTTGAGAATAACATTAAATAATCCTGGAATATGAATTCTCTGTAATTAGGCTGTCTTCTCTAGATAAGTACCTCCTTTAATATTAAGAACTCTAGAAGAAAAAGTATCTTCAAATATATAGCACTTGAAAGCAAATGAGGAGGAAGGAGTTACAAAGTCTATGCTTGTGTACATCCTCTCAGGTCACCAGTTGTTTTGTGTATGCTGTCAGACTCTGACATATCTAAGATAGTCTTTTTTATCCCATACTCTAAAGGGCAAGCACATCTCACTGTGAAGCTGGAGATTTGCATTCTTCACCAGGTTTGGGCAGGCAGAGTGCAGAGTTAGCAGTAGGGCTCAGCATATTACTCAGTTGAGTAATCAAGGGAAAATTAGTCTGGAAAAGCGTGCTTGCTGTGTTAATAATGTCCCTTGATTGTTCTTTGGTGGTGGTGGTTTGGTTTTGGTTTTTTTTGTTTTGGGGTTGTTTCTTCCAGGTTTTATTTTTTTTTTCTATTGTCTCAGAATATTTTTCTGTTTGAGCGTTTCACTGCCATTTTTTAATCTCCTCTGGAGAGTTTGTGACACTCCACCTCCTGGAGTCATCCTCTAAAAGGGACAGATATTTTTCTAGTGATTTAATTTCACTGCTCTTGGCATACTCAAGACTCATCTCAAATCTGGTTTGAAAACATCACAGCATAGCTGGGTGGGATTTAGCTGCCTTAATGTCATGTTAGATGTCTTGTGATATTTACTCGTGGCCAGAAGACCACTTCAAAGGTCAACTGTAGAATCCAGTTTTATATCTGACTGTCCCATTTGGATATCATTAGGCATCTATATTTAGCCAGTCTCCCCTACAATGTGTTCTCACTCTGAATGTTTGTCTAAAAGAAGTTGGTGTCTGACCACTAATGTCCATTTGCCCTTTGAACCAAAACTTTGTAATTTCCAATGTACCAAGAGCTTTTTTTTTTCTATTATGATCCTTTTCAGTATTTATAGTGCATATTAGGCTTATTTATTATACCATTGAGCAGAACATTTACAAACACAGAAAAAAAAAATGGACTCTTGCAGATCACTACCAGTCTAATACCAGGTAGTTAATTATACATCACATCAAGTAGAAAAAATCGGTCATGAATTCCCAGAAATAGTGTAGGGCAGTAAGAAAAGCTCTTGGACAAATTTGGGATCTTATGAAAACACCCTAATAGAAGTAAAAAAATAAATACATCACAATGGCTTAATATATTGGGTTCCACTCACTGTGAATACTGTAGCTTAGAGGAAACAAGCTCTAAAACTAATTAATAATGACAACAGCAATTGATGATTAGTGTGGACAAGAATATTAATGTTAATAATATTAATATTAATAGCAATATTATTATATTATTTGTTTAAAATCACAATGGCAATCACATGAACTTATTAGGTTATTAATAATGATATGATAACTTCTATATATCTCAGTGTTTCAACAGAACCTTAATACTAGTAGGAAACACATCAGGATCAAAGAACAACTCAGCTGTCATTCTTAATAGACTTATAATTCATAAACATATCAATAACAGTTCCTGTAAGATTAACCCTAGCCAGAGATCAATTATCCCAGTGAAATATTGAAAGAAATATTAAGGGGGAGATCAATGGAAGTAAGGCAGAAAATTATAGCAAAGGTTAAAACAGAGAATTTAGCAATGAAGAAATTTACAAATTCTGAAGAAGAGAATATGGAAAAAACACAGATAGGACTGTAAATATTATAATACTCTAAAGGGAAAAACTCATCCAAAGTGATATTTTTTTTCTGCTGTATGAAAGAACTACACGCCCACGTGCAATTAAGCCATGTCACTGATAACATTTTTCAGGTATAACCAAGAATCAGCAGCCTTGTTCTGGGACAGTTGGCACTTTATCCATAAATGGCTTACACTATGCAGTGTAGGTACTGTTGGTTTTCTAGCTGTTACTATTTGTAGTTTCTCTGGGGTGACTAGAGATTTCTGATGCTTACCAGTTATATTACAAGGAGGCAAATGAGAGGGAGTAAAAGTAACATTATTGTGGAGCCATTTTTGCAATTTCTGATGATACCTTTACCTGAACATTTGTTCACAGACTTTAGGGTATATTTAAAAACTTATTTGTCAGTAGCACGATTTCTTGCCTTGAAAAATGGTAACTTGTTGGGGGGCAAAACAAAACACCTGCATGTGAAACCAAGGGTTAGACTTGCCCGTAGTTTTCCTATTTCTTATGAATGATTCATGAGTATTTTAAAGCAAGCAGTGCATTTTAATAATGAAGTTAACAAAACTTCCTGGTAAAGGAAGTTCACATATTTTACTGGTAAAATTTACAGTACCATGAGTAATTCTCTGTCTCACATGCTTTTTTAAAACTGACTTGTCTTCCCTATAAAGCAGATTATTTCAGTGTCATAGATCCATAGACACTAAAACTTATCAAGTGAAAAAAAAAAAGGATAAGTTAATTTCAGTTTTTATATTGTATAACTAGATTCCATTTATGGAGTCACATTAACTAGGAATCTACATACATATCGTTGGATATTCTGATGGGGTGCTTACAGAAACAATCCAAAATAATTTCTTGGTGATTTAATAGATCTTTATTTAACTTCCTCTTGGATGATGTATTTATTTTTATTGGTGTCATACACTGTGAGATTAGTTAGGTAACAATAAGAAAAGTGTTTAATGAGATTATATTGATATAGGGCATATTTGAGGAGGGCTGGTAAGCAATGTATATAAATGAAGAAAAATAATCTCTACAACAGATTTAGCTCTAAATTTGTCCAAAACCAGGACTAGATAATTTTTGTTGTTTGAATATTTTTAGTGGTTTCTGAAGTTTCAGAATCAATGCCTTTTTCTCTAAGACAGTAATTATTTGATTGTACTGAAAAGGTTTTCAAATTAACTCATTTTCCAGTATTTGGCAGGAGATATGAATTTACATATTACTCCCAAGCTACTTACAAACCTTGAATATACTATTGCTGTACATTTAATTATTTCAATTAGAGTTCCAGTTTTGAACACCTGCTTAAGAATAAAAAATCCATGCATTACTGTAATACAGACTCTATAGATTTACCGAGATAAACATCTTAACATCTACATATTCTTCTGCAAGGGACAGTCCAATGCCTATGCTGTTTTCTGTTTGGTACAGCATCATGCCAAGAAAAACAGTCTTTTCTGACCGTGTTTAAAACTTTGTTGTTCTGTTTCAGTGAAAGCTGCTGAGTTATCAGGCTTTTGGCATCTTCAGTGGAGGTTTGCAAGACTGTTTGGTGGAAAACATCTTTCTAAGGTCTTGGTTAGTCATCAAGTAAGTATCTTCTTGTGTTTTTGTATAGTTTTCATTCAGGTCCAATGCAGTTTTTGTGCTGTCTTAGGAAAATAACAAAAATTACTTCACCATTATTTTGACTTTCTTTTCTATAAAAACATTTTTCTCTAATGTCTGATGCTCCTTTGCAGTTTATAACCATTTAAGTCAGTGTTTATAAGTATTTTAGCAAAAAAAAAAAAAAAAAAAAAAACAAAACAAAACAAAAGGAACATTTTCTTGGTATTCCTTTTCAATATCTCAGAATGCTGTTCAGTGATCTGTATTACTCCCAAACTATGAAGCATAAGGAGGACTAAGAATTGACTGTATCTAAATATGCTGTGTCATTAGCCTGGTAAAAATGGTCAAGATTGGTGTCTGGCAATCAATTAATAAAAGTAGATAAATCCAGTTAAATGGTAGTCAAACAGTCAGGTTCTATTATTATCATCCACCTGACTGATTTTCTCATTTTTCTTACTATGCCGCATACTTTGTTCTTCATATCAATATAGTCTTAAATATTTTTAATTCAATTAGATGAAGAGTAAGCAACTCAGTTAAAGCAGATGCTCTTGTATCTTCTTATACCTGTGTCTGGCATAATGATTTTTCATATCTATTCTTTCACTTTGTTTCTAAACCTAAAGAAGAAAATTGGGTTGGTGGGAAAGCATTTGAACTAGGAAAACTGTAATAAAACCCACAAACCGTAAAGCAGCAAAATAAGGGGAAGCTAGCTGTAACATTTAAATTATGCTTATATATTCTACTTAGATTATAGGCTTAACCTTTTAAAAATTACGCTGATGGAGATTAGAGAATTGATGCACTCTTTATGTCACTTCTCACTAAAATGTAGTGATTTTGATTTTGATTTTTCTCAAAGAATGCATAAATGTTATTTTAATTTTCAGTTAAAAAATTGCTTCAGTCTGAGTGGCAATGCTTGAACTTGTCTCAAAAATATGTATTTGAATCCATATACAAAATATTCTGTGCTTTAAAAAATCATAGTCCATGAAAACCAGAAATGCTTATTTATTTATTTGCTCTTTGATGAAATAGAAAATTAAATTTTTGTGATGGAAATAATTTCCAATTAGTCAGTCCAATAACATAATCTTATTTCACCACTTGGCTGTATCAAAAATAAAGAAGTATTTCTCTATAAGGAACAAGTACCAAGTTTGTTTATTTTAGAATTTGATAGCTCTGACTGTGTCATTCATTACCATTTCACTTATAAAATAAGACAGTGAGGATTATGTCCTCATTTTACTGCTGTTTTATGAATTTAGCCCAATAAAAATAGATGTTGATTGAACTGGTTGAATTATCAGGAAGGATGGTGAAACTCAAATGTTTAATTCAGTTAGCACTCATATAAGGCAGTATCTAACCTAAAGTTGGGAAGCAAAATTAGGCTTAAACTCAGTGAAAAATAAAACAAGATTCAAGTACTAGAAACCACAGAAATAAAATCTGAGTTTTTAACCAGGTGACCGATCTAGAAAATTTTGCACAGCTAGTCTTGCTCTGGATTAATTTGGGATATTTGGGATTTTGTATGCCTCTAAGGCTCTAAATGAAGTCTGAATGTATAGATTTAAAAGTTAAATATTTTTTCTTGATTAACTTGTAACAAGTTAATTCAATTTACAAGTTCAGAATTATTATATTAGAATGCACATCTGTGTCATTCAAAAGGTTACACAAAAAACATACATATGCTCCATCTTCAAATGTACAAAAAAAGGACCGTGTTCAGTCACACGCCTGCTCATAGAGTGAGAAATGTAATATAGATCATATTATTTTTTTCTTACTATATCCCATTATTTTGTTCATACTGTGTCTAAATAACCGCAGTGTTCATTGTGTCAGTTATGTATGGCCAAATTAGAGAAGACTATTTTAAGGATGTGAATGCTACAAGTGTCTTTTTCAATGTCATTGAATGTCATGAAGTTTTTTTGTACTCTTTTAAATGCTGAATAATTTTGGTTTGCTTTTGTATTTTCTTTATCACATTAACATAAAAGTGAAAAATCTCTTATAGGGAACAAAGCCAGTTGTTTTTTTTTTTATCTGGTGTGCTAAAAAAGCAAGAGTGATTGATGTCAGTGACTCATGGTTAAAGATGTTGCTGCTTGAGTGGTGTGACACTGGCATGATCCTTTGAGTAGGTTAAAGTGTAACATAGAGAGGTGGAATAAAGGCATTCAGTTATGAGGTACTCATCAGATGACACATTCCCAAATTCACGATCTCTTTGACTACTATTACAATGCTGTACATCTTCAAAACCTTTGAAGAGCTTTAGATGTGCAGTTCCCTTTCATGTCAGCAGGAGACAGGCTTTGCTGTAATAAGATTTAGCAGGCTTCCTTTCACATACTTTTTTTACTGAGCAAAACAGACCCTGATCACTTTTGTTATGATGTGCTATGTATTCTGAAAGTATGTTTAGGCAAGTAGTAGATTAATTAAATAATGAAGCATGAAATAAGTAATCAGTGTAAGCTTTCATACTGTCTTAGCAGTCTCATTTTCGTCTATAAATTTCTTTCTCTATTTTAATCCCTGAACACTTAATATAAGTTTTCAATATATCCTTGATACTGTTTTGTCTGTGGTCCATATTTTCTGTTCCTTTTACTTAGATTAAAATAAGACAATTTGGATTTGTAACCTGGAATTATTAGTTGCAAAAGCAACAAAACAACTTCCATCTGGGTTGGTGCTAAAATTTCTATTGATGTAATTAATTTCAGGACAGAATTTTACAGATATGATACTCAGTGAACTGAAAATAAGTTGTAATGCTCAATAAATACCTGTCACAGTGTTTTTAGGAAAGAAATAAATAATCCATCTCTCACAAATATTTGCTTTTGTAGCAAAAATATTCTTACATTTAAATACAAGATCATACTAAAATATGAGAAAATAAAGCATCAGCTGCACTACAGCAGCACTTGAAATTCCTGAACTTAAAGGAAAAGTAGCTGTTGGCCACCACTCACTCATTTTAGTTTGAAGGCAAATGGACCATGAATGAAATGAAGACAACTTTTTATGGTGTAGGTTTCTTGTAACATCAGAAGAATTGTTATGGTTATAAGAAATGTTATATCACCTCTGTTTGAAGGACCTCTACTGGCCAGGAAGAATGAGTTGGTCTGGGGACAGCTATCTTGGCTTTTTGGTATTGATTCAGATAGTTTGAGATTCTTTAGGACATCTTGCCATGAAGTGGTGTGTAGCTCAGCTGCTCTGTTGCATCCTGAAGAAATGTAAATGGTCTAAAAAGCAAGATGCGTTTAAAAAATGCAATGGGAGTATTGTGAATACACGGAAGCACTTGTAATGTGTATTTTCAATTCAATTTGTCACAGGAGTGCCATAGGATGCTACATTAGGGACTGGTACCTTGTATATGAAAACAAATGAGGTGAAGAATCTTATGTCTAGAAATAAATATGTATCTTTAAAAACATAGTAGTTCCACAGAAACATAGTGAAGACTTAATTGAATGATACATGTAACAGGGACAGAAGACAATTAATTCCTACCCAGACTGCATCACCAGTTTGCATTAAAGGAATGCAGGCAGAGATTTTCTAATTTGCTTCTTTCTGATGATGAACTGCAAGATCCAGGCACAGTCCAAAACCCATCAGTTGATTTTACAAAGCATATTCAGCAAATGAACTTACGAAGAAAAGTAGTTAGTAGAAATGTATTTAAGCTTGGAAGAAATATACCCACTAACATCTTTTTCAGTTGGTTAAAAAAATAAGACTTAACATAGTTTCTGATCAACATTTGGACCCTGTGCTCTACTTTTTGGATATCATCTCTTCCACAGAAATAATGGATAGCAACTCTCATGCTTGGCATACATTAAACTTTTCCACTTTCTTAAGAATCATAATGAGAAATAATTGAGTACAATTTTGGATTTTCGCCCATAAACATTTATAAAGGAACTGACTAGGATGCTAAGTATTATCATTTGCAAACCTATAGGTATAAAAAATGACAGTGAATTTTTCTTTTCACTAATCCTAAGATACAACAAGCAGGAGATGCCTCTGCTTAAATTAAGGTGCAAATGAGACCATGTGCCAAAGTCAACAATATGGAGTTTTTTTAACAATAAATGTGAGATAGAGAGACAGAAAGAACTAGAAAAGGGAGAGGGAGAGGCAGAAGACCTGGCAAAGTGGGGGAGAGAGAGAGAGAGCAGAGGGAGAGCTGGAGATGAGGCACAGAAGTGGGGAAAAGAGAGGTGGGGAGAGAGAGATGAGAGGCGTTCTCCATCACTTTGGGGTTCTTGGTGGTGAGGCAGGGGATTCAGTTCAGTCTTCTGCTGGTAGGTTCTGTGCAGAAAGAGGTGCTGAGTCCACAGAGTCCACCACTATCAAATCTTTTCACTATTTATAAATTTTAGCAAACAAAGAAAGTAATGCTTGTTGGCTGCAAGTTACATAGTTCCCTTATTAACTAGTATTCTTCTTAACTAGTAATCTTCTATTGGTTAAATGATTCCCTCATTTCTTATGTTAATTAATCTACATGCTCAGACTTTTTCTTCTTTTGAGTCAGTAGGTTTCTTGACAGGGGGTCTTGATCTGTCAATGGGTCCCTGATTCAGTGGTTGCAATGGCCCACTACTGGAATTATATTTTACCCAGCTGGAGCTGATTTCAGCACAGTTGCTGAGTTGGTTTTATTAGTTTCTTTTTTATCTTGGGAGTCATGCCAAATATCCTTGTGGTCCCTAAATTTTGCATTCTCTGTACCCATTATCAGTCACATATCCTTCTTTCCAAGCTTTGTTAACCTCCCTCTAGGTCTGAGATCATTGAATTTCTCTTCTGAGCACCTGCACAACAGTACCATCTTCATACAGACCAAGTTCCATGTATCCACAGAGGAGCATTTGGGGGACTGTTGTGGTCATTGGTGGTCACAGATGCCATCTCTCCCATAATTTGGGGAGACCTTTGTTTGACCAGTGACATGCATATGAGCAGTTGCTTCTTTTTGCAGTCTGTCAGTGGGGAAAATTTTGTCTGATTGCCTTGAAGAGGATGAGCTAACCAGATCTCTGCCAAGCCTCTGCCAGGCCTGGAATTAGCACTTTCCTATCATAAATTCCTCCCTTCTGTGGCCTTAACAGTGTTTGAGACAGGTAGCTCTACCTTTTAGCTCCTAAGAACTATTGGTTAATAATTAAAAAAAAGTAAATATCATTGCATTTCTCAACCATAAGGTACACTCTTGAGATATTGCAATCTTTCTTGACTACCAAGGATATGCTGTTTAGATTAGGGGTTGGCTTGTTCAGTGTTAGCTTTTTGAATTAAACAGAAAAAAATGAAAGTTTGTATTTAGGAAAACACTTTCATGCTTAGAGTTTAACATTTTCTGTAAAACTCTAATGTACAAGAACTGTTAGAATTGTAAATTGCAATGATATGTACTATAGTATTCTCTAACCTTTGACAATATCATTCCTTCTTCCTTTAGAATGTATTGTGTTTAGACTTAAACTCTACTCTGCACAGGGGCAGTCTCACCTTGAATAATATGTGCAGTTTATATTGAACTATTAGAGAATGTCCAGTGAAGGGCAAGGAAGGTGGTCAAAGGCCTTTAGGGAAAGCCCTGTGAGGGGTGGCTGAGGTCACTTGGTCTGTTCAAGCTGGAAATGAGGAGGCTGAGGGGAGACCTCATTGCAGTCTGCAATTTTCTTTTGAGGGGAAGATAAAAAGAAGTCTTTACTCTAGTGACCAGTGATAGGACCTGAGGGAATGGCCTGAAGTTATGTCAGGGGAGGTTTAGGCTGAATATTAGAAGAGGTTTCTTCACTCAAGAGGGTGTTTGGGCACTGGAACAGGCTCCCCAGGGAAGTGGTCACACCACCAAGCCTGACAGAGTTCAAGAAGCATTTGGACAGTGCTCTCAGGAACATGGTGTGACTCTTGGGGCTGGTGCTGTGCAGGGCCACGAGTTGAACTCCACTGGGGGCTCCTTTCAACCCAGCTTACTCTGTCATTCTGTGATACACGATTCTAAATATATGTAAAAGGAAAGGGATTTGAGATACACATGTATAAGAACCAGAGAAGATTTTGGTTGCAATATGAAGACAAACTATGTGAGTGATTAATATTCAGTGAGGCCAATGAAAATTTAATTCAACTAATTTAGGTAACAGAGCATCTAATTTTCTTTTGCACTCCCAGTATTAATGCTATTTTCATCTGTGTGGTGGTTCATATCAGCTAATTCCTGCATAACTGCAGTTGCTGACAGTGAGTAAAACATTGTCTTTGCTCTTACAAGTACTCTTTGAAGCCTACAGAGCGACACTGGCACAGATTGTTGGTAATAATTGAAATTACTTTTCTGAAAATAACTTATCTCATCCTAACACACCTTATATTTCTGTCTGCTGTAATTTTCAGTCTTGTGTCCATTTCTGGATATACAAAGAAAGCCATAGTGAATAAGTATAGAGTGCAGGATTCATTAAAATTGTTTGAACACTGCAGAGGATGTGCTGGGAAAAACACACAGAATGAATATTGATTTGTAATGTGTGTTGGGAGTGGGAAAATGATGCATTTCAGAAGAAGCTTACTTTTGATTACTTAAAACATTCCCTCTGTCTTTACTGACAAAAAATCTGTCTGAGCTATGTATTCCTACAGGAATGTGAAGAATACTCCATATTTTTAAACAATTGTTAGAAATGGATTAGCAGGAATCTATGTGCTTATTGAAGCATGGTAACTCTATTGTCTTTTCAGTTAGAGGGCAGAAAGCAGATTTCTAGGGTTTTTGGGGGAGTTGTTTTGTTTGGTTTCTAAGTGAGGTTAAAAATTGAATGCTCCTGTTAGAATGTATAATCAAGAGAAGAGGAATTACAGCAGTTAGAAAAAATAGAGGAGCAAAGTAAGTGAATAAGGTACAAAGTCTGCTCCTGTAGTTTTTACATTTCTAAGGAATATCTGCCTCTTTTGATCTCACTTTCTCTAATGCCATGAGAAACATTAAAAAAAAATCACAGAAGGATGAAATTCATTACCCCAAATATAAGTCAGCATATTTTTCATTACATCTTTGCTCTTTCATGCTTTTTTTGGCCCTGTGAGTCTTTGTGTTCCAGGCAGAGTTTAACAGAATTTCAGGCAAAGAAAGGCCACTGTTTTCCCTCCTGGCACTGTTCCTGGCTCGATCTTTTGGACAATCAGGAAAAGTCCAATGAGGAAGCTAGATTACTCTACCTGACTACTATTAAATGGGATGGGGGCTATCCATTACCACCATCGTATCATCATGGATTTTTTTTTCAATGTTTATTGCTTCTGAAGGAGTACTTAGCACAAGAAGTCGTTGTAAAATTCTGTTATTTCCTCAGGCTCTTCACACAATTTTTACATAACTAGATGATACAGATGATTTGCACAGTAGTGATTAATGGGAGACAGCTGACTATTTAGAGATTTTTTTTGCTATTAATTATGTGCAGTGTTTATGATTAGATAATTACTTTAAACCAATTAAGTATCCCTTGATGGACTCCTGAGTTGTATCTAGTTATGATAATTGCTGAAAATATTCTTGTGAGATTGTTACAGCTCACTGTGATACATGCTTAGCCTTGTCTAAATATTGTGACAAGAAAATAATTAATCCTTAGTCATATAAATATACATAAGTCCTGGTTTAAGACAAATTTGAGAGAAAACCTCCCAAAGGGGTCCCTCTAGAAAGCAGATTCAAGCAGCCCTTCCCCTAACTGGTTCAGGAAAAGATTTCCTTGGAGAAAAAGTGGAAAAAAATGGTTTCTTTAACAAGCAAAGTATTCACAAGAATAAAAAATGAATAATATTAAACAATAAAACCTCTTGCTGTTCTGAAGAGATGGCAAATTCAGAAAGTCCTTGTCATGGGCTGTAGCTTGGCTCACCTAGCCTCTTATCAGTCCCTCCTGCGCTGGAAATGTTTGCATCCCGGGCCCCAGTGGGGCACAGGCGTGAGCTCCTGGTGTTTTTCTGGGGTTTCAGTCCAGAACAGGTTTGAACAGTTCAGAGAAAAAGTAAAACCACACACCGGGGAACTTCTCTGCCTCAGCTGGCTAAAAAACTATCTAAAAGCAAAGGAGAGCTCTCTCCCGCTGTCTGCGCTGGAGGGAACACAGTCTGTGAGAAGGAAAGCTGAAGCTCTTATTTTTATGTTTTTGAATACAGCTACCTCAGACAATCTGCTGCTTCTCCTTCTTTCTCTCTTCACTCTCAGGTCTAGATTTAAAGATGCAAAGTGTATTTCTGGGCTAAACAGATGAATGGAGATACAATTCAGCATCATAAAGTCACCCCAGGAAAACATACTAAATATATTATGCTTCCAAAAGGTAAATTGGTACCATCTAGTGTCTAAATACTGGATGAAGATTTGAAGAAATAATCTAACTTTTCTCTGTGGATAATAATTGCAATATATATCTGATGAAATCACTTTTCTGATTTAGTATAAGAAGTACTCTGGTTCTTGAAAAGTTATGGGACAGAGAACAAATGGACAGAAGTTCCAGAATTATTTCATTATGTTGGTATGTTTTTATTTAGAGATGTATACCTCATGCAAAATAATTTTTAAATCAGATGAGATTTATTGAGATAGACTCATTCAGGGCTGCATGCACAAGCCTATGTGTATGAATAGTTCCTAAGCAGAGTCGTCTTGGAAAACTCGTTGGATATATACCTTTCTTTAGAGCCATGTTTCTCTGCAGAGGCTGCCTTTTGAACACAACATTAAGGCTGTGACCTAATTTCAAACATATTTTCATTAGCTTTCTATATTTGGTTTCTCCCAAATGCATGTTAATTTTTTTCCCTGTGTTTTTAGTAGTATGCTTTAAGAGATTCTGTATGGTAATGAGCAGTTGGTAGTGTGGCATTCCACCCTGAAGGGGAAGGAAGAACCTAAGATTTGTAGATGCCCATAGTCAAAAAGCAACGGCAAAAGTCAGAGGGTCCACAAATACTTACAAAGTTTTATTAATACATTATGTACCCAACATGGAAATTGGTATAAGCTAGTCTCTTTTCTTATAGTATAAACCCAAAGCAGTAGAATCTAAATAAGGCGTAGGGTGAAAGAAAGAGAAGAGGGAGGGAGGAAGGAAGGGAGGAAGGGAGGAAGGGAGGAAGGAAGGAAGGAAGGAAGGAAGGAAGGAAGGAAGGAAGGAAGGAAATCATAATCTTTTGTTTTCCATTTGCATGGCTGCATTTCATTTCATTTCATAAGGTGCTATATGGGGTAGAGTAATATTGGAAATCCAGAGCTTCCCAAAACCAATGAGCCCATTCTGACTCCCAGAAGCAGAAACTGATTTAAATAATCTGTCACAGTACTAACATTGGTAGTGCTTTCTTCTTCAGTGCTCTGAGAATAAGTTGCTTGGCTTTTGAATATAAAATGCAATAAAGTAGTAAAGTGTTGAAGGCAGTATGTATTTTTAGGCAATGAAAATGTTGTATCATCAAATCATGGTTGGAGAACCAATTCCCACAATGCCATTTTAGTAGGTTTATTCATGGTTTTTTCCTAGCCATCACTGTGCCTTTATAATTTGGTTTTGCCTCAGTTGTGTATTTCTTCATTACCAAGAGGTAATTTAACTTCTTTTTTATTCTTTCCAAAAAGAGAAGATTCAGTTTGGCCTCTTTAAGTTAATCACAGTTACACTAATTCAGTTCATTCTCTGTTTTGCCTGGAAGATATCAAGACAAAAGCAGTGGAAATAGTTTAGAAGAATTGTCATCATTACCCTCTTACAGAATCAAACAGTCCACAGCGATGAAAATAGTAATTTTGTTTGTGAGGAAGAAAGGTATGTTGCTCTTCCAAAAGCTCCTTTTTTTACCATATACTCACTGAAACTTCAACTTCCCTCATGGTAACTTCACTGGTGAAATCAGACAAATTGGTTTGTGAACACTGCAACCAAAATCTTCACAAGCAGAAGTGAAGATTTCCCTGCTCATTTTGTTTTCCATTGTTTTATTTTACTAACTTAGTTTGAGACCCTGCATTCTAACGTGTTTGGAGTCTGTTTGCTGGTCTAATTACACAGATATCTAATTACACTGATATTTAATTACACAGATATGAAGGAGTTCAGAATAAAAAATTCATTTATGGAGACACTGGTGCTCATACATGTTCTCTGAAGAATGTCCCTTATCTCTAGAATAAAGTTTATTTTCTAATGTTCTTTTCTGCCATAGAATTTTACTTGCAGCGAATGTCCTATCATATTGATACTTTCTTATTTATATCTTTTGTCACCAGAACTGGTTATTGTTATTCTCTACAGTGCCATTGCAACAAAACTACTGGTAGCAGGACTTTCACTTCTCATTACATGTTTTCAACTTTTCAGAAATTGTTTTCTGAGACATACTTTCTCAGTCTGCTGAGGCCTTTATGTCAGTGGTTTATAAGCAGAAAAAAAGTGATTCTGGTAGAAGGGGAAAGCCTTGGCTTTCCTGTTTCTTGCCATGAATACTCTAAGGAAAATTTCCAATTCACTTGTGAATGGGAACAGTGCCCACATAGCAGATGGATATGAGTGAAAGCATAGAGAAGACCATGTCCACACTTTAAATACATTTACTGAGGGCAGACTTCCCAGGCTAAAATTTCATGTATATGCAACTCTTGTGCCAGGGATTGGGAGGATATGCTACTATTAGTCATTTCCTAAAGAAGTCTAACTTGGAGAAATTACAACATTTTTCTGCATAAAAATCTGCATAAGAAGTCTTCTGTGAAGACAAAGGAAACATTTTCTTTTTCATATGGGATTAACAACAATTTTTAACTTTTTTTTTTAAACTGGACATGAAAATTTTAAATAAAATCAAAGAGACATAAATGTATATCATTGAACAGAAGATTAATTATTAAATAAAATTAACACAGCTGTTTATCCCCAAATTATCATAGCATTAATAGCTTAAAGTGAGATGTTTTGGTTCCCCAGATTTTAATTTTTTTTTCTGTTGAAAAACTATTTTATTGTCAGATTCTACAAAGCTTATGTGTATCATTATATTACTGTAGAGGAGCTTCCTCACATAGATACAATTGCTGAATGTCACCACTGATTTTCTTCTTAAAGTTTATTCCTCTGTTTCTTCTTATGGGACACACTTATTATTGTCATTTATTTGATAATACCACTGTGTCTATTGATAAAATCAACAAACAAGTCCAGGGTAATCTCTTCTAGACACTTGTCCTTGAATCACTTTTTTTGTACCAGCTACACATGATTGTATGATTCAAAATAAATACAGATATTAAATCTACTTATAATCTTGGTCAAGTGAAATAATCAATAAGTGGTCTTAAACACCTTCAGTACAAGAAAAATGATGGAAAATTACTATAATGTTTGAATGAGTACAGAATATTGCTTTTAGGGTTCAGGGTTTTTTCCTTCCTTTTTTTAATGAGTAGACTGGTGTCCTTACACTTTAAACTATACGGTAAGTACAGCTAAGATGATTAACTGAAATTTATTATCAGGTTATTACTGCAGTCAAGGATATACACTATTTGACTAGCTGCATTATTGAAAGCATTATTAACATATTTTTAGTATTAGCACATATGTAATCAAAAGAAACATTTCTCTACAGTTTGATTTTTGCTAATCACCTGTTCTGTATTTTAGAGCTTTTTCAACTTGGCTTGTGGTAATTTTTAGATATATACTTAAATATATTTAATATTGTTATTCAAAAGATTAGATATTGAAGACTGTAAGCCTCTGTTTGATGGGTTAAATTCCGGGGAAAGAAAATGAAATTATGATGCTCATTTATTCCTTTGGGAAGAGGAGGCAGTGTCAGCTACTTTCTTATATAGTATTATCCATCTTCACTCTTCTTTATACTGGTGAGAATGTAATCTTTTGGGGAAATGGGAATTTCATTGTTTCTTTAAGTCTTATGTTCTTCCAAACACTCAAGTAGTAATACGGACAGTCAAAAAAAGCTTGGTACCTGCCAGGAAATTACTCTATTGTATAAATTATGGTAATCTGTGGGAGGCATTTTTTCAAAACCCCGTTCAAATCATGGACTGGTTTTATTTTGAATTACAGAAAGACCTGCAAATATTCTGTCAAGCAAAACATTTAATTAAAGCTGGTTTTTGGGTCTGTTAAAAAGATTCTGCAGAAATTAGTAGACTTCAGAAGCTGGGTATAAGGTACTAACATCTGAGTAAATATGGTAAAATCTAAAGCCTAGATAACTTAGACTACCTTAAGGAATGAATTATTTGCTTTAAGATAGGGCTTTCAATAACCTTAATTGAGCTTTGATAGTAAAAAACATGCTCATTGTTTGAATTTTGCAGAAAAGTGCGTGACATCCTGAAGGGTAGGAGGGGTATGACTTCAGATATGTAGAAATTCCATTTTAGGCAGGATACAGAACCCCTGACTTAATTTTCAAATTTCTTCCCTTCTTCTACTTGCAATAACTGGTTCCATCCTCCTCTCCCCTACAGAAAATATTTGTTTTAAAAGGGTTTTGCCAATGACTTTTTTTGTTGTTTTTAATCACTAGCATCTGATTACATTATACAATGTGTGGTCTGGACTACAAAAGAATTATTTCACTTCAAGTGAGACTTTAGCAGTTTAGCAAGATGTGTACATTATTTGTCCAATAAATTAGCTGTATCTTCTTGTTTATTATATTTACTCACAATCTTTGTCTAGGCAGTGAATTATTGCTGTTTAAGATGTTAACAGTGTTCAACATTAATAAAATGAACAATGCTTAGTACAACTAATATAGCCTAAAGTAATTTGAATAATTGAATACCACTTTGTCTAGAGAAAACCATTTGTAGTAGCACTTGCTTTTTCAAATGAAAGCAGAGTGAAAACTCCAAATGTTATGTTGATAAATGTTTTGTAAAACCTGCTGATCCCATTGCATGTGTGTGGATAAGGCACCTCGACACTGATATTCTCTTAGTATTATTTATAGCTGCAGCAAAAAGCAAATGGTAAGTGCACTCAAGTGCACAGAATGTTAAGTGTATAAGATGGCAGCTTAAAAAGAGATCTATGTACTCAGAGGAGAAATAGCCTTTAGGGTGTTCACAGCAGGAAGACCCTGAGAGAGCAGATGAAAGCAGGTGTGGAAATGACGGAGTATTCCTTCTTTCCACTGAAGATGTTGAGAATTTAGTTCACGGGATTGTAGTTTCAATCTACTCATTTTTCAGCTTTATTTCTTTGACTTTTGCTGTGATTAGAAAAGATTATAATAAAATATTTAGTTTAAAGAAGATGCAGATTAGGTAACCTGCCGTAGTGACCTTGAAGGTCTGATGAAAACTTCGGAAGAAAATACTCAACAAAGGGGGAAAAAAAGAGAGCCAAATATAAACTGGGGGGTAAGGGGAATTCAAACCAGACAGAAACCTAGAGTGTCTCTTAAAATAGCACACTTAAACTAGAGCATGACACTTTAATGGAAGGTTAGTAAAATGTTAAAAATATATGGAAAAACCCCCATTTGTGTACCATACTTACTGTTGTATACAATGGCAAACAATAGCTATCACAATTATTTGCCTGAAGACAACCAAGCTGAATGACCCCAAGCTGAGCGGGGAATATTAGATGCCTGAAGAATGGGCTGCCATCCAGAGGAGACTGGACAAGCTTGAGAAGTGGGGAATCTCATAAGGTTCAAGAAGGCCAAGTGCAAGGTGCTGCACCCAGGTCAGGACAAACTGCACTGCTAATACAGGCTGGGGATGAACAGATTGAGAGCAGCCGTGCGGACACGGGCTTGGAGTGGTTCAGTGAGAAGCTGAACATGAGCTGGCCATGTGCACTCTCAGTCCAGAGAGCCAGCAGTATCCTGGGCTGTAGAAAACAAAGTGTGGCCAGCAGGTCTAGGGCAGAGTAGACAGGATTGCTCCTGTCTACTCTGCCCTCATGAGATTCCACATGGAATACTGCATCCAGTTCTGGGGGCCCCAGCAAGAGGAAGATATGCACCGGTTGGAGTGGGGCCAGAGGAGGCCACAAAAAATGATCACAGAGGATGCAGCACCTCTCCCGTGAGGCCAGGCTGAGAGTTCTGGGTTTGTTCAGCCTTGAGAAAACTTCAGGCAGACTTTGTTGCAGCCTTTCAGTATCTTAAGGGATCTTATAAGGAAGACAGAGATTAACTTTTCAGCAGAGCTGGTTGTGACAGAACAAGGGTTAATTGTTTTAAATTAAATTATATTAGATTCAGACTAGATGTGATGAAGAAATTCTTTTATGATGAGGGTGGTGAAAGACATGAACAGGTTGTCCAGAAATGTGGTAGATGCTTCATCCTAGGAAACATTCAAGGTCAACCTGATCTAATTGAAGATGTCCCTGACCATGGTAGGAGGGTTGGACTAGACAACTTTTAAAGTTCTCTTTCAGCCCAAACCATTCTATGATTTTATTCCGTGATAAAAGTAATCTCTCATACTCAATCAGCTTCTTTAACCATCTCACTTTAATCATGATGTGGCTTAGAAATTGAACTTAATCTAATCTACCACTTCAGCTGCTTGGATGAGGTATGCTAGTTGTAGTATATTCTAGCTACTGCATCAGAACTACTTTAGAGGAGTAAAAAGAAGAAAACTTCTCAGAATGGTTCTATTCTAAATGTTTAAATGTATTCAAAGTAAACTTTGACTCATTTAAGTGTATTTTTCTGGGGGACATGTAAATTTTAGCATGATAATTGAAATGCCAGTATTTACAGTAGTGTGCCAACAGAAATTCTCCTAGGCATTTTCAGAGATACTTCAAAATCATCATATCCCTTGCCTGACATTAGTCTTAATTTCAAAAAAATATGTATTTAGATAATATTATGCATGTATTTTTTTACTAAGTTCACAACTAAATGGAAAAGACACATGCATAGGAGAGATGGTTTTCAGGTGTGAGGAAAGATTGATGTTTCTAGTTATGAAAAGAACACTTAAAGTTACTTTTAATTCTTTTCTTCTACTGACTAATGAAAAATTTGTGGGGAATAATCCAATCTTGCTGTGGCATTATCATTTCAGACGTGCTAGTGCAAACATGGGTAATACTGCCTTGTATCTGCTGTAAAGAAAGAGTGAAGTTATTGTCCAGTGAATGAACTGTTCTTCCAATAAAGGGTAATAATCACACTTTTTGAAGTGTCCCAGAGTCCAATCCGATCTCCTCATGTGTGTTTACTGTAAGTTGGAATTTTTATTATGGTTTTTTGTTATGGCATCTCAGATTTCCTATAGCAGTCTGTTCAACAGTGGCTAAATCCCACTTCCATCTGTTTTCAGCCACAGTAACAAACATCATAAACTTGATTGAAAAAGAGCTTGCATTTCCTAAGATTTCTCTCAATGTTTTTCTACACTGAACATTGTAATAGCACACAGAGAGTAATCACCCACACTGCAGGGATCATGCAACTTAGCAGCAGCAGGAGGAGGATATAATTTACTGTAAGGCAAGGAACAAAATTACCTGACAGTTGCTAAGGTTATGTCTTACAAGTACAACAAGAAGAAAGGACCATGGTTTGTTTTTGTTTTGGTTTGTTTTATTAATATAATTTTATATAGTGCAGAAGAGAAGTAAACTGTAAGACTAGGTTGGTAGTGTTAACAATTGGACTCGATCTTAAGGGTCTTTTCCAACCTAAATGATTCTATAATTCTAATAGATTGCATGAATATAATTTTGTGGTAGAGCTAAATTAAAGCAGTAAAGCTCTAATGTTAAGTTAAGTCTTGTATCTCTCTGCTTACAAAGGTGATCGGATCTCATTGTTCTATTTAGTATGCACCCAGAGAATAAGAATGAATCCTCAGACAAGCTAGTGGAGGAAGAAGCTGTCTCTCTTTGCCATATGGCTGCTGCAAGGTCTCAAAAGGCAGCATACCATGCTGTAGCAATTTCTTGGGTGCTTTATTTATTTATTTATTATTATTATTATTGTTACTATTATAATTATTATTACTTCACTGTCAAAACATTGGAGGTTATGCATATGGAGATTAGTCCAGTAATTTCTGAGCTGCAGGTGTCAGATCTTTGCCCTTGAGGAAATAGCAGCAAGTCGTTTTCCTCCAGAGGTAACTCTGATCATGCTCAGCTTGGTTATAGCTTAAAGTTTAGACACTGTTTTACAGGAAATCTGTGTTCTATATATATAGACAGAAGCACTGTTGCTGAAGGCATGAGAAATATGTACGGATTTTGTTTATCACTGTCAGTGAGAAGTGTCAAGGCAAAAGCCTTAAAAATATAAGCAGTTATAAGCTATAATAATAGTTCTCAAGTCCAAGTAATAAAGGAAGGGATTTGCATTTTAGACTGCAAAAAAAGAAGGGCAGGAAGAAGAAAGAGGGGGAGCCTACTTACTACTTTAAAAGACAGAAAGTAGAGAAATATGTTAGTGGTTATTGACTGGAAACAATGAAAAATTAAATGTGAAAAGCTCTAAAAACTGCACTGTTCCTTAAATTTGCCCAACAACCTATGTGGAAGAGCAGAACTTGGGAAGGAAGGAATAAAAGAATAATGGCAATGGTAAGAGAAATGGAAACAGAGCAACAACAAGTATGTAGCAACAGAACAGAGAGGTGAGCTTCAGGCAAATGACAGAAGTAGAATAGAGGACTAAAATACTCATACCTGAATAGGTAAAGGTATGGACTTATGTAACAGATGCTNTTTTCTGAACATGAATGGTAGCAGAGCATAGCTAGAAAACTGCATGGGTTACTTTTGAGAAACAGGATATGGAAACAAATTGCTTCCTGCATTTCAGGTGTTTTGGAAAATAGAAAAATATGCCTTCACATTACCACTACATATATTTGTGTCTGTGTCTGCATACATTTATGCATATATATATACACATATATGCACATTTTTTAAGGCATATGAAGAGATGGATATTGGTCCAAATCTGCTGTAAATTTTCATTCTTTAATATGCTGGCATTTTTAAATTTAACACTTTTGTCAATTGGCCATAATTTTATTTTATTCATTTACTTCTCTTCACTGTGTCCTTACTTTGATTAAGCTTTTAGAATAATGATGGACACAAAACCTGGGTTCTTTACAGTGAAGTTTAAATCATTCTTTTGAAGAAATTATGATATAATGCTGTGTAATTATGTATGTGTATATGTATTATGTAATTATATTATGATGTAATTATGATGTGATGTAATGCTGAAACAAATAGAAGTGCATCCTGGAAGAGCTCTTTTCAATCTTAGATGTTTCTTCAATTCCAAAATAAGACTCTATGGGTTCCTACAGCCTTGTTTCCAACATTAAACAGGCAGAAATTTAGGCAAATTTTTGCTCTGCTTTCTTTAAGAAAAATTAACCAATGTCCCTGGGAATACACATGTAGTTCGTGTGAATTAATAGCTCTGAGATTTATAAACTATGCCTGATTGTGAATCTTTTACAGATAGACAGTTGCTTAAATTAATAACATCTAATGTGCCAAATTAATAACATCTAACTGTGCCATAGCTGTATGCTTGATGGAGTTCTGCTGTGTGGAAGATATCTCCACTAATGTCTGTGGAACTCAAATAAAGCTCTTGTGTACTTGGTGGCGACATTTCTAAACTGGTCAAGTTTTGGCTCTTCAGATAGAAGGTTGTGCTGAGAGAGTTTATTTTGTTTTGCATCCTAAGGAGAATTATAAAGGGAGCACAATGATCTTCATTCATATTCATAAACGAATTATGTCAGAGAAGATGGATTTTTGGGACTAGTGTAATAATTGTATTTTTTCCTGCCTCTTGGCTCCCTATTGTAAGTTGTTACAAGGACATAACTCATATATGCGGATGTGTGTAATAACTTTCAACATTATTTGTTTTAGGTGGCTTTTCTGTGGAATACATTTCCTTTTCAGAACTTTATACTCTCTGGCCAGTCTATGTAAGGTCATAGTCGTCTTCTACCTTCGCTGTTGTCTTAACTGTCTTACCACTGCTATGCTTAGTTCTTGTCTTTCTTTTCATGACTTGTTTTTTGCCTCTGTTTTTGAAGAATTCAGGGGGGACTGATAAAATTTTAATACAGTTTTAACAACAACTTTTATCACTATATTGTTAGAACATAATTCAGTGTTTTGGTTTTTGTTTTTTTTTTTTTTCCCCTGCAGAATGACTTTCAAATCTTGCACATAAAACACTACTTTTTCCCGGTGAAAGAATTTATAGGGATTATATAGTCTGCATAAAATGCTGTTTTGTCCACAAGAAAATGATTTTTGAGTCCTGTAGAGCAGTCAGGATGATTTCTGGCAACCTTTTATTTCTCCTTTGTGACTTCTCGCTGACTAGATGCAGTCCACCGTAAATACATTCTCCTCAGAGTCTGTTTATGCATAGCAGTGTTGGAAGTAATAAGCACTCGGGTTTTCTAGCATATGAGTCAGTAAATACATAAACAGGTACAGATTTATGACTCTGCACTTCAGAGTATCACGGTGCTTGATGTATAGTGCAGTCAACTTTATCTGAATGTCACAGAGGATAGTGAATGTATCTGTAATACCAAGGTCATTCTTGATGTAATTAATGGGTTGGGATTTCTTTTGTAACACAGTTTCAAATAACTTAATTTCTCCTAATCAGGGTTATTGGCTATGGAACGAGTGTCCTTGAAATATGTAAATTATCCTGTAAAATACAGGCATACAGATATTAAGCGTAGGCTAATGTCGTTTTACTAGTGTGAATATTTTAGTGGATAGCATTTATTTTGGAGATATATTCACTCTTTAACAGGTAACACACATTTCAAAGTGTTTGTTCACATTACAAGCATTAGTGAAGCCTTCTTTGGTGCAGTTAATGGAGGAACTCTGGTCTTAGTGGCTTAAATATTTCAGTCTGCAAAAATGCCAGCTCTCACTGTTCACAAGGTAACTATATTTTATCTCACCTTCACCACTCTCCATCTTACAGTTCTGCTGAGCATACATGAGGTACACATTATTATTTTGCAGTGCTTTGTTTTTTGCTGAAAAAATATGCCATGACTGTAACAGCTACAGTAGTAGACCAACATTTTTTTTCCTTTGCAAATGGGAGCGATAAACTTAGATAATATTCCAAGAGCCTCATCTACATCTCTACATTGTTTTAATGTAAAAGCAATTTTCTTAGTTATGTCTTACTTCTAGAACTAGAAGAAAAAAAGTGACTTATAGTATTTCTGATCAGTAAGCAAACCTTTTTCTGTTGCATATGTCAAGCTAAGACATTGGAAGAGAGACCTTTAATAACCAGGCATTATTTTTAGCATTCAATTTAAGTTGGCAGAAAACTTAAATAGCAACTGTGGCTATATAACAAATGTGAAAGAGAAGGGAAGATCCATCCTAGGACAGTGTGTGCTACATTCTGCACAGTTCTATTAGACACATAAGAAAAGCCTGATAACAGCCCTTGCTCTTCAGTATTTTACTTAGTGCTATTCTTTGTGATAAGTCTTTAGCTGCTCATGTGTCAAAGGAGTCCTTGCAAGTTATTTTAGTGATGAACTCTTACTGTTCAATGTCTGGATATGTTGTGGTAGTCTGAGCTTGATTTGGAAATTTCAACGGAGATAAATCTTACTGAAGAGAATATTATTCTTGTTCATTTAAACCTTAAGTAAACCTTGGATTGTGTATAATTAGACTTCATTATTGTTGAATACATACAAGGGAAGCTTTAGTGAATAACATAAGTGTGGATTATCATCTCCTCTGGCCATCATGCTTGGATCTCCTGGGGAAAATTCCTTAATGATATGTAATTTTCAAATTGTTTAACTTCTAGTGTCTTTTTTTTCTTTTTCTTTTTAGCAAATAATTCAAATTAATCTATTAAAATATATTACCATATAATTATTTTTCTATTCACTGGGGATTCTGTCTAAACACAAGGCAAAGCTTATTTATTGTGAAGGTGACCAAGTACTGGCAAATGTTGACCAGACACGTTGTAGATTCTCCATCCTTGGAAACAACCAAAAGCTGGCTGGACACGATGCTAAGCAATTTTCTCCAAGGGAATCAAACTGAGCAGAGAGTTGGACCAGATGACCTCCAGAGGTTCCTTCCAACCGAAACAATTCTCTGATTCTGTAATACTGGAACTGTATAAGAAAGGGAATTGATTGTCATGTTTGCATTCTTCAATTTCTCAGTGGAAAATGTTTATGTTGTTATCATCTCTATACAAGAAATATCATTATTCATCTTTTGCAGTCCCTAGTAGAACTGCCTTTTAAGACCTTTGCATAACTTAGCTATATTAGCAATAGTTATTTGGCTGCAAATTCATTGAAGAAATTATGTATGGTGGCAGAGTTTGAACTGTCTAACAAGAAAATATTTTCTGAAATAATTTTTAATTATATATTCTTTTGTTTTCTACATTCTAAATAGTAAACAGCTGCCTTAGTGGAGACTGCCCTCTTCCAGAAACCTGCTTCTTTGCAAACAGGGAATATTGTGGCTGTTGGTCAGTCTTAACAGAAGGAGCACATAGAAAGAAGGATGTCTCTATGTAAATTTGTTAGCAATATATGGGTGGCTCCAGGTGGATGCTGCAGCATCAGAATGAGCTGTCTTCTGTGGAGGCACAAAAGGCACTGAAGAACATGTAATTTCTTGCCCTTTTTCCAGGGAGCCTGAGCACTGGTGCTGTATCTGAAGTAATGCGGTTCAGCAGAAATACTTTGAGGGCTTAGATTAGTTCCATTCTCCTTTTGATTGAAAAGATTTCTTGAATTTTTGACATGGTGCTGAGAAGAGCTGGAAGATCAAATAATCCTTGATTAAGTTGAAAGGCTCCATAGTCAATAGTTGTAATGTGTACCACAAATTGTGATTTCACAGACAGATTTGTATTTAAATAAACTGTAATGAATGAGGCACTTAACTTACATAAGGTTGTAAGTTCTCTGGCTGATTACAGCAGTAATGTCTAGTGCTTGCTTCCTCATTGGAGTATAACCCAGCCAATCAACTGCTGTAAGAATGTATCACGAGAATTAAACTTACTTGAGGGCAGAAGAAATCACAAGGTTGAATATTAGGATATGTGGTCATTAGTTTGGACCACTTATGACTACATTGCTAGTCCCTGAGAACAGCTGTGACTGTGAAACTGTAGATTAGACAAGTCCAAAGATTGGCACATTATTGATACTAGCATCATTTTTAACAGCAACCAAAGATTATGGCATGGATCAGATTAAGGGGAATTAAATTTTTTTAAAATCTTGTGTGCAAAAATTATAGCACCTCACTTGTGTCTCCACTTTTTTTTCGCTATCTCCCTTGACTCTTTTTTCCTCATGTAATGGGGGAAAATATGGGTTTTTTTTTTTGCAAAGACACAGTTTTTCTCTCACTTAGTTTTCTGACTTTATTGTTTACCATTAAGATACTTCAAAGTTGTTTTCTTGGGTATGCTGGCATTATATTGTATGTGAATTGTTTCCATATTTTTAGGATTTTGATTTATTTCTTAATTTTATTTGTAATGAGTAACTAAAGTTAATACCTTCTGAAAGTGGGTGTAGACACAGAAAAGACCAAACTATCTAACCACTTGAAAACTTTCAAGATCGGTCTGACTAGTGACATAAAAACTAGGAAAAAACTAGTTGAGTATGCAAAGATAAAATTAGGACAGTATGCTACCAAACTTAAAATAAACAAAGTAAATTGAATCAAAATTATATAGATTAGTAACAACATTAGACTCCAATTGAATAAATTCCAGTAGACCAGATAATCAATTTTTAAGGGCTGAATTACATATGGAGATTTTGCTGATTAACTCCATACATCATGTTTTTTCTTCCCAAAATAAGAACCTTCTTTTTCAATCTTGATGCCATTGGACATTCTACCTTTATGTCATCTGTATATAGAGTGATCCAGTGACAGCTAAAAAACTAATGTAAAAAAATAATTATTCAGGTAGCTTTCTGTTGATTGTAATCATAATTAAGTGGTTCATCCAGGTAAATAAAAAATGTAAATTAGAACTGATGGTACATATTAAAGGTTTAGCTGAGTGAATAATTCAGCATTTGATGTCACTCACAACTTAACATAGAGAATATTTGGAATTTCAGCGATATAACAGAAATATTCAGAAAAATTTTCCTAATTTTTTTAATTGTAGACTTTATTGATGCTTTCTGGAAAGATTTTAATATATACATGACAATTGCAGAAAAAATTGTGTCTTTTTAGAATATGAAAATGCATAATAATCTTGTGTATGAACACTGTGTTGTAGTAAGGCAAAGCAAATATATGTATACATATGAAAAAGTGAAAAAATTCGAACCATCCAATAAATAAATTTCTCATGAGTTGAACTCAAATGTCTTTTCTTCATTGAGTTAAGAGACCTTGAGAACAGAAGGTTCTTATCTTTCATCTATACACCAGTTGCTACTTAATTTATCAGTCTTATTTTTACTAATATCTTTCCAAAGGGGAAAAAAAAATTCAGTGTCTCCTTATATAAGCATTTTACATTTTGGTAGGGGCACATTCCTGTTTTTTTATATTAATTTCCATTTTCTATGCATATTGGTTGCAGAACAAGCAAGATACTAGGTACTACTCTCAGAAACACTGAAGTCAATAGAAGTCAATATTCTTGGACCATGTTTCAATGTTTTGCTTCAGTTATTCCAGAATACAAAGTATTCTTTTAATTCATACTTTTAATGGCTTTTGATTAAATGCAAGTAAGATTTAATGCACATATGTGTGTTGAGAAGGAAGTAAACAAAATTCACCATCTGTCAGTTCAATCTTATCTATATAGCAATCATACTAAAATTATTTTAAAAGAATGGTTTTTGTGGCATTATTTTTACATTAAATTTATGTGAGTTATTACTTTTTAGAAATGTAGTAAACAATTTAAGGTAAAGGACAGCCACCTGGCACTTGTTTTTTTTTAAATTTTTTTGTTTATTTTATTCTCCTAATATAGTTCTTCTTTCCTCAATGAGGAATCCTATTTGGTATAGTTATTTCAGAATCTATAAGATCTCAGTTGGATATATTTTTCTCCAAGATTACACAGCAAGGATTTCTAGTAACCTGTGTCTCGTCACATGACTTCCTGTGTTCAAATAGTTCGGTTCTGGCAATCCCATGTTTCAGTGATGGGAACAGTCTAAAAAAGAAAGACGTAAGTGGAAGATTTTTTTTTATTTGTCTTTAAGTAGAAGAGACTATTGCCTTGAAATTTGATTATTCTCTTTTTGTAAATGGAAAATAACATGAAGGTCTTTTTGCCCTTTCTTTTCTTCAGTTAATACTCTCCACTTTGTTTTCTTGATAGCTGGGCTATTTCTCTCTGACAGCAAAGTAGTACTCGATTAAGTCGAAGAATTCTAACCAAAGGCTTAGTTTAATTTAAATTTTTGGATTTCTAAGATTAATTACTCTGCATTCCTACAAAAGAACACCGCAGTCACTCAAAAGTTTCTGTTGGCCTGGCCTCTTCATTTGTAAGCTCTGTGGATCATCTTTAGTGTGATGCTGGTTGGATTGCTGAGAATGGTGATTTTTCAGATAAAATGTCCAGAAGCATATTGCACGATTTGCAACTTTTAAATATTTTGACTAAAATATTTTTGACTGTCCATTTTGTAACAATTGAATGACTTCTCAAACAGTAATAACAAATGAAAGCCTTAATTATTGTACTATTTTAACAAACAGTGCATGCAGTACTACCTATAGTTTTAAAAGCCTCCTACTAGTTTTTATAATTGGATGAGGAAGAAGGCAGGATTCTTACAGTGTGATGAACCATTAGTTCAAATATTGTGAATAACTCAGATATAGATATATATCTTTAGTAGATTTGGCATCAGCTTGATACTCCGGTTCTCCATCATGATCCACAGCTAATGATGAATGAACAGATATTATCTCTTTTTCTGTGCAGTCAGGTTTGTTTTGCTTTTTGGACAGACCTAGTCCAAGTGTAGACCAATGGAGAGAAGTGAGCATTACAAACAGCAAACTCACAAATATGTGACCCGTGCATGTTTATGCATAATTTTACTCAATGATATCTAAACTCTATGTGGATGTAGGATTTCCTCTAAGACTTTGAGGAATCTGGTAAGATTGTCTTTCTGTAATTATGTTTATTTTACTGTTCTATATACTAAATTGCAGTTCAACTGCCATGCCTATTTCTTTTGAAATTCATAGAATTGACACCTGACCTACACGCTACTTGGATTTTTGTGGGGGGTTTTTTGGTTATTTTTTTCTGGAAAGTTAATTAATTGTGGCTTAGTGGGACTCCAAGATATATCCTGGATCTAGTCAGAATAAGAAGTTTACACAATATATTTTAGATCATGATATTTCTACTAATTCTGGAATTCATCAATGAAGTATTTTTCTCTGAGACAGATATATAGGTTGATAGACCTATTTAGATAGATAGGTAGATACTGATTCTTCTCAACATTAAATGTTGCTCATGGACAAAAAGTTCTGCACAGTGACAGAGTCAAGCCACTTGCAGTAATGGACAAAAACATTTACTTGGTTTATTTTTGCAGAACTCTTAAGAACATTTACATATATTGCCGTGAATACAATAAATCTGATCTCAAAATTAATTCCATATCTATAAATAATTTTTTTTAAAAATGCATTGGGACAGTATACCAGTAATCACCTGGGTGGTGTGGGTTTTTCTTCATCTGATCATTTGTTTTTAAACCTATGTTTAATAATAGTAGATTTGAGTATCCTGAGAGGTTATTTATTTTCTTTATGTCCTATTGGGAATCCTAGTGATTATGAGTTGACACAGAGAATAGAGGTGTTAGATATGTATTCTATGAGTGTGAGCAACTTTGTAATACTTTAAAACTTTTTTTTCCTTGAAAATTAGGAATAGAGAACAGTGTGGTCTTTCCCTTGTAAAACTGTGCATTGTCATTCTTCATTCTTCACAGAAGAAAAAGGTGTCTCTTTCTACGCTCAGTTACCTTCAAAAACTGGAAAATAACTTTTACTTGTAACTCCAACTGTACATAAAGTGCCAATGCCACAGAATATTGTGAAGTATTTTATCAAGGCATTAGCACTGCAACATTACCACTCTAGCTGATCTCTTACTGTTGATGACCCAGAGCATGACATGCTTCTCCCAGACAACCATCAAAAAAAGTGCTTTACTTGAGATTTAGGGGTTTCAGATTTGAATTTTGAGATTGACTGAGAGCCTCACTTTTCATTGTCTGTACTGTTCATGGAGAGGCTAGAGTTCCTCACATTCCAGCTTTTATAGCCTTTCAAGCATATTCTGGTTTTATTCTACCTCCATTTTGTCTTGCCTAGGTCCACTGATCAAGATCCAAAGAAAGAGACAGCTCTGCTTTCTCCACTCTTATTTCAGAGGATCAATCTTTGCAACTGTACTCTCAAGCCTTGTCCCGTCACTACATGCCCTTGTTAGAGGTCCATTTCCAGCTTTTTTGTAGATTCCCTTCAGGTACTGTAGGGCTGCAATCATTCCTGTGCTAGGTCTTTTCTTTTCTAGACAGAAAAATTCCAATTCTTTCAGCCTTTTATTGTAGGAGAGGTGTTTCATCCCTCTTACCATCTTGGTGTCCCTCGTCAGGACTTGCTCCGACAGGTCGATGTCATTCCTGTGCTAGGGCCCCCAGAGCTGGATGCAGCAGTCCAGGGGGGGTCTCACCAGAGCAGAGCAGAGGGGCAGAATCCACTTCCTCACCCTGCTGGCCACGCTGCTTTGGATGCAGCCCAGGACAAGTTTGGTTTCTGGGCTGTGACTGCACATGGCTGGGTCATGTCCAACCTCTCACCCGTCAGCATGCCCAAGTCCTTCACAGTAGGGCTGGTCTCCATCTGCTCATCTCCCAGGCTGGGTTGATACTGGGAGATTGCCCCAGGCTGAGGTGGTTGATACTGGGAGGTTACCTCACACTTGGTCTTGCTAAACCTCATGAGATTCCCATGCTCTCAGTTCTTGAGCTTGTCAGCTCCCTCTGGGTGCCATCTTGTCCTTCAGGTGTGTCAACTGCACCACTCAGCTTGGTGTCATCTGCAAGTTTGCTGAGGGTGCACCTGATGTCACTGGTTTGTCATTGATTAGGCTATTAAATAACACTGGTCCCAGTATGGGCCCTTGTGTGAACACAGGATGTCACTGATGGCAGCTGGGACTCTGAGCCATTGACCACTACCCTCTGGATGTGACTGTCCTACAAATTCCTTATCCACCAAAAAAACCTTATCCACCCATCAAACCCATCTCTTGCCAATTTAGAGAGAAGGATATTATTGGCTTTACAGAAGTCCAGGTAAACTTGGACATCTAATGTGACATCTGTAAACCTTTCTTTGTGCACTGAGGTAGTCAACTCCATCATAGATGGCCACTGGGTTGGTCAGGCAAGACTTGCCCTGGATTAAGCCATGCTGGCTGTCTTGAATCACCTCTCTGTTCTCCATGTGTCTTAGCAAAGCTTCTAGGAGGATCTGTTCCATGATCTTCTCAGGCACAGAGGTGATGCTGATTGGTCACTTGTTCCCAGGGTCCCCCTTTCTACCCTTCTTAAAGATGGGTACAAATCCTTCCTTTTTCCAATCCCCTGGGACTTCACCTGACCACCATGACTTTTCAAATATCATGGAGAGTGGCTTTGGCAGCTACATCAACCAATTTCATCAGGACTCTGAGATGCATCTCATCATAGATTTATGTATGTTCAGGTTTCTCAGGTGGTCATGAACTTGATCTTTGCTTACTGCAGGAATCACTTTGTTCTCTTTGGGACAAACAGGATTTTCCTTGAATAAGTCTACTTGTCCCCTTTATAGACAGGTCAATTAGTAAGATTTCTAATTAGAATTCTGGACACAAATTAATTTTAACTTTCAATCCAATAGAAATATTTTAAGGCTGTTTGAAAATTAAGGATGGGTGATTAAAATGTAGTACCTGCTTCTTCAGCCCTATCATCTACTATAAAATCTGTCCCTAAAGAGCAGTCTGCAAGAATAGCTTTTGTTATTCTTAAAATGATACATACTTGCTTTTACCCCTCCTTTGACAGTGAAAGAATTAACAAGGTTAATGATGTTGACATTTAAAGTATCATAATTGGAATCTGATTTAGTGTCCATTAACATGAATGAGTCCTATTACCTGAAGTTATTCAGTCACTTACTCTGCAAACCTAGATAAATTACTGTGTGTATAAACTAAGCATGTTTAGGTTTTTGATGTTTGTTTATAATTCTAATTCATATAGATTATGTGAGAATCAGACACTAAAAATGATGTGTGAATATTTCAGATGGCTGCCCACATTAGCTTCCCTCCCAATAAATGCTTTTTTAAACACATATGCAATGATTCATACACTTAATGAAAATTAGTGGTACAACACTTACCATTCTGCTTTTGTAGATGTATTTTGTAATTTTTGGTGTTTTTGGTGTACTTGAGTCTCATTTTACCTCAATTTTCTAAAAATACTTGTGAAATTGCAGCAATACTGATTTTCAGACTTTTCTCCCCACTCTTGTACCTTCCATAATGAACTCAAAACCCCAGTGTGGCAGACAAATGTAGTGAAACCCTTTGGACTATTTAAGTGCCTGCAGTCAGGGAATTCTTACGTAGATGAATGTTTTATAGTAGTTCTATCATGAATCCAGATGAGCGAAGGTGCACAGCAAGAACGTAACTTACCGTTTTCAGTCAACCTGATGTCACCAGTTTAATCACCCAGCTGATTAGCCAACACAGAGCAGCTGCCTTGCCCCACCTCTTGCGCTACTTGCCCCCTCAGGGCAGCAATGGCTAGTGGAGAAAGGACAGTCTGAAGGGAGCCAGAAAACCAGGCGTGAGTTGATCTGGGAAAGGTAAGGGACTGCAGAGATGTAGAACACAAATTTATAGATAATTAAGCTTTATTAATTCATAAAATAGCCACTGTTTTCTTCTGAAGTACTTTGTTATATAATATTCTGAGTTAATTAAAACCTCAGGTGTCTGATTTAATTTGAAACAGTTATAAAGTGAGAGGTCTCACAAGAAGAAAAAGCTACGTATTGAAATGGGTTTTCAGTAGATTAAAATTCAAGTAAATTAGTTTTTGTTTGTCCCTCTTGCATGAACTACAGCTGCCAAGGATCCACATTTTCCTCTTATTTAAAAATAAAGGCTTAGATACCTATTCAGATTTTCAGACTAAACATATTTATGTAGCAAAAAGGTATTTGCCTGTGCAAACCAGCCAAATGTTTCTCTGTGGCAAGTAGAGTTTTGCATGTAAATGGCTGTTGGTTTCAAATGAAAATTTGTGGTTATCATACAAACCATGGAAATCAGTGTTGTTTTAAACAAATATATATACTACATCTCTCATAACTTTCTGTGACTTCTCTTTTATTAAAAACTCTGAATATTCCTCCATTGTTAAATTTTAGACTTTCTTGGAAAGAAGTTTGCAAGAAAAAAAGAGGAGAAGCAATAAAATGCTTTCATCTAATACTAAGCAATATTAGGAAATGAAAAGGAAAGACTGTTGCTTTGCACAGAATAGATTTGAATATTAAGAATGCAAAAATGTTTCTATATTTCATTTTATTTCATCTAACTGCTATATTGCATTCTAGTTTCTCTGTAAAATATGATCTAATTATATTTCATGAGCACTTCAACTCTTAAGTGTAGGGTTTTTTTTTTTTTTAAAAAGGTACTATCCTAGTCTTATTCATGAAAAAGATTTCAATGAATACAGTTCAGAACATGCCTCTTTGCAAAAAGATATAATGAAAATCTTTAATGAAAATGATTTAACATATTCACTGAGACAGAGGATGAGCCAGACCAATATTGTTCAATCATCATCTTCTGCTAATGGAAACCCAAATAGAGAAATTTTGTGCCAGTCAGATAATGGCTCATGTTATATAATGCATCAACACAGAGTGAAAAAATAGGAATGCATAACAGGCCTTAGAAGGTTTTCTTTTAATGATTCTGAACTGTGTGATTCAGACCTTTGGGCTCCATTCTCTAGCTTCCAAGCACTGACTCATGGGATAAAAGGTATGAAGATGAGGTAAAATGTTATCAAGGAACTGGCATTACATGCTCCTAGAATTTCTTTTTCTGTTGTGCAGAGCCAGGTGGGGAGAGCGTGACTGTGCACATGTATTCCACAGTGTGTGTGTGTGTGTACATGTATTCCAGAAAAAAGGGAAGGAGTCCTGTCACGTACAACCATCTCAGTCACAGCTTAATGCTGTATCCTTTGCCTGCCAGATAGGAGTGATTGGTAGAGATGCATCAAATGGAACCACCAGACATATCTTGGTGAGAGTAATAGAATGTGACAGGAACCATTATGCTGAAAATGTGGCTCTTTCTGGGGAACACCTGTAAGTCTCTGCAAATGAAAAAAAGCAGCTGTGATTTGCAAACAAGTATGAAGAAAATAATTTTCCCTGATTACACACAGTGGAACATTTCTAAAAATATCATCAGTGCTTGTACCTCAGTAACAGGTGTTATGCTAATTGCAATATTAATATTCTAATTATAAATTAATATTATCATATTTTTTGTTTGTTTTACAGTCATCTTTAAAAGACTTCTACTCTGCCTTATGCATAGATCAGAGCCTCAGTTTGTACCACAGCACTTTCTTTGCATGTAGTATTATTTCACAACCCAAGTTACAATATCTATGATCTTTTATACTTTAAATTTACTTAGAATTAGAGTAAATTAGCTTCCCTCATGTGTACCATATATCACATACAAGACAATCTTTTACAAAAGGGAGGTTTAGCAACAGTTTCCTAACCATGACTCATCAGTCATTCCTATGAAGAGAATTAGTCCTATTTGTTTTTCAGTTGTGGGATGCATGGAAAAGTCTTGTTTGGGGAAAGTTGTGGGGGGAGAGTTTGTAGCTGATAGAATAGCTCATGAAGGTGTACACTTGAATTAAGGTGGGTAGATTCTAATTTATAATTAAAGATATTAATGAAATTAAAATCTCCTGTGTCAATATAGAGACATTTAAAGTTAGCATGATTAAGGGATGTGTGTTTTTGTTTAGTTTCTTCTGGGCTTTTTGCTTTTTTTTTTTAAAGGAAATAAAAAAAAGAGGCCTAGTATGTTTTGTGTAAGGCCTGTTAGACTTTTAAATATTATATTACTGGTGTCCTTGATAGTGTTAATAATTTTTCTAGTAAAGGACACCATATGTTTTCAAGGCCATTGTGATATGTGTAGAGTCACTAAAAGTGGCTGAATATTATCTGTTGAAAAATATAGTAAAGAAAAAGTGGTATGTGCTTGATGTTAACTTTTTCTCAAATATTCTTTCTTCAGAAATTTTTCCTTGAACGGGTCAAATTGCTTCCATGTTAGAAGTGTATATTACACAGTGCAGGTCATATACACTATAGGTATTGAATAGAAAGAACACAGAGTAGCATTTTCAATTTAAAATTATGATTATTAAGTATTCAATGTAACGTAACTATGGCACCATGATGAAAGTGTGAACTGAATTTTTAGGTTGGGTGTCATCTTTTAAAAGATACATAATTCCAGTGGCAACCAATTTTTCATCTAATCCACTTTCTCCTGGAAACTATTGAGAAACTATTGATTTTACTGTAGATTGGTTTGTTTTGGTTTTATTACCTTTTATATATTATTGAATTAAAAACATCAAGCCTTATTTTTTCAAAGTAATTAGATCCAGGTGAAAATGGTGGAAGACCATACTTTGACAAAAATGGCCTGGAATAAGTTTTTACAGCAGAGAACCACAAAAACTCTTATCTTACTTAGCAAATATTAAGAAATGTTAGGTATGTATATGAGTGTCTATTTTTAATAGCATAAAGGCTTTTCATATTCTGACCAAAGTACTGTGCAAAAAGTTAAGAAGGAAATGAGACTGGGAAAATATTTATTTTCAGTATTTACATGACTTTCAATTGATCATGTTAGTCTGTATTATCTTACAATAATTTAATTATGTATTGCAGAAGTATTTATCCAACCACACCAAGTAATATTTTGAGAAAGGACAGGTAGAAAATTTCTGGCTAATTATAATGATGAATAGCTGATTCTACAAACCTAAAATGTTCTGTGGAAATATATTGATTTGGCTTAAGACCAGAAAATCCAGGTGTTTGATAACATAAAACAAAAACTAAGCTGAGAAATCAGTAATTTCTTACATGCTTTAAGTTATGAGTTTGCAGAGTGTCATCCTTCTTGATGTCTGAGAAATTTTGCAGAGCTAATAAGTGGAAATGCTTTGATACAGTGAAATTTAGGATCAATTTAAGGTTTTACAGCAGGCACACGTTTTCCTACACATTTCTTATTCATATCTTGTGTTTTTTTCATCTGATATTTTCTATTAAAATACTTAAAGGAAGTTATCAAAATTACTGAGGAGAACAGAATGATTACCAACTTTGTAATATAACTTCTGAACTAAATTGAGTCAAAGCAGAATATCTTTTTTCCACAGCCTGGCCTTTGGCATATAGCCAAAGAAGGTAAAAATTTTAAGTATGTTTAGAGTTCAGCAGATGCTACTTCGTAACATGAAAAAAAAAATTTTCTTGTAGTTTTTACTTCTGTCAACACCTCCAAGTTCCAAGAGCTCAATATTCTGTGTCCAAAACTGCCTGTAAATAAATGTGTAGGGAAGAAATACATAAATATGATCGGCCTATATGAAATTTTTCTAATATTATCTCAGCCTTAAGATGTTCTTAGTTGCCAGACGTGGTATCTAGGTACCTTCTTACCATCAGTGTATCTCTCTTCTATTTTCTCTGTTGAATCAATGTAAATTTTCTGTATCTATAGCAATTTTTATACATTTTTTTTAAGCCAACTCCATGTAGCATCTACTTTTATATTTTTGGAGTCTGGTCCTTAAAAGCCTCATTTCATAAGCCTTCATTCCTGAAAGACTGTATAATCAGTCATTATCTATCCCCTAACAGCCATACATTTATTACATCGTATGACATATCTGTCTAAACTAATTCTTATAGTGTAAAGTTTTATATAACTTGATAATCCTTTTCATTTTTCTGTCTTGTAATACTACATTCTTTTTAAGATAGGAGGCCACAACTGAACACCATAGTTTTACAAAATCGACATTTCCCATGAATGAAGGAATCATATTATTCTGGCTTTTTTTTTTCCTCTCCGAAAACATCCTTGCGTTTCTTAATTTTTGAGTAGAATTGTGAATTATTGTTAAAAAGAAAACTTTTTCCTGGAAAGTTTTGTATTAAAAACTCATGAACTTGGTCTTAAAATTTTAATGAGTAACTCAGCATCCATTATTTTATTTCTGAAGCTGGGATTGATTTTTTTTTTTTACTTGCATTTTAAATTTATCCTCATTCACTTTTGGTTCTATGATAATCATGAGGATTTGTACAGTCTTTCTGCACTTCTCTGCAGTCAATTTTTGTCTTAATTATGTGGGTAACAGTGTCAACAGCAGACTTTCACACTTTGCTGTGCATTTTCTTTTCTGTCTCATTTGCTAATTTATGTAGTTTATATTTTCATTACTATAAAACAATATATTTTGGATATTTTTCTTTAAACATTTATTGAAGAACAAGTGCTTAGTGTTCTTTTTAAGGTGAAATACATACTGAACAGACCTTGCATTCCCAAATTCATTACTAAAATTACTGCCAATAACACATGACAAATTCTAAGTGAAAAAAGTACATCCTTCTGCATCTTTTTTCCCCATGCTTTTCTCTATTAAATCTATACTAGCAGGATCTGAACACTGTGGTATCGAATACTTTAAAAAGTGTTGTTGAGATGTAAAACAGTGAAGACATAAAAATTGCTTTTATTATTGCAAGTGGCTATTCCCTTTTCCAGCCAAGGAAGACAGGTGGAAGACACTGTGATTCTGGTTATGTACCATGCAATGTGTAATTACTTTTCAGTTGTCAGTCACTGATTTTATAGCATGTGATAATATTTCTTTGTTACATAATTTGTGTTCAATTGACATTCTTTCTTTCACATTCCTGTTGTAACTGTTGCACTGGGGAAAAAATTAAATTTAAAATGTTGAGAGAGTACACCAATCCTAGGGGAAAATATTTGACTTTTACAAGCGTGTGATATAGAACTTCATCAAATTTTTCTTTGCTTCATTTAAAATTGAATGATGGATTATTTAATCATGCATTAATCTTTATTATTTAGAAGCATGATTTTTAGCCATGTAACTCTTGTAGATTTTCTTGTTTTTCTCACAAACATGCAATTAATATGAAATGGTGGATAAGTCTTACTGGTTCTTGGTTTCCATGGGAAGGAAAATAGTTTTTGCTCTCTTCTGCGTCATGTATGGAATGTCAGTGAACTTGGTAATAATTGCTATAGAGATATTCATATTTTTATGCAATTAATTTTAAAGCACTCTGATTTTTCAGAGTTACATATGCATGGTGGGGTTTTTTTGTTTTTATCACCACAAGGTGTTACATAAAACTATAAAACAGTTTTGGCTTGTTTGGGTTGTTCATTGCAAAGTAAATACACATCTTAATACAGAAGTTCTGAGGTTTCATTCAACTTTCAAGAGTAAGTATGAGCTGCTCAACATGGCATTTTTAAAATTTCAGGTCCTAGGCCCATTTTACTTGTATTTAAGATAAAAGGTCTTAGTTTCTGGATGCCTGAAAATATGAACTAATAGTAGTTAGGAAAAACACAGCTCAAGAGAAGGTGCCTTTGTCTAAAATCTCATCTTTTAAATTAAAGCTGTCCTGTAATTTCTGAAACCTCGCAGCTGTCAGTATTGAATGCTAAATAAAATTATGACTGCCATTAAAAAATAGCAAAAATAGTAGCAAGTTATTTGCAAGAAATGCTCTCTTTTTTTGCTACAAAATCATGCCAGTTTTATGAAATAAATTTATCTGCTGAGGAACTGCAAATGGATCAGGTATGTCCTGCAAAGATAACTTCTAAAATCACTTTGAATCTTTCTGAAATGTTTATCATTAATCAACTAAAATCAGTGAAGCATTTCAGTCTAAAATTTTTAAAAATTCTTTTCCCTGATAACTCTTTGACAAACTTCTGCATAACTCCAAAGGTTTCCCATCCTGACATTTACCAGACAAGTGTTTAAGTAATAGCAATGAACAATCAATAATAACATCCTGGATACAGCAGAATTTGGACTGCCTTTTAACTGCCTAAAAATAAATCACCTTCTGTAAGTTTCTAGGTCTAGTTAAATTTTAAGATATATACACCCTGCTACTAAAGAGGGATATTCCTTGCTCTCATCTGTTTTTCTGCCTCCTTCCTGACCAGCACTACTACCCCTGTACAGCTGAATGAGGGGGACTGCCATTCCCAAAAACTGATCCTTTATTTTGATAGTGGCTGGAGAAGAAGGTGGAGAAGAGACTGGCTGAACAACATCCTGAACTTAACTTGGCTCAGAGAAATAGTGGTCTTTCAAAAGCTGTGCTTTTCTAAAACATCAACATGTGAATAGCCAGCTGGCAGTAAGTGCTCTAATTCTTGTTCCAGATGTCCAGGGACTTTAGTTTCTGAACCTGATGCAATTATTTTGTTTCCAGAGATTTCTGAGACAAAGCTGACAAATGCACAATTGGCTCCTGAATATCTAACACATGAAAAGAAATGTGAATGGTGGAGTAACTGTGTGCTTGAGATCTTTATAACACTGGGTATGATGGTCTTCCTTAGCAAATAGATTTTTGTGGTGCAGTAGAAATTTTTAAGAATCCAAATTCTTTCAAGTAAGTTTTCATTGTTGATGTTTATTTGATTTGAACTTCTATATATTTTTTTAATTCAGAAAAGTTTTTTTTGTTTCTGCTGCCATAGGGATAATTAAGAACTAAAAAAGTAGAGATTTTGCTGGTTCAAAAGATGGAGGGGTCTCACACCCAACTGGCAGTTCTGAAAAATCTTCATGCAGTTTTCTTAATGAATAGGGCAGCTCTCCTGATAAGCCTGAGGCACTCCTCTTTGATGTGAGGAGCATAGAGTTTAAATTTCCTGCTATTCCTAATAGGGCAGAACTCCTCATTCTTTTGTTTCCCAGAAAAATATAAGACTGATTGTGAAACTGTGCATTCATGTCCCTGTGGTATTCATTATATTGGAAGCCAGGAACTACCAGTCTTCAGCAGCCATTTCAGTTTACTTTTGTTTGAAGGAAATATTCTTATTTTATTTAACTTTTTATGGCTAACTTTCTCCAAGCATCCTAGTTTTGCAAGACTAATTCCTGCAGGATTGTGACATATTTGGCTTCATGGGCAATACTAGGCATTCCTCTTAGTCTTTGTTTTGGATTAAACTGTTTCATGGGCCTTTTTTTTGCTTGCGTCTTCCTGAATACCCACACCACTAAGGGGTCACTTACAAAAGAAAAACGACATCTTTTCTGAGTCAGTTATTGTTTTTAACATTGCAACAGCATTACTTAGCACAGAATGATCACTCTCTTGTAATAGTGTTTCTGAAGTTGCAAATAGTTTGCTAAAGAAAAAAACAACTTTATGATTCTTAATTTTTATTTTTAAATGCTTCTTTGACGTTTTTCTCCCAAGTAATGATTCCAGTCAGACAATAGATTGTAGTAGCTGCTCTTATGATCCTCATTATTGTCCACAGTATAAAATATAAAATCTTCCTTTGGCCAATCCAATTCCTTGTTTTAAATTGGTTTCCAATACACTGACAGTTGGATTGAAAGAACTATGATATTTTATATTGTATGGAGTAAAACAGCTATGATTAAGGATCTACATAAATTTATTTTGATTTCGGGTTTTTTGTTCGGTTTCTTTTAAGGTGAGAGGATTATGCATAATGATTCTAATAGTGTTTTGGAATGTTCTCTCAGACATTATTCTGAAAATGTTAAAGAAAACTCTATAAAAATTATTTTAAGGAAGACGTGAAAGCAGAGATGAAGTATGAAGTCCTTTTAGGTACAATTTTATCAGTCTCAAGAGAGTCACTTGGGATTAATTCAGACATGTCTTTCTCTACTGAAATAAGACTGTTTAACCTCATAAGCATCTTAATTTATTTCCTGCTTTAAATTCTGGTTTCTTCATATGCTTATTATAATTCTAAAAAGAACTACACTATGAGAAAATGTCAAAATAAGTGCTATCTTTACCTCACTTACACATTGTAAAAAGTCAAAACTCAGGGTCTGAAAAAGCACGAACTGCAAATGGAAACAATTTAAAATTTTGTGTGACAAACCCACAGGGACATGTTGCTCCACTGTGAAAGCAGATGACAGCGTAGGCCTGTGAAGTGTGTAGCTATGAGATCGCGTGTGACGCTGTAGTGCATCCTCTCCTCACTCAAGAGAACTCACCTAACTTTGCATGATGACACAAAAAGCACCCTCTTCCGAAGTGTCATGACAGAATGATGCAGGATTTTAAGCAAGAGAGAAGCAGTCACCAGCTACAGTGTGCTGCCTACTCCTCCTAGGTAACTTGCATACCAGGTAAAATTCCAGCAGAGTGGCCAACGAGGGACCATAAATGTGGTCAGGGGTCGGGAAAGACTGTACAGCAATGCAGTCACTATTCATGTCGTCATTTATGAGAATTCATTGGAGGAATCTTTGAATTATAATATAGTTTCATTACTGATTCCTGATCAGTTAATACTGTTGGTTGTATGACACAAAGCTGCATATATGTATGTAAAAACCCTTTCTTCATTTAAGCATCTGAGGCATTTTCTACAGTAATGATGCTTTTGAAGATAAAATGGTTCTGATTTCGTTATTATTTTCAAGCTTCTGCTGTAAAAAACTACAAGGTGTGAATAGAGAACAGAGAAATAATGTCTGAACTTTCACATCAAGATTTGGGCCTTTCTACACTGCCATAATAATGTATATTATACATATACATATAATGTATAATAATAATACATATACATATGCATGTACAATATATATACATAATATGTATAATATACATATAATGTATATTATACCATGCCTTGCATGGTATAATATACAGTGAAGATGTGATGTTAGTACTGTTTTGAATCACCTTTGGAATTAGGTGTGTGTAAATTGTCTTACAGAATAAAAGTATCAGCTTCTGTGGCCTTTTAAAATTGAGCTTTGGTTGCTTGCTAAAAGAAATCTGCCCAGAATATTTTACTAATGGCAGTTTTGTTTTAATTTTTTAGTTGTTTTTGAATTAATCATCTCAATTTTTACTGTGCAGTTGAGTTTTGTGTTGACAATTTTTAACTTGTTTGTAGGAGCTTCAGAGAAAGGGAAAATTAAAAGCTGGCAAAAGTAGAGTTCTAGTATCCAGTGAAGTCTAAAGAAAGAAAATTCCATAGAAAGGGGCAAATGAGTATATTTATGTTCAAATCAGTATCTCTTAGTATATTCAAGAATTAAAATGTTTTAAATAAATAGAAAACAAATATTAGGATACATGGAATAGACACTGGTGACTTCATTCTAGACCATCTGCAGACTGAAATAAGTGGCTATCCAGGATTTCCTTCTATTTCCCAAAATGGCTTTTAAAATATGGCTGAAAAATAATATTCACAGTCAAAGTTTCAATTTCTGCTGTCAAGGAGAAGCATCTTTCTGCACAGGAGAGCTGATGCTCCAGTAAATGGAGTGTTAGTGGTTGTTTTGTTTGGGATTTTTTGTTTGATTTATTGATTGGTTTTATGGGGTTTTTTTGGGATTTTTTGGGGTTGTTTTTTTGGTTGGTTTTGTTCATTTGTTTGTTTGTTTTTTAATTTTATTATTTTCTGTTTGGTTTGCATGGGTTTTTTTTGTTGTTTTTAAGCATGGCTTCAATCTTGTTTATATGAATCAAAGAGGAGCTAGATTTATCAAAGGCTTGGGGCTGCTGTAATGCTGAAAATGCCCACAAATTTTGTTGTGTTGAGCAGAAAGCAAATTTCCTTTCTAAAATATGTGCACAGATGTGTGCATTCACCTCCTTCCCTCAACAAAAAGGATGGGAATAACAGAGACAAAAAAGTTCCTGTTCTTTTACTTTTATCTAGAAGGCCTCTGGTTGGATTTAAAAATGAAGATTACTGTCAGACCCTGCTCCTTTAAACACAATTAAAGGTTAAAATGTTGGATATTGCAAGGTTAAATGTGAGGGAAAACAGTTCAGAGAAGACTGACAGTTTCTTTAAAAATATTTAGGTTTAAAAATAAAACACATTTAAAGCTACTGATATCAGATGCATCTATGTTACTGCACAATACTGAGGTGAAAAAATGCATAAACTTTTATGGAGTAATTAAATACATGGTTCTTTTTTTTTTTTTTTTTTTTTCCTCAGGGCAGAAAGAAAGGAATTAGTGGGATCTCACCTTCTATAAATGATTAAAGTCACCATGTCTTCTCCATTTGTAGCAAACAAAGGAAATTTTCAGAATTTTAAACACTGTAATTTACCACCACAAAAATAAAGATAAAATATATGTAGGAGTAGTATATGGCATTCTCTTTTACTTAAATGATTTATTAGGGCTGTTGTTATGTAGAACATAACATACCTTGGCCAAAACTGCTTTGTACTAGATTTTATGAATACTTTGAAGTACTTAGTAGAGAGAAAATGCATCTATAAGATTATCCTAAATCAAGAAGGAAACAAAATGCGGGACATCATCAAGGAAGAGTAAAAGCATGAGGCAGGAGCATGTCTGGGAGCAAGGCAACATAATTTCTAATCTATTTCAGATATTGGTTGTTTAAAACCATAACTGTTGCCTGCCGTTCTGGTCTAAATGTACAGCAGAACCTGTACCAGAGCCAGGGTAGGTAAGGGGTGGGATGGGGGAAGGGAGGGCACAAAGAGTGTCAGAGTGTCAGAGACCCATTGTCCTACCTCAAAGAAAGATTAACATCTTTTACTTTCTGAAGATGAAGGAAAATGTGATGGGAAGAGGAGACAAGGAGGAAAGGGGAAAAGTTCATACTCTTTACAAAATTGAATAAAGAGAGAATAATCTCTTTGCTGGAATAAGAAGTATCTTCCATGTCTGAAAGAGTAAGTTCTTTACTGCTACAACCTATAATACATTGTCAATGCTTCCTCTGCATATTGCAATATTAGAATAATCATGGTGGGTAGGTTAACATGGGATTTATTTTCGTGGTTAGTTCACACAACCATAGCTCTTCATGGTTAAATGGTATAATTCACTATTCATGATTTAATAGTGTGTATTCATAGTTACACATGACAGCATTTTGTGAGTATTCATAATCAGTTAGTTCCTTGCAGAGATATTTGGAATTAGTAATGTTTAATTCATATGAGAAACACAGAAAATATTAAGAAATTTTATATATTGGTAGTCCAGAATCTTATAGTCTTCTTCAGTTTGCCACTCAAAGTAAAACGTTAGTTTTTTCATTTTGCACAGTATCAATAATTTATGAATTTTCTTAACATTATGAAGCTTGAGGAGTTTTCTATTGAGAAAACCGAGAAGCATGTTGTCAAATATAATCTCAGATATAAATGACAAAATACCCTTCTCCATCCTTTTTCTTCTGCACCTAATCTAAAGAACTGAGAATTTCTACCAGTTTTTATATCACTGTCTTCTTTTGATATTCCCTCATTAATACTATTTGAGGGAAGAAACTCATTTGATCTACAAATATCCACAATCCAAATGGATTTGTATGGATACAAATATCCAATATCTAATAGTAAAGGATTAAACCAAGGGCTCTTCATTTCTTGTGGTGCTTTTTTAATTATCTGGACTGGTATTTTTTTTGGGAATTGTGAAAATAATACAATCAGAAAGTGGGTATGTTTAGCTGAGCATAACTAACATAAGATAATGTTGATCTCTATGGTCTATGACAAGCACAATACACTCAAGAGTCTTAATGTTTTTCTACTTTGTAGTTGGCCTTTAAGATTTATTACTGTGTGATATTTAAGTATCAAACACTACTGAACATGCAGAATCAAATAGGAGTTTTGAAGGAATTTAATAAAGTAAATAATTACCAAAATTAATGAAGTGCTTAGAGTAAAATATAACTTCATTTGTACATTTAATTCAGGAGGAAAAAGTAAATCTTCTTGTAATGTTTTGCTAAGTGGTTACACTGTTGTATCACAAATGTACTACATTCATCATTTTGTTTTTTCTGCATGTTTTGTCCCTGTTGAAAACAATGATTATTTCCAGTGAAACCCATGCTGCAATTCAGTTATTTTTCTGAGAAGGTTATGCTGTCTGCTCCATAATAGTAAACAATTTTAATTAACATGCTTAGTACTTCATTGAAAATTAGAAGAATTAATAAAGAGGACAATAAATGACATTCAGTGGTAGTCAGTTTACATGCAAAATATCAGTCAAGTATTGTAGTAGAAAAATAATGAAAATCACATGGCCCTAATAAAATAATTTATCTTCTATACAGGTGAATGCTCATTGGAAGTGTAATATGTTTTCTTTAAACCAATTATTTTGTATTAACTGTCGCATACAACACAGAAGTATAGCTCATATTAATGTTACTCTGAGTATTTTCTTTATGACTGCCCATTTAGATGATGAATTGTGTGCATTAGTTTAGGACTTTTACTCCTTTGGATAAAAACTCTTCCTAGATAACCAAGAATTGTGAGGGGCCCATAAAGATGACAAGAAAATGCTGCCATCTGCCAGAATTTTAACAGTTTACTTTTAAATAAAGGACATATAAATGCTAACTAAATTTGCTATTGATGTATGTGCTGTCTTCCAACACTTACCGATCATGGGAAAAATTTTTACACACTCTGTGATTTCAATTTCATCAATGTGTTAAAGTTTACTGGTATCAAGTGATGAACAGTCACACATAGCCCCATTCTTCCTGGTCCTGCTTTCCAAAAGCACTTCATCCCCCATGTTTCTGAACCCATTTGGCTCTCAGTAACAGGACATATAAAGTCTCAACGGCCTGTATCTCTTGGGACTTACATCATATCCCAGGCTTTTTGTGAATCCCCAAGGTCTCCATTGCTTAGGGAAGGATGACTCTTCTTCCTTTTAGTAATTAGACAGTAGACTGTTTTTTCACCGCTGTGGAAATTAGTCTGTGATTATTCATGAAATATATTTTTCTTCAAGGTGTTTTGTTTTGGTTTTATTTGGATAAGAATAGCACTTTACCCATTACAGCCTTCCCTTTAAATGTGTAGTTTTCCTATTATCTTCTAAACATGCTTTTGAATTCAAACTATGTTTATGTAGACAGCAACCCTGTTGGATTTTTTAGCCCCTTTAGGTATGTGCCTCTCAAAGAGGAGTATCAAAGCAACACTAGCTTTTTGAACTTAAACTTATATTTCAGATTATTACAGTCAGGTTGTTATAGCTCAGCCCTATGTGTTCCAACAGTAAAGAATCTATTTTTTCCATGCAGTTTATGAGGTAGATTTGACCCATAATGCTCCATTGTTTAAAAAACAATTAAAGATTAAATTTATGTTTACTTAGTAATAATACAAGTAAAATGTACTTGACATAAAGCAATATGATTTTTAATATATGCAGTTATCTAGAACTTCTGGCAAAAAGGATCATAGAATTGTGGAGTTGGAATGGATCCATCAAGATTATTGAGTCCAACTCCGGGCCCTGCACAGAACATCCCCAAGAGTCACACCATGTTCCTGAGAGCACAGTTGTTCAAACACTGATAGAGCTCTGTCAGGCTTGGTGCTGGGACCACTTCCCTGGGGAGCCTGTTCAACCACCCTCTGTGGGAAGAACTTTTTCCTGGTATCCAGCTTAAACCTTCCCTGACTCAGCCTCATGCCATGATGAAGGAATAGCAGCTCTTGAGAAGATGCTAGAAAAAAAAAAATTCCTGACTATGCACAAAATGTGTCTGTGGAGAGGACAGAAGTTAGCCTGAGGATGCAGATTATCCATCTATTATCTAGCTCAGCTCTGCTGGTTGATAATAATTTGATGTTTTTTTCTGATTCTATAATTTGGCAGTATTGGGTAAAACTTAAGGTAAACTCTAATGAAGGTATTATAGATCTTTTGCCCTTTTTCTTGTACTAAAGGTAGCAAACTCTTTTTACTAATGAAAATATTTACAAGTTCTTTTTATTTATTTTCCACTCTATTTACCAAGTGTCCAAATTATTTTTCCTTGGTCTTTTGGTTGCTTTTTCTCTGTATTGCACTATGTTTTGAGTCTGGACTTTGTGCAGCATTTAATAGCTTATTTAAAGCAATATGAATTTTTGTAGCATAAACAGAAATAAATTTTAAAAAGTGCATTGATAATTCTGAAATAATTATTAATAATATTTTAAATAAAGTTAAAATCTGGCACTTAATTTTCCTATGGTAGCTGGCTTCTATTTATATGTGTTATTTGTTTAGTTGTCTATTTCATTATTTATTTAAGGACAGCATTTAAATAAACATGAATGGTGTTTGTGTTAAGCTATTTGGGCTTAAAAAGTAAAAATCATGCCAGAAGTATCTGTAAATAATATGAGAAACTTAATAACTGAATGGCCTTTTAAGTACAATCTTCAGCAGACACACATTAAGGGTTTAACTCAGCAAACTTACTAGGTCACTTGAACACCATCACAGAACATAAAATGCACTCTAATGATAGAACTATGGAATTTCATTAGCAACATAAGACTTGTAATAAAACAGCAAAAGTCATGGATATTTTGTGGTACAGAAAGAAACGGCAAGGGCTGACGACATCATGGATGTACCTGAATGCACAAAGACCTTGCACTGCCAGATTTGTTAAATGTAAGAGAAGGTAAAAATCATCCACACATTTCTACAAATTGCATCTGAAAGAGAAATACTTTTCTAACATCCAGTTGTTAGAGTTGATGTCTAACTTTAGGAGGAAAGAAATGTGGGAACAAAACACTATTTATTTGTTGTTAACAGTACCTTTAGAAGCTAAATTGACTCATTAGAGAGTAAAATTCATTCCAGATTAAAAGATAAAGTGATAGAAGCTGTGCATTCTTGTTTAATACAGGATATTTTTTACAACATTCAATTCAGGAATTGGACAATATTTTCCCCCTTAAGTTTTTGGTAGGTGAATAGTACAGTTTGAACCTCATTAAGTATCTTTGAAGAAATGATATGGTGTTCACTTGTTTGTTTTCATTCTAATGATCAGATAGCATTAACCTGAAATTCACATCTATGTTTATTTAGGCATATAGGTGAAGATAGAAAAATAAGCAAACAAGTCTCAGGTGGGGGTTTTTTACACTTTTGGAAGAGGATGGGAACTGTTTATGACTTTTTTTCCACAACGGTGAGAATCCCTACTTAAAAGAGATCTCAATGATAATCCTAAAAGTACTTGGTGAGAAATTCTATCTTTATTGAAAGTTATGCCAGAACTTTTTGTTTATTTTTTGCATGAGAAGATCATTGTAGCCAGTGTGTGCTGCAATTTTTTTCTAGCATATATATTTCTTAAACCTAATGTCATTCCTTTCAAGAGATGTATGAGTTATGTATTCTGGGTGAAATAATTTAAACCATTATGGTTAAAAAACTCTCAGAGCTGTTACACAGTACAAGCAGATTATTGACCAAGAATGTGTGAACTTTATTTCTTTCTTCGAAGTGGCAAATTGTACTTTTGAATTTGATTGACAGTGAGTGTAACTCATTGGTTATTTTCTTCTTGTGACAGCCATTGCATACACCTAAGTGATGATCATTTGACTTTTCTTCTTTCTAATAATATTTCATGTGGAGTACTATGTTGACAGCAAGGATTACTATTGCTAATAGTTGGATTGCAGCCTTTTATGTTCAGTCTGCAAGGTCTCCAGGCTAGGACTTGCAGGTTTGCTTTGCCTGGACTTGCTTTAGACTTGCCTGAATATTGGTTTAGCTATGTTAGATATTGTCTAATAGTCAGGTAACTACCTAATTTGTTCACTTTTAACTTAGCCTTAAATGATCATGTGGTGTAACATGTACTGTTTATAATCTAGTTAGATTTCTGTAGTTGATAAATAATAGTAACAAAAGTTATTTAATCAAGAATATTTTTTCTATCACCTGTGAATAAAAATTCAGGATAAAGGAATACAGATTTGAAATTGAGTGTCCAAGGCTGTGAAATGCTCACCAGTGGGCCATTACTGACCATTTAAGGAATGTAGCCTTGGAAAAAACAGATTTGGAAACCAGAGATGTAATGTAGGGAAGTAATGAGTGTAAGATACGCTTTAAAGTGTACATTTGGATGTCATAGAGAAATGTGGATCAGTGGATAAATCAAGGTGTATAGAACATTAAAGGTCATACAGAAATAATCCCTAGAGGGTCCTAGAGTGAGGAGGAAGAAGCTATTTGCATAATTCCAAAAGGGGCAGGGGAAGAATTATCTTAATATAAAAGACTAAGGGATAGAATGCAAGGAAGTGTCTGCATATGAAGTTTCACCGTGTCACTGTCTCATTATTTGGTTTTTTTTTAATGTAAAAGAAGTCTTCATAATAATAATAATTAAATATGGGGTAATCATAGTTAGTAAATCAGAGTCTTAAGGTTTAAGTTCATCCACTATTAAATTCTTGCCTTGCACAGGAAGTGGGTTTCTTTGGCCCACATACACTGCAAAAGTCAGAGTGCAACAAAATCTGCAGAAAGCAGGAAAATTAGACCATAAAATTTATATGAAAGAGAGCATTATGCTTTAAACAGCTGAAAGCAATTTAGAGATCATACACCTGAACACAGTGAGAATGGTATTTAAAAACTATCAGTTGCTAAGAAAATGTTGGAGGACCTGCATTTGTTCAGTGTAAAGAAAAAAACCTTTAAAGCTGAACATAATAAAGCCGAAATGTAGGTATGAAATTAATATTTCCACTGTTGGTGTTTCTGGTAGTCACAGCATGCCTGTGCACAGCAACCTACTGAGAACTGCTGGTACAAAAAAATTATCAGTAATCTACATATTTACTGATAACAGGACAAAAAAATGAACTAAAATTTCAAGGGAAAAAATTATTTTTACATTAGGGAAAACTTTCAGTGTGATAATAATGAACATCCACATTATCTAGAAGCTGGCTAGAATCCTCTTTGCTGGAGATCAAAATCTACCCAGTAGGTCTGCTTGTCCTAAGTAGCATGGCAGCTGCTTAAATTCACTTTTAGTCATATGTTTTTTAGGTTTAATGAATGCATCTCTTTTGTCTCAGTTTCACTGAATTTCATAGTTGATTACAAGTAGTGTTAGGGTTATATGGTCACTTTGCTTTTAAAAAGTATTTTAAATATTAGACTTATTTTTTGTGGTCATTCAAGATGTTGCTTTTACAGACAGTATCTAAGTCTTGGAAAAGAAATTTAAAACTCAAGTCAGATGAGCATTTAGGTAACCAGTAAAAATGTTTCTTTTTGTTTTTATTATTTGATTATAGATTTCTAGTGTGTACTAGTTTGAAAGCAAACTAGTGGGAGATCTCAAGTCAGAAATACAATTTAGTAGGGAGTTAAAATAAATGCAATAATACAGAAACACTGACAGGGTCAGATTACATCCTGATACCCTGTTGGTCACAGTGTTAGTAGCAGTCCGATTAAATGGTGGCTGCAGTCCTCTTCGAGTGACAGATGTAGCTCTGTAGAAGCTGTGATCCTGTAGAAGTTTTTGATCTTCCTGTGAAGATCCAGTGGTAGTTATGGAGCTCTTGTCCTCTGGGAATTAAGTGGATAAATCTGCTTGTGGTGTTCTAAATCTCAAGTTATATCCAGGTAGGAATGGTTGGTTCCTCCCCTGAGCAGAGCACTGCACAATGGGATGATGTAATTTTGGAGTCATGCAGTGACTGATTAACAGCCCATTAACAGAAGATACTCTCTTGGAGAGAGTTATGAGGGATGGGTCATGGAAGAGATAAAAAACACTGCCCCACCTGGTTTTAACAGAGGGTGGTAGAATACAGTACTTTTGGTTACATCTTACATTGTAACCCAAGGCATGGTAGCAGACTTTCATATGCTTTAACTTACTTGTAATTTGCAGACCTGTAGAACCTCAAAAAATAAAATTTATCCTTCCCCTATAACTTTGTCTTGCAATAAGTCAACCTGATAACACAGATAATACTGCCTGAGGCAGTCGTATTTTCAAAACAGTCCACAGTGTTGATTTCTACATACTTGAGAAAAAAAAGAAGGAAAATCTTTGTTTTTTCTACTGTCTGCAATGTGATTCTAAGTAATGTTAGTTTATTCTGTTTGTGTATTCAGAGTTTTCAGACTGTTCTGAAGTCCACTCCTGAAGCTTGTAGTCTCTTCAAGGATTTCCTGCTGGTACATAAGTTTTCAAAGCAGTTTGTTACACAACCACATAGAAAATTATGTAACTCAACATATATCAGGTGAAAATCTTCAGAATCATGTGAAACACTGATATATTTATGCATGTTTGCATTTGGGCTTCACTTTCCCCACTAATATGTCTCCAAAGAACTTTTGTTGGCTTCTTAGTCAGTTTTTTCCCTCTTCAATATTTGCCAGAATTATTTATTCCTGCTGACAAAAGTTCAACTGAACATTATTTAATGTAGATGGTTTTGTTTAATTTCTATTGAACCCAAAGTCACTATGCAGCATAAGTAGTCTGTTATGTTTTGATCTGTTTAAATACAGTGGTTTTTAAAATGTAAGCGAAAAGAAAGCAGTGGAAGATAAAAAATTTACCAGTAGCATCCAGTGGTCTCATTCAATGACACAATAAAATTACAGTGGCAATATTCACATGGACAGAGTTGAGTTGTTCTGATAGTTTACAAGGTTTTCTTATTTTTGGTTTGCTTTTTTTTTTTTTGTGGGTTTGTTTTTTCTTTTGTTTGTTTTGGTTTTGTTTTTTTTTTCCATAAAAATGGGTAGTGACTCATCACAGTATTCATACTATCACAGAGGTTTGTGCAGTTACAAGACAAACATTATAGAGAAATAGACATAATTAGAATAGGTTGATTCAAGTGTGTGAGAATGAAGTGGTCACTGTCTACCTCTTTTAATACATACTATTTGTATATCAGTAAATCTAGTTTATGCTTTGCTTCCTTTCTTGCTGTGTATGTAGTTTGAATAATTTAAGCATATAAGAATAAAATTGTGAGCTAAAAGTTATCACCCATTCTTTTACAAAAAGTAAAAATATTTCTTTCACAGCTTTGGCTTCTCACATAGCTGTCTGTGGCAGACAGACCTATGCACCAGAAGCATGCATCAACACCCGCACAGTAGTTTTTTAGACTTGCTCATTTTGCTTTTTAAAAAAAACTGCTACACAGAAATGTCAGAATCCATGTCACATTGAGTTGTCACTTTTATTAAGATTGTGTTCTGAGAAAGGAGAAAACAGTGTGCAATATATATATTAAAAAAAAATTCTCTTTTTAGTCCTTGAAAGTTCCCTCTTTTAATTATTTATCTGAACATTTGTTCCCCTTTATAAGTATTAATGTTATTCCTGATAGTGTTACCTCTTGAGACACGCTGTGGTGCAACCAAGATTCTTTGATACTGTGAAATCTTCCATGTGTATTTCTGAAATGGCTGAAAACCTTCCTATGAGATGTGGGTGGGGGGAGACTTTATCCAAAATAAAAGCTGATTGCTCCTAGCACTTAGGGTCCAATTGTGATATATACCAAGGACCTATTTCTACAAATGAGAGCACCAAGTTTAAATAAAATTTATTGGGTAAAAAAGGAGAAATTTATGCATATGGATGAATATATATTGAGGATATAAATTAATGTTTAAATTATAATTTTTTTATGCTTGTTCTTGAATAAATTAAAAAGAGTCTGTTTCTTCAGAAATTCTGTAAGATTCCAGTAAAAAAGTATTCCAGTAATCAATCATTAATTGATCTCTGACACCTATGGACAATGTATCTTGCCCAGAAAGAAATACCTTTTGTTAAAAACAAAATAAAATCCACATAAATTGATACTATCACCATCCTTGAAAATCAACCACACCATTAACTCAAAATTTTCTCCTTTTTTTTAAATTAAAACTTTAGTCTAAATTAATATTTTGTTGTGTATTTTTAGCCAAAGTACCAATATGCTGTGGGGAGATGATAGATGAGAATCAGATCAATAGAATAGAAAAATTCCCCATTTACTAAATCTAGAAAAAATATGAATGGGTGTATGTATTATAGAATTACACAGTAATTTTGTAAGGATGGCTGATTTTTTTTTTAATATAAAGCAGTTATTTCTATAAAAATTATAATGAGATAAATGAAGAATTTTTAAAAATTTGCTTTTGGTACATCTCTGCTTTCAGGGATTCTTACCCCTTTACTTTATAGTTTTGTATTCTGTGGCAATAGAATATTGCCAGGTATGGTTATTATTTCCGTCAGAAGTGTATCTTTCAATCTGATTCTGAAATGTCAGGCAGATCAAAAAAAACCCCTCAGTGTTCATTGGGGTCTCCATTTATATACATGCATTCATTAATATTAAATATGTAATAGCTGCAGGTGTATAAAAAAAATTATGACTTTGTCTTTAAGACAAAGATTAATGATACTCCTTTTTCATCTGTAGACATGCACATCAATTGGCCTTCTGTGAGCATTGAGACTGGTATGTAATCATGTCGCTTCTTCCGGCGCTTCCTCGCCCGGGCCTCGCTGTTATTCCCCGGGCGCGCCTCGTCGGGGGGCGACAATCCCCCGGGGACGGGCGACACTCCCCCGAGACCGTGGACCTCCGGAGCAGTCGCTCAGAACCGACGCGTGCAATGAGGCGAGATGGGCCTTACATGCCTGTCCAGGAATCGTTTATTTATTGCCCAAATAAGGGGCGAAACAGAAAGCGGATCAGAACCTGAACAAATGGCAGAGGCAAGGACCCCGCGCACAGCTGCGCAGGGGGTTTTAAGGAACAGGGTTGGGGAGGAATTTGGGGAAAGGAGCCAATAACTAAAGAGCAGGGGAGGTACATGGGGAGAGGATTACAATATCAGGGCCAATGGGTAGGTACAGGGGGAAGGAGCAATCTAACTAAACCAACAGGGTAACAAAGAATACATAAATGACACAGAAGGGTCTGGAAAAGGGGAAGGTACAGAGGAGGATTGACACTTAGGAATGGTCTATTGCCTCAGGGGAGGAGGGGGGTTACAGAACTCATAAATGACAATCATAATACAAAGGGTAAAACCAACTATTAAGGGTAATAATATAAAACATGCACCACAACATAATCATAAGAAAATAAGGAGTGAAAATTATGCTGTTCACATAGTGAGTAGGATGGCAATATGACTGGAAACGGTCAATTCCACACATTTCATTTCAATGTGTGATTGCAACACACAGAAATAGTTGGTTGCAGTGAGTCAGTGACTTTATAAAAGCTGTAAAACTGTTAAAACTGTCTGGGCCCTAAAATCAAATGCAGACCCAACTTCACGTTTTTCAAACAGATGTATGTGGTTATATAGAAGCAGTAGTAGATACTACAAATAGGAGATAGTGATTTTGACCACTAATTTATTAAACGTACTTTGGGAGTACTAAGGATGATTTTCATGACCAAGTGAAATAAATACTAATAAATACCAGAAGCAACAAGACCATTTTGCAATCACTGCAGTCTTCATGACTCTAGGCATTATTTGACAACAGACATTCAGATCCTATTTAGAGATAACTCAGATGATGTGCCTGATTTCTGGAATGCTGCCGTGATATACCAGGTCCATGAGAGAAAAAAAAGTGTCTTTCCAGTCTCTCCTGTAGTTAAATCTCTCTGTCATGAAGTTCATATTTTGCAAATACTACAGGGAATCAGTAATGGCGGATGAACTTTCTTGCATTATTATAGTCTCCATTACTTCAGATTGTGGAATTCCTTTACACTGAACTTTTCCCCTTGTTTCATTTATATGGAAAAATTTGTAATTAATTACTGGAAAGGTCATTTATTATCATAAAGACATCAGCACATACTTTCAAGTTGTATCCACTCAAAATTGATGAATATTATATTTTGTTTTATTCAAGTCAAGTTTTTATCTTCACTTATTCAAAATTCATGGGTTTTATGTTATTTTAAAGTGATTTGTAGCTCCAGATAGTAATAACATTTGCACTTGACTTATATACATGGAATTTATTTTGTTCTAGCTTTCATATCATTTTACTGTTTGGGCTTTCCCTTGGAAGACAAAGATTAGCTATACGTCTCTACTGTTGCTAGAAGTAATTTAATATTTTTTCAAGTCTTAGAATGAGTTTGCCTTGGCAGAATTGAGAGAAAATTACATCTTGTTCTGATTTTAAACACCTCCAACACTGTCAGGTGCTGAATGAATGCTTCTTTTCTGGGTGGTCATTAATTAGCAGGGGTTTGATTGTTAGTTTTAATGTTGAGTCTATTTTTCTTTTAAAATATTTATAATGCTGTTCTTAGATCTTGTGTATCAGTTCTGTCAATGCTACATTCTCTGAATGGCAATACTTTATGTCTGCTGGCTCTGGTATTTTCTGATAATTTCTTCACTTTTTGATTTTCAAGTGCTTCTGAGACAATGGGGTGAAATCAAGCAAAAATATCTCACTACATCAACTCACTGTATTTATTTCAGCATATGTTGTCAAAGATATCAGTTACAAAACTCAAAGCGCTCTTTGAAATATTTTACAAATTATCTTTTGCTAAGTTGATCGTTTTAGATCTTTTTGCTCTGGACACTTTGTTAGGCCATTTCACAACTCAGTGTAGAAATTTTGGTTATTTGTTTAAATGTTTTGACTTAAAAATAAATTCCTCTGAAAGGAAGTGAAATTTTGTTTTCTTTTTTTTCTGTTTTATAGAACTATCATTATTTTATGGGCTTCTCCGATAATGGTGGGATCAGTATCAAAAAAGGTATCATCAACCTACCTGTTCCTTGTTAATTTTGTTTGATTGGATTTTTTAAATAGAGCAATAACTTAATTAATATTGACTCTGTATTATGCCAAAGCTTATTCAAACCTTTTCTCAGAGTTGAGAAAAATGAGCCAAATTAATTCATAATTAAAAAGTAATTATTTTTGGATGCAAATTAGTTTGTTTTGTTTTGTTTGGGAATAAATATTTAGCTCTAATTCTAGTGGAAGGTTATTTTGATGTTTTCTGTTCCAAAAAAAACCCCACCAAAACAAAACATATTTTTTCTGTTCAGTAAAGTCTGTAAAGCGTAACAAGGATGAAAAGCAAAAAGCAACTGAAGACAATACTTTAGTTTGATCCATCAGCTTATATTTGCTTACTTTCATCTTCCACTTTAAGAGATGTTGGTTTTGAACTCAATGGTTTGACTATCATCTGTGGAACTTCTAAGGGAATCCAAATGGATACATATTCCTGCAAATCACCTATTACTTCTTCAGACTCTTTCTGAGCACCTTGTGTCTGTGCCAAGCTTTAATGCAATTCCCAATTGATGTCTAATAATCACTATTGGACAGACATTAGTCAAGCCCAAATATGCTTTTATGTGACGCAGACAAAGTTAATTCACAGATCTAAATTTATGCTCTTAAACATTTTACCTCTAAGTTGGACTTGAATTTGATACTTTCATTTACAAAACAACCACACTTATTAAGAGCAAAAAAATTTAAGGCCTTGTTAGACCAGATTATGAAAGAATTGAATGCAATTTTAGCTCTCATCATTAAATTTCTTACTATAAATGTCAGATTCTCAATATGAAAACATTTCAATTTATATTTATTAGTCTAGTGTCCTTCTGTGACAAAATTTAAAAGGCTATGGGAAGAAAATATTGTTTTCAAACTGTTCACAAAGATGTGCTTCATAAATTTAAAAAATTTTCACATTTCCCTAAATATGAATATACTCTAAAACATCAGATATAACTGGGAGCAATAAAATGAACTCTTGATCTGCAAGTTGGTATAAATCCTATTTCAGGTTAAATGCAGCAAGGATTTACGTGATGTTGACTTCTTTTCTGATACCTAAACGGAAATTCTATTGATCTATGTCTCTATGTCAGCAATGCACTTGATACAATGTACCATAGGAAATAATTAGTAGGAAAAAAAAATCATAATGTTATAAAATAGATAGAAGTAGCTAAAGGTGAGGCAATATGTTATGCTTTAAGAATAACTACTCTGGAACAAAGTTAATAGTATTGTTCCTTATTTAGGAAATCACTACTATTTAATTTAATGACTGCCTCCATAACAAGAAGTGTGAACAAACGTTCATAAAGTATTTTCAGATATTTTGGCTAGAAATGTGACCTGGGATATCATTTGAAGAGTGATAGCCCTGGAGTTTGAAACAATTGTAGTGTAATGAATAGGAGAAAAAAAAGTTCTGCTTTTTAAAATTAGAAACAATCACATTTTTAAAAAGTCAACCGTTTCAGCAGAAAAGGTAGAGAAATACAATGCTTACCTTCCTGTCTAAGTTAGGTGTTACAATCTCTATATTCAGTTGTAAAATGATTATCAGATGAATTGAATTTCTGTCTTTCCAGTTGAGTCTTTTATTATCCAGCCTAGAAAAATGATGGCAAAGGGGCAAAATATTTGCTCTCCTTTGATACCTTGAGTGTAACCAACTTTTTTTCATGTTATTTTCTCCCCCTGTTCTGTTGAGCAGGGGGAGTGGGAGAGTGACTGGGTGAGTGTCTGGTAGCTAGACAAGGTAAATTCATCACAGGCCATCAAGCTAGGAAAAAATATCTGATTGATTTTGATTCCAGCTTTGGCAATACTTTAAAATACAATTAAATTCAGTAATATGTATATAGCATAAATCTAAGTATTCAGGAAAAACATAAATACTAGGCATTGTGATATTTTTAATGGCCATCAAAGTTAGAATTTGGTCCCCTTTTTTAAATAACTGAAAGAAGCACAACAGTTTTTTTAGTTTTTTTCACCCTCTGCTACCTTTTTCTCTGAAACTCAGCCTGCCTCTTAAATCTTTATCGATACTAATGATGACAGAGTATATTAAATCTTCCAGCCTGTTACCATGTATTTTTCTGAGAATAGCACATAACTTCAGAAGCTGCTTTTTCTAAAGAAAGTAGAATGAATAACCCATTGTGAGCCCCTGGAAAGTCTGCTGAGTGAAGAAGTGCTGCCCAGCTGTCCACAGGACAACTGCCAATTTGTAATCTCTGCTGTTTTTTCTAACTTATCTGAATGGTCTATTGTAGCATTGCAACTGAGGAAGAAGGTATATGGGAATCTACTATTAGAAATGGCTTTTATACATAAATAACAAAAGACTGTTCATATAAGAAGGAACAAGCAGCAATTATGACCTCTGATATGTCCTAGCTAATACTCTTTGAGTAGAAATTAATTCAGACTAACTTTCACAGAGGACAGAAGCTAATCCTTAAGATGACAAGTTTATGAGCTGTGACAAAAGAGAATAGAGATACTATTCTCTACTTTAAGTAAGCAGAAGGAATACAGCAGTACTCACAACTTGCTATGGGATTTTACTCCTGTTTTATGAAAATACTTTAGTCAAAGGCAGAAAGAACTTTGCAAGTAATCTATCCACATTGATTGAGATGTATCATAACCTACCATTACACAAGAAGGACATGGACCTGTTGGAGTGAGCCCAGAGGGAGGCCATGAAGATGAGCACAGGACTGGAGCACCCCTCCTATGAGGACAGGCTGAGAGAGCTGGGCTTGTACAGCCTGGAGAAGAGAAGGCTCCAAGGAAACCTTACTGCAGCCTTCCAGTACCTACAGGAGCTCTACAAGAAAGCTGAAGAGAGACTTTTGACAAGGGTGCGTATGCTAGGACAAAGGACAATGATTTAAACTGAAACAGGGTAGATTTAAATTAAATATCAGAAATATATTCTTTAATGTGAGAGTGGCGAGGCACTTGAACAGGTTACACTGGGGAAAGTTGTGGATGCCCCAGCCCTGGAAGCGTTCAGTGCCACCTTGGATGTGGCTCTGAGCAACCTGGTCTAGTGGAAGATGTCCCTGTCCATGGTAGGGCCATTGGAACTAGATAATCTTTAAGTTTCCTTCCAATCCAAACCATTGCCTAATTCTATGATTATTTTAATTACTATTTAATGAATATTTTAACATGCACGTTCCCTTTTTATTTAATTCTTTATGCTTTAAAAGTTAATGTGAATATTAACTGTTGCCAAGTAATCTGGTCTTATTACCTAATCATCTGTAAGAGAAAAGTAATTTTCTTAATGTGATGGATGTAGCACTTTACTATATTTGAAAGAGTTACTTTGCATACCAAGTCCTGTAATAGGCTTGCCTTGTAAACACCCAAAGCACTACATCTGTACAAGCATATCCTTACCAGGATAGTGTAACAAAACTGGTTTTGGGACATGTTTCACTTTAAAATAATGTAAACACTTTTAAAAAAGGCCCCATTTTCTTTTTGTATTCATCTTTCTCAGTATTGCAGCAAGCAGCAAAAAAAATATCTCTTGCCATAATTTCAGCTCTGAAAGAGTTACATTTAGCTGTCAGCTCTAATTTTTGAGGAGCAAGAATATTCTGAAAGAAGCTGGTCAAATCCCAGCTCACACAAAAGAATACAAAATCAATAAAAGAAAATATGGACGTAAATGAGACATGGCATAGTGAGGTGAGAATGTCTGGCCTATTGGCCTTTGGAAAAGAAGAAATAATTTGTATCGGACAAGACTGACATCAGAAAAGGAGTTGCATCTGATGTATCTGGGAAATGATACAGAACTCTAAATACCATCAATAAGTTGGGTGAACTGGGAAGAAGAAAAACTGAGAACTTATTAAGTAGATTTTTTAAACAAGAACATCACTGTAAGGCTTTATATATGAGAAGACAAAAAAAATTGAGAAGACAAAAAAAATTGAATAGCTGAGTAATTTTTTTTGTTTTCTTCTATTAGTGAATTGAGGAACACCTTCTAATATTTTCCTCTCATCCCAGACCTAAGATCTGCTGAAAGAATACTTTTCTTTCTGGTATCTGAGATGGGCACTAAATTCTTCAATTCTGTTAGATGTCTTTCATTTTAGAAAACAAAACTTACTTACTTCATCCATTCCACAAATAAGGGAAAGCTGTATTGATTATCAAAACTTTGAAGAGTGACAGTGAACACTGTAATTGTTGATTGAAAAAGGTTTTCTGCATGTAGTTATGTCTGAAGTAGCTTCTTTCTAACAAAACATAGAAGTCACAAAGTGCAAAGAGGGAAAAAAAAGAGAGAGAATGTTCTCATTTAACATTCCCAAAAACAAACAATTTTTATATTTCAGATAAAATTGTGTCAGTGGCTTCATGTTTTATTCTTTGTCTCTTAAAATGTGTGTTTTCCTCTGAATGCCTTATTTTGCCTGAAAAGGACACGGCATGCCAGAAAAAAATTATTTTGTAAAATTAATTCATATGTAGCTAACAAATACTTTTCTACATAAGGACACTAAGCTCAGTGGATAGTGTGTTCATGAGTGGAATTTTTAAGGTAGGTAGCCACTCAACTCTTCATAGCAGACCCCGGAATTTTCCAGGTGAAGCTGTTATCATAGTTCTTTGTGAAATTTCTTTCAGGCTCAGCAGAATATCAATGCAGAGGGATGTTACCCTGTATCACTGTTACGTGATCTGAATGTTTTCTGAGTTCTTTATGTAGGAGGGGGTTAAAGCCATAGAGTAGAACTGGGAAGTTTCCTTGCTTTCAGCTTAAGAATCGGTGAAAGCATCAAAGAATGAGTGAGTTGAAGGACTCTCTCCAGGACTGGTAGAGATTGACTCATGCTCTAAACAGGACACAATGCTTGTAAAAAAGCTTGAAAAAGCTAGGTTGTGATGTAAAGAAATAGGAATACTAGAGGGAAGTGCTATAATTTTTTACCACGTCTGAAGGACTTTTGAATAAATGAGTATGAGGCGCTTTGCTCTTTTCCAAGAATTTCTTGTTGATGTTTAGATCACCTTGTGTCCTAGACCTCAAACACTGCTTACAAAGTAGCTTTGTAAGTTACTATAAAACCAAAAATTCCTTTGTATCATCAGAAACTTCAAGAAGAAGTGTTTTCAATCCTTAAATGAAATGAAAAATTCATTTGAAGTGAGTTTTCCAGAATATTTATTCCATCTAGAAGAATAGTAATTAGCATTGCTTTTTATGATCAGGCTTTTTATTTTCTACTGCATGTTTTTCACAGATAAGTATTTGTGTAGTGGAATACAAACAAACAAAATGCTTTGTATTATCCTACCACATGAAAGATATTTAGTGCTGTGATCCGAAACTGAAGTTGAGACTGAAACTTATTCATTTTTATTTGGTTAAGTTGCATTTCCATGTGAACCATTCCACCCTCATCTTCCTTACCATCTGTTTTCCCACTCTTTCATCTATTTTTATCACCTAAAATGTAGCAATGAGAAACTTTACTTTAAAAAAAAAAAAAACGGAAAAAACAACCCCAAACCAAACCATTAAAAAAGTGGAAAAGTTGATCAATTAAGAAAACAATAGCTTCTTTTAGGCTTTTTCTGTGCTTTGCCCAGAACAAGTCAGAATTGTGGAATCTAAGATGGCATTAGGTAATAAAAATAATTCTGGTGTATCTTTAAAACTGAAAAATGGTAAAAGCTACAGTTGTTTCTAAGAAACGTGAAAATGCAGAAAATAAGATATCTTCTGCAGACACAATTAAGCCATACAACAGTGTGATCCATGGTCACAGATCCACAGGTTGTTTGATTAAGGTGGAAAAACAACAAATTTTATTTGCTGACATTTACCTATGAAAGACACACCTTCTTGCGGTGTTGGATATGAAAGAAATGGTTTCGTGTATTACCAACAGAATCTTAGCACCTCTTTTAGTTACAAAAATATGACAGATCTGGCTGAAAAGGAGCATAATGTTGTTTCACATCACTGATGCTTCCTAAAAACCTATAAAAATATTAGAGACTATTTTATGTTTAAATATAGGTTAAACATTTCAAGCCAGAAAAGAAAGCACAGAGAGAATATGAAGAAGATTTGTGATCATAGCCTAAAACTGATATGTTTGACTTTGTGAGAAATTACTCCATATATAAATTACCAGAGAACTATAATGAATATTTGCTTACAGTTAATTGCTCAATTTCTATAATACAGAATAGAGGGAAGTACAAAAGAGATTCATCATTTGATCTTGAAGGTTGTGTAATCAAAATTTTCAATCATTTTTCCCCTCCTGCTTAAACAGTTACAAATTTGCAGGAGATATTTCATTTTGAAAGCATTGAATGCCACAAAATAATGAGACATGCCCCTACACAATGATTATACTTTGGAGATGAAGATATCTAAAACTATAGCTCACATAATAGAAGTTATATTCTTTCATTAAAAGGTACTTGCCCAGAGACTCTTTTGGCAATGAAGTAATTTTCTTCTTTGTCTTTTTTTTTTCCTTGACTTTTAAAATTAGGAATATTTTACTTTTGTAGTTAGTACTGAAATATTAAATACCATGGGTTTCATACAGAAGTTATAGTCATGTTTCAAAAGGCCACTTGTTACCAAAAAAACCCTCCACAAAGCAACCCCTATTTTTAATACTTTATTGGCAGGGTACTTTCCAAGAAATATATCATATTTCAAGTAAATGAAAATATTTCATTAGGCAGCATGTAAACTGGTCTGGATGGGTCACTGTCACAGGTAATAACACCTAGTAGATTTCTTAGTAGCTATGAGGATGTGTGTGAGTAAAAGCAAAAAAAGCTCTGCCAGTCTTTGTGTGGAGTGTGATAAATTTGTGCATCACTGATATCTGGATGAGATTACAGCTGTAGAACTATGTGTGGCTGTTGGATGCATTATGGGCTCCTCCCTAGCATTACTTTCTGAAACTATTTTGTATTATTAATTTTTTCAGTACTATATGCATTATTGATCTTTCCCATACTGCATGTCTCACATCCCAGCTTTTATGGAAATTATGGAAATAAGTGTTAGAATTGGCATTGCTACTGAGTGAGCTGGATGGTATCTTATGTGAAATGGGTTGTTGCTCTGTTGGTTTATTAATAGATTGATATTCTTATAAAGAGAATAGCAAATGTCTCCTAAACCAGACTTTGCACATCTGACAGTGGTTTTTCTTTGCCCTAGTCTTCCACAGATGTAAAACATAATGATATTTTTAAGAGGATTAGCTAATTTTCACTCTGTAACTGAGAATTTGAAGGTCGCAACAGAAAATCTAAGAATGAGAGCTCAACACAATATGATACAAAAAAATTGGACTATATATTTTGTATTTTTAGAATTCTACATCATAATCTTTGTCCTTGTTTTGAAGTTTGTCAGATACCGAAACTCAAAAAGATCCAGAATTTACTTCATGCCATATGGTTATAAATTATCAAAATGGATGACTTTTTGAATATTGGATTGATATTTAGTGAATTTGAGGTTTACACTTGATTAAAAGAGATATATTTACCAAACATGTCTCTGTAGTTAACTTGTTTTGGAAAGATTTGCTCTCTGCCCATCATTAATTTATCTAACTTAAAGATGTATAGGCTACCTGATTAGTTGATTTCATTTAATGGTAGAGGTTGCACTGGGGAGGACATAAATAGTTTGATAGATAAAATTCTACACTCTTCAGCTTTTGAGGCATCCCTTTTTTTTTTTTTTTGGTCTA